>CM060846.1:11582500-11910000 GCA_030762175.1 Metallyticus violacea
TATGTAATAAAACTGAACACACAATGATATATTTATGGTAGATTAGGATCGCTTTTACCTTGGGTTCGATAAGCAAGTGTTTGAGTGCTGCTGAGTAAAATGAAACGGTAAAGAAAGAATTATGAATTACTTGGAACACAGCTCTTAGGATGATGTTGATATTTTTTGCCAAAAGAAGTTGCTATAATAAGTTCGAGCCGTAATAAAAAATATAATGAAAAAATAACATCTATAAATTAGGTATGGAAAGATAGCTACAGCAGAGAAAAGGAATCAATTCCAAGATTACTTCTGCATAAACTTCTTGTCTCTGTATTGCTGAAAACAATTGTTCTTTCTGAACACAGTAAATTTTGAAAGTCCCACAGTAAAGAGTGAAATTTTGTGAGACAAGATAATACCCAAGTCACTGTAAAGAAATTTGCAGCAGTTTGCTTCTTCTTCCAACAAACAACGGTAATAATTGGCAAAAACTTTCGCCGTAAACTTATAGCCAGCAAGGAGTCCGAAAATCTAGTGAATTCAGCATTAGCATGAGGACGTGCTTTCCACACTAAGACCTTATAGGTCAGATGAACTAGGTTTTTTTTCCCTCTTATTATTTGCCAGAAATGTTACATTTTCAGAGATTAAGTATCCAAACTTTCATGTAGGGGCATTATAAAACTGTACGTTTGTGAATGTATATTTAATTAGATTGACAGCAATTGTTCCACTCTCCATAGCTTACATGATGCTTTTATTTGACAAGCACAAGAATACGTAACGTACTAAGCCAACGAAGAAAACGCTAGACATAATCAAAATGGGAATTATCTTGCATTGAAACGACTCATCTTTTTATCTGCGAATGGTGCATCAGTTTTGTTTTAATCAAAAGACATCAGCAGATATATGTCGGTGACTTGAATTACAGCGAAATTTACATACAAATATTATTTTAACATAATATACTTTTCACAGCAGTGAAAATATCAATTATATATATAAACAAATTTCTTTGTGCTGCTTGCCTAAATATTTTATGGGTGCTGTACATATTTTCTTGAAACTTTTTCATTATTTTAGTACAAAGGTTAAAACTACTTGTAAATAAATATGTTTCAGATCCTGCATTAAAAATAGGTTCGATAACACACTGATTTGAGATTCAGTCTGCTTAACACAAGTTTTTCCACAGCTAAAGACATATTATTAACGGACCGTTAGTAACGACCTAAGTCATGATGTCAGCGTAACGATTCCATGTTATCAATTATTTCCAGCTGATGAAACAGACGCCATTCTATTAAACTGACTCAGCCAGTTGCAGTTATTGATTCAGCTTATTTACGGATGCTGTTTAACATCGCAGGTCATCAGCGTCCCATTCAATTCAGGGCGTGAAACGGCCGATAAATTTTGCTCAGAGGCCTCTTATTTTAGGCTTGAGGTTCTTTATCGTGCCGTAAATTACGACACGGGACCCACGGCTTTACTTCTCTTCCGAAAATAGCCATACTTATAATTCTTACACCGGAAAAAATCCATCGGTCCTGGTCGAGATTGAACCCGCGATCTTGGGTTTAGGATGCAAGTATGGATGGTTACCAGCAAGTTGCAGGGGTATTCATTACATTGCAGTGCTTATGCTAATGTGAACCCGATCCCATCTGTATCGTGAATGGACTTTTGTTTTGTATACACAAAGAAAAAAATAATAAACTATCTGTAAACATTTAACTTTTTTCCCTTCAGAATTATTATGCTGTGAAATGAAATGTCTCTTGCCAACTTACCGTTAAGAAGAGTTTAATTTTTCAGTAGAATTTGGACTCCAATCACGAAACCATGACATGTCACAGTCAAAATACGCGAATGGTTTGCTGTTGCTTGCTAGGCACCCACTGAGAGCGGTATCTCCGAGCCTTGGCCAGCGTTCAAAACCTTCAAAGAAAAATGTATGTAGCTCCTAGTTTAAAGATGACGTCAGCGAACGCGTTTATTCACTATTAGATAAATGCAATAGAGCTCCAGAGTAAGACGGCGAATGCTCATTTGCAATGCAGTAGACTTACATTAGTGTGGGATTTACTGAATGGTAAATGTTAGTGCACTAACACAAGTGCAGTATTAAAACATTACGCTAGATAACATTGCAATGCACATTTCCATATTTGTAAATTTTAGACATGTAACCAACAAACTGTGTGTGCTAGCAGGCTAGGCTATGTTTACATCTGAATTACCTGTATTCCAAGCATTCATTGTGTTTCGCTCCTTTCCTGCACTCTATTTTATAAATCTTATACTGCAGATTTAAATATATGGTAATATATTAATTTTAATTAATTTGAAAAAGAATTTACATTTGACTCGACAAGTTGACCAAACTTTATATAACTCAATTTAAAACACACCAAATTAAAACTATTTCTTTTTAGTCATTCTCCTCATTTTTAAACATTTACTTAATTTATTGCTGCTTACTTCCTTTATTATAATGCATTCTCATTTCACATCTAATTCTTTTGTGAATGCTGCATATTCCAAGCAAAAAGCCCATGTTATGTTTAATTGCAATTACATAAAAATTACCTAAATACAGTTCAGTATCATACTCTTTATAACTACAATAACTACATATTTAGAGTTGAAGAATGAAATTCTTCGAATATTTTCATCCAAACAAACTTGAACACATAGATCTCCACTACACTGAAACCAATCTTTCAAGCCTCACTCCATCGAGTTGCAAAAATGAGGAATTTCGCTATATCCTAAAACATAATGCTTGGTGTTTATCCATTGTCATTGAAATCCATTCCTTTCCTTCTTTTCTTAGTTTACATCAGATACAAGAAAACTATATCAGATAGTGAATAATTTAGGGTTTCAATAACTCATGTGTTCAAGGATGCAGAGAAAATAAATAATGCGGTTATTTAGCTAAGAAAATTTACAAAAGAACGTTATCAAACTAAACTCAGAAATCAATAATTCATGTAGGTACATAAAATATTCATGCTGTTTATCTTCTTTGTGACAAGCTTCTTGAGCACAATAAGACTTCCTCTGGTCCAGATGTACATGCTCCTTGACATATACAGTTCCGAGAAAATTGCAGGTGAACCTAGTCACGCTATAACATCTACCTCATCTCTTCACCTGAGAAGGGTGTTGAGGTATTTACCTGGGAATCTGTTGCCATAGTCAGTGTTTTTTTTTTTTTTTTTTTTTTTTTACTATGGCAACAAGAAATATTCAGTGAAAGAAAATGGTATCGTCATAATTGTGTTCTATCAGTGAAACAAACTTCAATCTCTTAAAACGCCCCGATATCATACTATACTATAATTGATTTCAGCAGTCTATCATGCACTGTGCGAGGTTCCGCCTAAGTGGGCATATACATCTCATGGGCTACTGAGAACCATCACGCTGTACACTATCGTGAAGAAATGTATCTGATATGTGTTCTGTCGCGGCGCCATCTTCCTCCATAGAGCAGTCTACATGGAAATCATCCATGATTATGTGAATCAATCGAGCAACTAGAAACCCAGTAGTGGCTATTTTCAGCAAGGTGGTGCCCTGCCACACCTCCAACGTAACATGGCTGCAATTGCTTCCTCCTTTGCAGATCATGCTATTTCTTAAGAACTTTGCCGATAATGGTCACCTGACTTTAACTACACCAGATTTCTTCCTATGGGGCAAGTTGAAAGGAAAAATGTAACGCAATGAGCCAGAGACTCCCGTAGAACTGCAAGAAAACATTCGGTGGGAAATTGCGTCCATAACACCTAATGCGTTGAATATCTTCCTTAACATGGCGAGATGTACGCAGGCATACCTTGGTCATATGGCAACTAGTTTAACGCTTGCTTCTCATACAGCAAGATACGTGTGTGTCAGATATCAGGTATGGAGAGTAAGTGAACATTCCTGTATAAACTGACGAATACGCAATCCAGTAATACCAACGTTATCACCAACTCAATTCAAGTGACTGATATGGAGGCAATTATCCAACTCAACTAAAATTCTGTTGGTATTTTGTGCAATGCGCAGCTATATAAAGCTATTTTGTCGTGGATTTAATGCACTTTAAAACACGGCATTTGTATTTACTCTTGATCAGAGGCGATTATTTCGATTCTTAACTATTAATTGCTGGTAAAAAATATTTCCTGTCATGAAAACGCATCTGTGGGTTTAAATCGCTGTCAATAATGAACTGAAGAAACCAGTAGCAAAAATTGATTCTCCTCTGTTGCACTTTCATGATGCTATACGGATCAAGTTTGAGAAATTCGGTACCCTGTTTGCTCATCTTCAATCCTTTGATTTGATTTCCTGTCTAATACGGATCCCATAGTCCTGAATTGTTCACTGATTTTAACTATATTTCTGATTGGTGGTTAAGCATCATAAAAACGTTGCTGAAAATCTGGACGACATTGCGCAGGTGGTTCTTTTTTCTTCATTGGATTTCAAGAAATGAAAATTTTATTGTTCTGTGTTATATCTCTGAACTACAACGGTGTAGAGGAGTGAAGGGATAGCATTGCACTGCAACGATTGACTAATATACAGCGGGGTATTAGCTGACTGTGCTGACATGCGCGCAGCTACCTTCTGCCGTCATACTGAGAGCGTTGCCAGTGAAAAAAGTTATAGTATTTCATAAAAATCCAGCTGAATATATACTGTAGCGTCAACCAACTACTACCATTTAACTTGCTCGCCACAGCTAGCGACACGTAGACAATAGAGATAACCTGTAGTGTGGACGTGAGTCACAGTAGCGCTAATATGTAATTCACTTAAACTCAATAAACTAGATAGCACCCCCGGGTACCTTGCGCTAATGACTTGAACCTGGCGGCAGCAGGTATAAACAGGCCGAACAGAACTGTCCAAAGGAGAGGTTAGTGCATCATTAGAGCGCTATACGTGGTGGGCGCGATTAGAAACCATACAGACTGTCATTTTTGGAAACTATCTCCGTCACTCCCTACAATCCCTGCTCTAGATTTCGTAAACTGTCGTGGCTTAGCGTGCCGGCGTGACGATCACGGACAGCGTTGCAGGCTCGGTGGGTTAGCCCACCTGCATATGCAACGCTGCCCAAGCAGAGCCTGTTAGGCATTAGCAGACCGCCGACACCCTATCGTACTGGTATGACGAACCCGGCTCGTGTCCCGTGAGTCACCTCCCCGGAGGAAGAGCTCGGCCTGGCAGCGGTGCCATTACCGGCCGATTGGGCAATATTCCTGTATCAAATCTCTTGCAGCTAACCCGCAGCCATGGAAGATACAAGGTCCACAACAGTGGTGATCACGCCACAGCTGGAAGCAATGCGTGCAATCCTCCATCCCTCTGCCAACCTTATACAGCGAGGACCCAGTCACATGGTTCTTACAGGTCGAGGCGCTCTTTGCGGCACGCATCACCTTGCAATTTACCCGCTTCTACAGAATCATCGGACAACTTCCACGCCAGGTGGTAACACAGGTCGCCGATCTCATGACGACCCTAGTAAGGTAGCCGTACCAAGAACTCAAGGATCTCTTACTAGAAATCTACACCTAGGAAGGTAGACGTACCAAGAACTCAAGGATCCCTTACTAGAGATCTATACCCCGACAGGCCAACAAAAACTTTAACGGCTGCTGGAAAGTGCCCACCTAGGAGACCAGAAGCTCTCCCAGCTCCTGCGAGTAATGTGCCACTAAACCGGCACGCGCAACTTAGAGGATTTTCTCCGGCTTTTATGACTGCGCAAGCTCCCGACACAGGCACAGGCACTGCTGGCAGCATGGAAGGAGGAACCCCTGGACAGAATGCCCCCATTGCGGACCGCACCATGGAAAACAACATAGGAAGAGTGGCGGAGGTCCAACAACAGGAACCCCAACCAGGCCCACAACTTCAAATCGAGGCCTTAAAAACTGGCTCAGGACGTTGGAAATTTGGAATCTCGCACAGCGCCCGGTTTATCGACGGAACACGCGTTAACGCTCTAGGGGCATGTGTTGGTACTACAGGAGCTGGAGGGAAGACGCACGCAAATGCATGCCACCCTGACGCTTTTCCGGCAATATAGAGCAGACACCGGAGCCTGCGTATAACTAATAGAAGAACGGAGTTCACCAATAGACAATTTCAGGCTTTTTTGAAAGACAGAGAAAAATCTCACTACATCTCCAACAACGCTCTCAAGGCCAGCATAGTGGAAAAGTTTAACACAACTCTAAAGACAAAGATATAAAAATATTTTACGCATAATAATACTCACAAATACGTTGGCATTTACCGAAAATCGTGCTTTTTTACAACTAGTATCATCGAACAATCAAGGTGGTCCCTAAAGACGTGAAGGAAACCAACATCTCTGCAGTTTACGACAACACTCACGCAAACGAGCGTCGTGTATACACCACTCCTAAATATAAGATAGGCGAGCACTTACCCATTCCCAAACACAAATTAATCTTTGACAAGTGTTACGTGCAAAATTGTACCGACGAAATATTTACGATTCGGAAATTAGTGACAGGTTCTTCCACCGTCTACGAACTGAGGGACTTGGGAGGAGAAGAAATAGATGGCATCTTCAACGCGGAAGAAATACAAAGGGTTCGACTTCCGATCATTTACAAAATTGATAAAATCTTAAACGAGCGAGGCAGCAGCGTTAATAGGGAAGTGTTCATGAAGTGGAAAGGTTATCCGTCCAAATTTAATTCTTGGATTAAGAGTTCGACCACACTGTCACCACGATATTATGAAAACCCTTTTCGATAACCTTCACTAGCAAAGGTTCCACGAATCACTTCGAAAACAATACCACGTCGCATTTTTCCAACATACTGCCTCAAAGGACAGTCCTAATGGGTGAGTGGGAGGTGACACTCACCAAAATACGATATATGGGCTCATTTTAAATCATAGTAAAGGAAATAGGCGGGCGCGGTTCTTGAATCGGATTTTCGCTTCGAATTAAGGGAAGCCACCATAACCGATAACACAATGCTCTTGACAGAACTCAATCGCGTCGTTCTCAAAGAAGCGCACGTCGAGGCTTTCTTTAAATACGCCAAGCAATTAGGTTTCGTTACCATTAACACTAACGCCGTGAGTAAGAGTTCTAGAAGTGAGGCTGTGTCTTCTTTCCCGTCTTCCGAAGAGAAAAAAGAAGAGGACAAATCGAACAATACAGAATCTGCGCTTAACTACATTGACATCTCGACGCTGGAAGAAGCACAGGCGTCGGCAAAAAAGAATAAGAGCGTACCGGCTGCGTGTGTGATTCGCAACCTATACCTATCCTCAGATTTGAGCAGGCAATTAGGTTATGAACCCGGAACCGATGTTACAACGACTTTACGCGCCCAGTACCCCAAGAATCCCCCTATGTTACGTTTCCATATGAACTATTTGTCTATTGCAATCTGGTGCAGCCGCAAATGGTTAACGACACGTTTGCTCAAATCATCGAAAGCACGATGATTGAATTAAACGTTAACCACAGGCACTTGGCAATGGAAAAATCATTTTCCCCTTAAATTTGGTGCTCTTGCTATCTCACGATTTTTAAATTGTGCACCTAGATTAAAGAACGGGTACCCGCCAATTACTACCATTCATGGATGGATTTTCTTCGGCTATAGTTCTCTCATTTTGACCAAAGAATGAACCATCGCGATCTAGCTAATCACTTTCTCTATCAGATCGGAAGAGGAAGAGCTGCAGATGAACGCAAATTCGTTTTATACAAAGACAGGCGCTTTCTGAGAGGCCACGGAATTTTTGAAGTGCTCGGAGGACTATGGAGATTCTTTTCGCCGGTGATGAAGAGCGCTGCCAATACAGTAGGTAAAGAGGCTTTAGACGTCGTCGCTAACATGTTATTGGACGTCGTGTCCCAAAAATCGTTCAAGCGCTCTCTCTGAGAAAGGCTAAAGGAATGCGACACGAACTTAAAACGAAAGGCGACCGAAGTCGTTGACTGCATGCTCGGTTCGGGCATAAAAACTCGCAGGAGGAGAATTTTGGTTCTGTTTAAGCCGAAGCGCATTAAGAGCAATTAGGTAGAAGAGGAGGAAGAAAAGAGCGGCTACATTTTCATAATGTCTACCTTATATGTCAATTCCGCCTTTAATATCTTCGACGACGTGGCAGCACAGACGGGTGTTGACAATCATAGTGTCGTAATTTTCGACTCCAATAATCATCTGTCACTATACGGGAAATGCCGACACTTATTTGAACCTTTAATGTGTTATTTTACGCTTATGTTGCAAGATCTTTGGCGGGGATGGAAAAAAGCTTAAATGACGGTAGCGAAGTGAATGTGGTTAATAATTCCTTAAGCTCGCTCTTCCAGCAGATGGAAGTAATATTAAATAACGTGACTAACTCAACCTCATCCGGGCTATCCGTTTAAGACTTATCTGGAAACTTTGCTAACTTACTCTAGCGATGTCATGAACACGCGTCTCCAGGCTCGTTGTGGAAATTGGACGCGGCCGGCAATATGGACGGTTTCGATCATTCAGAAGCAAAATGTCCTTTCGGAATCACCAAGGGTAGCAAAGAATTTGAGCTAATGGGCCTTTTATCGGGCGCCTTGTTCAACAAGATAAATATCTTTTGAATAATGTCTCCGTAACGTTTTACCTCATATCCAGATTTCCGGTAAAGGGAAAAAACGACAGCAGCTTCTGCAAAACTCCATCTAAAGCGCATTTACCCTTCCCCCACCCTCTTGTTAGCCCACCAGGAAGCCTTACCAAAAGTTAACGCAAAATATCACCTCATTGTCGTCTATCTATTGGTCTTTAACATTCCAAAAGACACTCAGAGCAGGACGTTTAGCGATATTCTCATGGGTAAGGTGCCTCGCAGAGTTACGCTTGCCTTTGTAACGGATAAAGCGTACAGCATCGACTACGAAGAAAATCCGTACAATTTTCGACACTTTGACATAAACATCTTTCAGATGTACGTAAACGGACAACCTGTTTCCTCACAACCGCTAACGCCCGACTTTGCACGGAATCACTTCTTGCAGTGCTTTCAAACGCTGCAAGATGGTCTGGGAAAACACTTAAAAATCACGGATATTCGCTATCCCGAGAATCTCAGGAAATGACTAATGACGTTTGTTTACGATTTAACGGAGGACATGAGCGCTAACGAAACATAATTTCTAGCCTGCATCGCGGCAAAGTTTCGATGAGCGTAGCTTTCAAAAGGCACTCTCAGGAGCCATATGCAAGCTCGTTTGTTCGGAATATCATCGCACTCAGAAAATAGACTCCAATTGATCCGTATTCTTATCATGAACACTAAAGAGGTACCAAGTATTTGACATAAAACCTTCACCCGACCGCATTTCATAGGCGTTTTTGCTTGCGATCAAATTCCGCAACGCCTTTCGCCAATCTGATATCCAATGGCTTTAGTTGCAAACACAGATCTAAGCAATAGACCAGGCGAGCACTGGATAGGCATCTTTATGTTTAAGTCGGGGGTCAGAGAATATTTCCATACCTTCGGCATGTCTCCTCTCTCGCCTTACTTCTTAAACTTTTTGCAAAATCATTGCGGAGGGCGGTGGAGTTACATTCGGAGAAGATTACAAAGTTCGAACTGTTCTACCTGTGGGCTTTTCGTAATTTCTTACATCGTGCATCGTTGCTGCTGAGAGAAAGTTTTTATTCAAAATTTAAGTTAACAGATTTCAAACGAAACGACGAACCAAACAGAGATGTCTGCTGCCGCAACGTTCGACAGAATCTTCAATTTTGAAAATCTTTAAAAAAATGAGTAATGCTACTATTTTTAATCATTCACTTATAATACGCGCTCGAGCACGTAACTATGTCAACGGGAACATGTTTTGTGCAATTCAGTTTCTTAATCGATAACGATCGAAAATATATAGTTAAGAAACTGGCCAAATGCGGTTGGGGTCGCGAGGTACAAACGCGGGTTCTTTAAGCCCCCTCTAGATAATCGTACATTGCGGTAATATCGATTGACGACGAAATAGTATCCAGCGTGCACGGTATAAGGTGATAATAGGGTGACGTAAACCTTCATCTATTGGCTCCTATCTTAAAACGCCCCACTAATATGTTTACGGTGATTTTTACCAAAGGAGAAGAAAGGGCAAAATTTCTCGGAGATTTTGTCGATCGCACGGTAGTAAACGTCGAAGAACTGGGACTCTCTGATGAGTCCCTTGTCTCGTTCGACGCGCTATCGTGCCTCCACCCTTGTCACAGATTGGGATCCCTCGTTTGTTTTCAGAGAAGTGCCGAAAACATATCCAAGTGGTATGCTCAAACCACAGGTAAACGCAATGCTTTCCCGTGCGACACTACGCCTAACGAATCTCGCCTACCTCCCGACCTGAACCACGACGTCACAAATATACCTCATGTTGTCAATATTTTTTTAGATTGTAGATATATAAAAAGGTGTCCCTGACTCAACGGCATCATCAAGACGACATCGCGCGTTAGGTAGGTAACGACGTCATGCTGTGCGTTCTCTTTAACCTGCAAAAAATGCAAATATTATCTTATACTTACTTCTTTGTTTCAGAATAATGGTAATGGAAGTGACGGAGAAGGATAACAAGCAGATTAAGCCGCATCCACCGTTCGGCCTAAGGGGCAAAACGAACCATCTGGATTTAACCAGAAAAAATTCTATTTGTGGAATTTTCTCCCGATCCTGTATACGAACTCTGTATCATCATCGGTAAACACGGCGAAAATCGACCCATTCGTCTAAACAACTTAAACGACTGCAAAAGTGTGATAACGTGCATCGGTAATGTAGACGCCGCATCAAAAAAGGACAACATGAAGTGGGATATAAAACTAAACGATGAATTAAAAATAGACGTTAAACATGTTTTCGGCACTCAAAGCATCATCCTGAAACAATGAGAGGGAAACGGCGCTACCAGCGTATCTCTCGTAAAAGAAGAGTGGAAAAACTGAATTAAATTATATCCTCTCGTCTACGACATCCTTTACCACACAAGGGAAGAGAGCAAGGAAGTATGCACGAGATTTTTTTTTTTTTTTTTGAGTAGTGTTTAACGCCCGTTTTCACTACTGAGGCACCACAGGCGGTGGACACTGATGATACATGAGATGAAATGATAAATTGGGAAAGGATATTTTTTTTTTTTTTTTTTTAAGGAAGGAAGCGTTCCAGGCCTAAGTTTAGGTACCTCCCCGGCATTTGCCAGTTATGAAGACTGAGGAAAACCTGGAAAAAACCCCAGTCAGGGAGGACGGTCCTGGCGGGATTCGAACCGCAGACCTCCCGCTCACGAGTCCGTGCCTTAACGACCTCGGCCACCCGTGGCGGTCTGCACGAGATACAATACCGTGCGCCACACATATGGATGTTACGAACTTGTTTATCTCATGCACGAGCGATTAATAAAAACATGGACTAAATAACTCTTGCACAACACCACCACCGCTGCTTATGTAAGATATCTGAAGGATATTATGACCTATTTTACTTTGAAGCACGCACCACACCTACTAGACTCTAGCATAACGGTTTGGTGGGGGTAATATCACGTGCTTACCTCTTCTATAAAGTGGAAGTCTAGAATCTCGCCAGCACACTCTAGTGCGAGATGGCAGCGAACGCTGAAAGCAACATACATTTGCAGACTAGTGGAAAATCTCAACGAGCTCGGCGGACGTGCGTTTCCAAAACTCTAAAGATAAGCGAGCTAGAAATAGGCATTGTTTATTCTATTGATGAAATTCGAGCTGTATTAACAAGAGAACCATAGACCCATAGGGATAATCGACGGTATGGACCTATTTCTACCGTAAAGATTCGACGATTTGAATGCTGAAACCTTAACCTGCATTAATAATCATAGGTTTTTGTTCATATACAAAAACAAGGAAGCTCTACCAAACGGTCACAAGAGGCACCTTTTCTCATTTAAGAGCGCCGATCTACCGCGTATTTATGCTGCCTTGATTCAAGGTGCAAACACGGATTAAACTCGTGCCTCTGAAGCAGGTGTAATACGGATCATTCTCAGTATACACAAGGTTGGGAGGAGTTCCTAACAATGGATCGACGCGGAGGCATTCGATCGCCTTACAAGTTGGTGATTTCTCCGAAGAGGACGAGAGGGGTACGTCGCCCTCTCATTACGTCGCATCTCTTCTATGTCGCCTTCGACGTGGGGAACGACGTGAGCACCAGGCTGGTGTTTTTCTCCAAAAGACCGCTATAGCATCTCCGTTTAAGTTCCACGGAGATCGTTCCCGGCGAACTGAAATCGCTTCGCGTGATGTTCTGCGTCGCACACTGCAAGACGGCATTGGCAATGCGCATCCTCTACATGAGCTTCCTGACGGGAGATGACAACGCATTGATCAACGGAAATGCTACGACGCCCGTATTGGATCAAGACGTTTATCAGGAGGGGTGCGTCAGGATCTTGAGAGTTGCGATTGACGCAGATTTAATTACGACAAACCAGGTGGTGCCCGGAACCGATTACAGCAACTCAACGATCTTTACGAATGCAGAACTTCGAGCTTAAGCGGCGACTTAGGTTCTCTACTTCCAAATTTTGAAATATACTTCTCGGACGACAGCAACGACGACGACAAAACCGAACATCGACATCCCGACGTAACCAGTAAAGATTCTCCACATCCCCCATCCGACGAGAGCACTGACAGTGACAGTGACAGGACAATTCGACAGTATGCACAGAGTGCATAACAAAAGTTTCCATATTTTTTAAAAAGGAAAATTCAGAGACAGTTTTAGCAGAACGTGCTTCTTAACTTTTTTTTATCTTTTATTGCATTCATATAGTAGAAACAGTGTACTTCAAAAATAATATGTATTATTAAAACTAATGTTTCAGTGGTGAAGAAACAGTGTACTCCATATTAAAAAATCATTTTATGTATTTTTGTAACTAATGTTTTATGTAAATGAGCAGCGCCCTCCATTTTTATTTTAGCATACATGTAACGAACCAATAGGTATGTCTTTTGTGAATCAATAAAGTAACTGCCCCTCGAGAGGCGGAGTGCGTGTCTCTTGTCGCAGCAACTCCAGACGCTCAAGGTCGACTACCTTACAAGGTGACCCTCTCAAGGTTGGCTACCCTTTAAGGTTGTCGACCTTGAGTTTCTGGCGCCAAGAGGTTGTTGACCCTGCCTGCCTCCCGAAGGGTATGTACTATTCTTATGTCTTCCAGCTATGCAACATCCCATTATATCAGATTGAACTGAGATACTACGTCAGGTGCAGCTATTCTTACTATTGCAAGTATGTATTGCAGAACATGGTCATTTTGAACACAACTTGTGAGCAATTGCTAGGTATATTTGTGTTATTTTCAGTTAATTGTTTGACTTAATCACTTTTATTTTTATAATTTTGCCGACAAGTGAAGTTAGGTTTGTAAACATATCACTTTATTTCCAAAAATGCCAAACATTCAAATTTCCTGCGGTCCACCTTCGTTTACATCACGAATTATGGTATATTAATAATACATTATGTCTAGTTACAACAACAATAATAATGTAAAAATTACATATTTATATAAAATACACCATATTTCAGGTAGCAGCATTTTCTGCACAGACTGAAGAGAATGACAGGTGACAGTTTTTCAAATTTGGTTCAGTGAAAACTGTATTTGATATTATTACATGATTTGACACATTCAAAAGCAAATTTTGAATTATAAAATCTGGAAGACAGAGTAAACGACAATCCTCTCTTTGGAACTAAGTTTAGGCATCAGACAGCGCAATTTAGATAAAGTTGATATATAAGTTTTCTTAAAGCATTGGGTGAATGAATATGCTTGCTCTACAGGTGACGGATAGCAGGATATTAAAATGAAATTAATATGAACCGCTCCAATATAAAGTTTTATCTAATATAAATCAATTGTAATATATTTCAGTAATAAAATAGTCTAATTGAATATATAGAATTGCTGAAACATTAATGCTAATCTCATATTAATAATTGACTAGTCAATTATACTAAACTATATACAAAAATTGCATTATCATTCCTAGATTTTTCATATATTGGCGCTTTTATAATTCACTTTAATAAAAATGTAGTTTACTCGCTGCTCAGTGACATGAACCTGTGGTTTCGCGACTTAAAAACACTCTAACAAATTTCATGTGTAGTTAATAAACATATTAACATGCCGCATAAATAAACGCGAGTATTTTATTCGTTGATTTCCACTTAACAGGTTTCTGAGACTGGCATATAAACACTGTTAAAGCGAGTGGTGGGATCGTTAAGATGCGGACTCGTGAGCGGGAGGTCTGTGGTTCAAATCCCGCCAGGACCACCCTCTTTGTCCAAAGTTTTTCCAGGTTTTCCTCAGTCCTCATAAATGGCAAAACACTATAAAAAGCGCGGTGAGCAAAATCGCCTAGAATTTTATATGTTAGTTGTAATAAAATTCTCTTTTCGCAATTCTGTTGGTCATTCCATACCATTACAGCGACAGATATCTGTGCAAATTTGAACTCCTCAAAAAAACCTATTCTTGTTAGTTAGATATAAGGAATGTGATAAGTAATGTGGCAGAATAGGGAATTTAAACCAATAACATTTTATAGTATATTGGTTTACAAATTTACGAATGCTGCAAACGTCTTACATGCTTTGAGCATTTTCAGGTTTTATTCTTTGATACATATACACAAAGTTGCCAGATGATGTGTATTAAAATGGTATATAAATTAATTTTATAATTTAATTCAACTTAATTCTAGGTACATGTAATGCCCTGCATATAAATCTCAACAATATTCACAAAAATGCTGCTAAATACAGTTTAGCATATTCTCCTTTCTGTATATTAAGCTGCACTATAGTTACGTTGGCAATGGCGTTGACCATTTTATAGCGTGCTATTCCAGACCAAGAGACGCAGCTGCTTCAAAATTAAAATTGATTGAAACAAGCTAAAGAACCAAGCATGGTATGTTATATAGAAAAATAACGCACTTAAAGCGATATACTTTATGATTCCAAATATTCGTAAAAAAAAGTGCAGCTTACGAACTGCGCAACTACACAAATGAATCTGACACATAACGGTTAAAAGCTTTCTAATTGAATTCATTCCTTATTATCTCTACACATAAAATTGTATATAAATAGGTATTTAAGTTCCACATAAATGCTCTTTAATTACGGTTTTTACTGATTTTATACCTGCAGATAAATGTAACACCCTGTATATAGCCTTCAGTGTTGCCCACATGTTCTTTTCAACAGTACTTAAATAAAATCACCCACCTGCTAAGTTTATATGCTTCATTAGTATATAAAGACATGGAATATGGTTTTAAGTATATAATGTAAAGCAATCTTTTCTAATCCAAAAGTCCCAAGAGGAGTATGTTGCTTTATAACCTCCAACTTTTTCAAGTTTTGTTTTCAGGTTTAAGGAAGAATACAATTTAGTACCTTATATTTAAAAGAAGGTATGATACACATCCTGTTTGCAAGTACTGTTTTACAATCAGTTAATTTAAATATAATATTTAACATGTCCAATATTAATGTTATTGTTAAAAAGGACCATCTTTTCTTATAGCCAGTCAGTTACTTTATCTTTTTCATTTTACATTATCCTGCTAATATTAAGCTAAACTCAAGAAGTATGGAATAATTATCACAGAAGCCTTATATTAAGCATATTGACTCTTGAGCATAAGATACATACTTTAGAGATGAAATGTTACAAGGATTTTTATTAATTTCATTTCATTTTAATTACAATGCTCTGTCTATTCCATTTCATTTTGTGCTACTTTAAATTGCTTAATGTATAACAACTCATTTTAGCAAAAGGGAGTATTTGCCAATATTATATATATTTTTTGGAGGAAAGAATGGACAAGTTTTAGCTGTACAATCCAGCAGAACAAAATGCTTTCTACTGTGAACTGCTTTGTGTTCAAATTTAATATCATACTTTTATACAATACTACACCATGGATTCCTACACCTGTATTTAATGTACATTATTGGAGTGTGCCAAATTGTGTAATAGAGGTTAATGTAATACTTCTTATTATAGTTATGCTTTAGTGATACTTTTTTAGTAAAAGGTCATGTATAAAGATCAATAAAGTAGGCTAATAGCATGTGACATATACTTTCTTCCTCAATTTGAATTGAATTCCTGTTGATATGATTTATTTATGGACACTCTTTAACATCTTAAGTCATCAGCATTTCATTCAATTTAGGGCGTGAAATGGTAACAAATTTTGCTTAGAGGCCTCTTTTTTCATGCTTCTTTTTTGTGGCCTAAATGTATGGCACAGGACCAATGACTTTACTTCCCTTCCAAAGGAAGCCATACTTAGGATTTTTATGCCCGGAAAAAATCCATTGATCCTGGCTGGATTTGAACCTGCAATCTTGGGTTTAGGAGGCAAGTATGGTTACCACTACATCACCAGAACTGACAATTATATTCCACTATGCATAATGTAATTTTGATAATGAAAATATAATACCATTAGAGATTACATTGTCTCATATCCTTTTATATTACAATAATTTCTCATCAAATTAGTTGTACAAAAATATACACAATCCTACATTATAGTGTTAACTATGCTATGGTGTCATTTAACTCATTTCAACCTACTGTATGTAATCAATAAGATGATCTTATAGATAAATTTTAATCTCATAATTTCATTTACTCTCAGTCGCATTGCATTTGTAACAGTGAAAGGGGAAGTGGTCAACAGAAGTGTTCCTACAACACAATAATGTGCTGCTCCACACCAGCAGCAGTATGACAACGAAGTTGACTTTACTGGGGTTCATTGTTTTGCTGCACCTACTTTATTTACCTAATATTGCTCCATCTGTTTATGTCTTATTCAAAAAAGGACTTGTTGTGAGGTAAAAAATTGGGCAATAATGATGAAATTCAGGCTGCGATCCACAAGAGGTAGCATAATACTCCCAAACAATGTTTCTGTGATGCCATAATGAAGATACTATGAAAATGGCCAAGGTACATTGATAGTGGGGTCTCAGTAGCATAATAAATAAGTACAAAAAGCTATTATTGTAAATCATTTCCGAATGTCCCTCATAGTAAGGAGACCAACAAATGTGAACAACTTTTGATCATCTTTAGTCCAGTGTATAACAAATATATATGTGTGTGTATATAAAACCTTCTTATACTACTAGGGCGCAAACTTCAGTGCCATCCCACCATCAAATACCTGGGAGCCACCTTGGATAAAACTCTAACGTCAAACAGTCACATCAAGCAGACAATCCAGAAGGCCAAACAGCGCACTTACATCAGCTCTGCACTACTAACTAGCAAGCATATCCAAACAAAAACAAAAATCATCCTCTTCAAAGCCTTTACCCAGAAATTCCTACTATAGGCTTGCACAGTTTGGGCAAACACAAGCAAAGCCAACCTCCTCTCCCTCCAATCCCGCCAAAACATCTGCCTCAGAAAAATCCTACGTGTGTCATTTCTCACCTTAAACAGAATCATCCACCATGAACTGCAAATCCCAACCTTCTTGCATATACTCCACAGCTGCTGCACAAATGCATGGGTGACAATAAAAACTCATACAAACCCACAAATACTTCAAATTGGCAGGCAGAACACCGACATCATAAACACAAGCAAATTCGCACATTCTAAATGACCCACCAACTTGTAAAAATTGTAAATAATTAGAGTTAAGTAGACTAAGCATAAATTAAGTACAGACTAAGCACAGATTGCACTTCTCAAAACACCAAATAACACATTCTTACACCTACACATGCCCCCAGGTCTATGTAACATCAATATAAGGCTGTTCCCTTGGGCAAGCTTTTTGCCCTTGTATGTGCTTCTACACAAAAGAACTCAACAAAGTAGTCTAACAAATGTTCAACCTATGTAAAATTTTACCTGTAAGGCTGCCCCATGTTACAGCCCAGGGAAAAATACTTAATAAAATATAAATTCTGGCAAATTCTGGCTTCTCATAAGAGATCTACAAAAAAAGGATGCCTGTTTCCCAGTGGCCTATTCATCAGTCTCAAGGTGCAAAAATTCATCAGAGAAGCATGAAGAGACTGTTGCTGAAAGACATTGCACATATCTGTATACTTATTTCCTGTTACATTTCCTCAACAAATCTGAGAGCCAAAACAGAAGTATGATGCTGAAATATCCAGACTTTATGTCAGTGCAGTAATGTGAGTTATGGAGTAGTACAGGGAGTTATTTTGGCATTTTTAGCAATACCATGAACAGCTAACCACCCATCATATCTGTATCCTGTGAGAATCGTGAATACCTTGGGAAAAAGTTTCCTTGCATTTAGAATAGCATTTTCCAAAATTTTTTCATTTCTAAAACAGCAGTAAATTATAAGGAATTTGTTAATATATTTAATATTTATAACCTGTTGCTAAAATGCATTGTTTTGTAAATATTACGTTTATAGCAAGCTCATTATGAAATATACCTTTTATGAAATGCTAATGACATTTACAGTGGACTATAGGGGATAAAATAAAAAAAGATATAATTATTACGTGAATATGGTATTTTTATATTAAATAGATTCATGTTATTAAGAACTAACCATACTCTGTCTGGAATATAAACATAAGTCAATGGTAAAATATAACTTTCTTGAAAAAAATGTTTGCTAGTTTTATAGATCATGAATAACTATTTCTATTATCTTTTCTATAGATTTAGTTTTTTTTGGATTTTGAACATGTGCTCAAAAAATTAGCATGAAGTGAGAGTATGGGGTGCCCATAACCAAAGAAAATAGTTTTAGTAGTTCTATGAGCATTAATTCTAAAGACTCAGGTGAGGAGCTTTTGCTGAAGATACTTAAGTGTTAGAGGCTTGCATCAAATATTTGCCAAGAAATGCTATGTTTTCCACTTCCTTGATAATTATACTGTAGAACACAATTGAAATGGGGATGTATTTTTACTGCATATCATATATGTTCTCTCAACATTTAAAATACGATTATTTATGGCAGGCCCATGTGGTGATTCATATTAATTTATTGTTTGCTGAAATTATATTCCAAACATTATACATTAATCATCTGAAAATTAACAATTCTGACTTATTTAAATTATACTTAGGAAGTCATATAAAATGGAGTACTAATATATCCCATTAAAATTTATAAATATGCTCACCCCTAGCTTCATGCTGAAATTATATTCCAAACATTATACATTAATCATCTGAAAATTAACAATTCTGACTTATTTAAATTATACTTAGGAAGTCATATAAAATGGAGTACTAATATATCCCATTAAAATTTATAAATATGCTCACCCCTAGCTTCACTAACCTAGACAACATTAAAACATGTTTTGGTGGGTAATCCCTCCCATCAAGTGGTAGTCTCTGATAGTTTGAAAGGGAACTTGCTGAGTTCATTCATGGGTGGAACATTCAAAATTCATAAAGTTTTATTCTATTTTTCAAGATAAACAATTTTTCCCCAAGTAGATAGCTCTGTGTTTCTAGTGATGGCTCAGCTGAACATTGATCGCTCAGAACTATTAGTTTGTGAACCAGGTTAGCCTGTGGTTTAATTTCATGCTTTTGGGCCAAAAGTGAGATGCCCTTGCTTTATCTATTTGTTTTTAAATAAGTATTCCCAAATTGTACCTTTCTCTGTATTTCTAAATTTCTCTTAATTTTTTCCAATGAATTTTTTATTATATACTGCACATATAATTTTGTAAATTCCTGATTTCTGCTCTATAGTTATGGTGCCCTTTACTGTAGAACCTAGAAAATTTTTGATATTATATTTGTTCTTTCAGCTTAACTTTATGCTATGTTCATTAATTATCCTATGTTTTGTGGTAAATTGGATGATATGTGAAAGTTTTTAATTTGTATCTTTCTTTGGTGTTCTTCAGTGTGAAAACCTTTCTTATAGATTTTTGTGTCTTAAATTAGTAATCATTTTTATTATTGTGCCTTTGTTGAAACCATTGATTATTTCTTGTTAATTATTTGTTGCTGTTCTGTTTTTACTCTGTTTCTGTGATTAGGGTATTAATTATCCTATGTGCTAAACTGTAGAATACCACACATTTATGTGGGATGAGTTATGACTTAATTTTCATATAATATTCTGTATGTGTTTCCTTTCTATGGATTCCAAATTTCAGTCAGCCTGCATTTCTTATAATTTTTAAATCTAAGAATGAATGGGAGACAGCCATTTCTAATCTCTGTAAACTATACAGATTTATGTTGTAAACTAAGGATTTTTAGAGCGTCTAATGAAAGTTTTTGGTATTATTGCAAATAAGTCATCCAAACTCCTATACAACATCTTGAAAATTAATGGCAAGGATTTGGTGATATGTATTTCAAAGGAACTTAAGAAACCTGCTAGAAATGGAGACAGAAGTTTCCCATTGCTAGATCAGAAACTTGTAGATAAAAGGTTTTGTTAAAACAGAAGAAATTTTGGTGAATGCCTATGTTACTAAGTTTTAGTAAGTCTTCTGTTTTTTCCATTTGTAAATTTTAGGAGGTTAACCACTTCCTTAACATTTGCCCAAAATTTTCTATTGGGATGCTGGGGTATAAGGGTTTTACATCAAAAGACACATTATATCTCATGTTCCAATTCTGATATTTTGAAGTTTTTAAACTAAATCAAATGAATTTCAAAACTTGGGCTTCAAAAATGAATTTAATTTAACTGAAAAACTTTAAAATATCAGAATTACAACAGGAGATGTAAAGAATGGAGAAGCCTTAAGCTCCAGCATTCCAATATAAAATCTTATACAAATGTTAAAGAAGTGGTCAACTTACTAAAGAGGGTTCAGTTTGCAAATAATCATGAAATTATTAATTTTTGGTTTTTCATTTTAGTTTATTCTATTACATTTGACGATTATAATATATAACTCTTGTTGGTTTTGGAAGTGGAAATATATTCTATTATGGTTTTTAATTAATGTTACACAGGTTAAAAGGGGCATAATTTGGCATAAATTTGCAAATCTTTGAACAGCTTAATTATTTTCTTGTAAGATATACTAACATGAAATTTTCACAGTTATATGGTATTTTCTTTTTGCCATTTTTGTTTGCTGGCTATGCTGCTACTTCAAGATGGGTACAGCTAGAAGCTGTTCAGGAGGGTGTAGAAAGCAATTTTGGCACAAAAGATTTAGCAGTTACTGTAGATGGCACATTTCAAAAAAGAAACTACTGTACACAAATTGGGGTAATTACAGCAATATTGTTGATATAGGGAAAGTGCTAGACGTTTCTTTTAAGATCAAGTATTGTAAAGCAAATAATGCCCATGGTGACACTTGTATTGCAAATCAGCATGGCATTAGTGGTAGAATGGAAGTAGAAGAAACAAAAAAAAAAAAAAAAAATTCAAATGTTCTGTTGCCCTATATGATGTACAGTACACATAGAGATAACAAATCTTTCAAGACAGTGGCAGAAGAAAAGTCTTATGGAGACAGTACAGCAATAGAAAAGAAATTGTTGAACATGTCCTAAAGAGAAAAGCGGAGAGAAATAAGTTATTTTGCAAGGGAGAGCACTGAGTGATGAGGAAACATTTGATGGAGCAAATAGAGCTAGACACAAATATTTAGGATATCCAAAAGTATTATGATCTAGGCATTAGGTGAAATATAGTGAATCTAGAGGAAGTTAAAAGCAGCATGGGCCATTTATTTTTGCTTCTTGTCATGTAAGGAATATTCCCAGTATAGTTTATACTCAGCTTTATGGTGTAAATTCCTAAAGACTAAGGAAGCACATGAGGAATATGCAAATAAAACAACTTCTACCTGCTGTTAGCTTGTATGGAGGAAATAGTAGATCCATAACTACAGAAAAAATATCTTTATAATGGAATCAACACATTATATATATATATCGGTGTATTTGATGCTATGGCTACATTTAATAAAGGGAATATAGTGGTATCCTTAGTTTTAAAAATCTTAGGAATGGAAATGGACTGAAATGTATTTCTGCAATGCAAAAGTTGAACACAATACAAGTCAATCTAGCAGAGTGAAAGGTGCAAGATATCCAGAAAAAAGTGAGGCATTCTCTAAACAAGGTTAAGAGGAAGGTGGAGGATATATACCAACAGAAAGATGACCCAGATAACTCAGCATATGGTGCAGGGATGCACTGAGTTATGTTCAGAACTATCAGAAACTTTAGATCAAGTTTTCCTTAAACTACATTTTTCAAACATACGACTGATTATCTTAACCTCTGTGTGAGCTATTAGGCTTATAATTTTCTACATAGTTTCCACAGCTGTGTCCTACTTTTAGCACAGGGATATTGCTCTGCATTGTATAGTTCATAAAATATAAAACATTTAAACATTTTCTTATTCCTAAAATGCAGTACCATCTTAAAAAATTCTTGCTCCTCTATTTTTAAAAATAGTCAAAAAAATCTGTCATCAGTATCATTATTATACTATAAATAAACAGTTGAAAATTTTTCAATCTCCTAGCTTTTATACTTATTAAAAATGAGTCATCAATTTGCTTAAATTTAACATTGCAGAGATAGGTCATACTGAACCCCCTTAAATTTACAAATGGAAGAAACAGAAGACTTACTAAATCTTACAAATATAGGCATTCAGAAAAATGTCTGCAGTTTTAAGAAGAAATTTTATCATCAAGTTTCTGATCTAGCAATGGGAAACCCCTGTTTCCATTTCTAGCAGATTTATTCCTGAGTTCCTTTGAAATACATATCACCAAAGGCTTGCCATTAATTTTAAAGATGTGGTATAGGAGTGTGCATGGCTTATATATAATAATACCAAAAAACTTTTATTAGATGCTCTGAAAATCCTTAGTTTAAAACATAAATCTGCATAGTTTACCATTAAAGAAGATAGAAATGGTTGCCTCCCATTCTTAGATTTATAAATTATAAGAAATGCAGGATGACTGAACTTTGGAATCCATAGAAAGGAAACACATACAGAATATTACATTAAAAAAGCAGTCCATAATCTCATCACATAAATTTGTAGTATTCTACAGCTTAGCACATAGGATAATTAAATCCTAATAGAAACAGAGTAAAATCAAAATACTAACAGATAATTAATATGGTAATAATCAATGGATTCAACAAAGACACAATAACAAAAATGATCACTAAATTTAAGAGACAAAAATCGATAAAAAAGGTTTCTCCTCTGAAGAACACCAAGGAAAGATACAAATTAAAAACTTTCACATATCATCCAATTTACCACAAAACATAGGATAATTAATGAACATAGCATAAAGTTAAGCTGAAAGAACAAATATAATATCAAAAATTTTCTAGGTTCTACAGTAAAGGGCACCATAACTATAGAGCAGAAATCAGGAATTTACAAAATTATATGTGCAGTATATAATAAAAAATTCATTGGAAAAAATTAAGAGAAATTTAGAAATACAGAGAAAGGTACAATTTGCGAATACCTATTGAAAAACAAATATACAAATCAGCAGAGGCAGCTCACTTTTAATCCAAAATCATGAAATTAAACCATAGACTAAGCTGATTCACTACCCAATAATGCTATCTACCTAGGAAAAATTTTCATCAATGAAAAATAGGGGGGGGGGGGAACCTTATGAATTTTGATGTTCCATCCATGGATGAGCTCAGCAAGTTCCTATTTGAATCACCAGAGACTGCCACAGAAGCACCTTGGGATCCAGCCATCACATTTAGTAGTCAGTTAAGTGCTGCTGATGCAAGCGATTGCCTTTAAACATGTTCTAATTTTATGTAAGTGAAGTTAGTGTGAATATGTTCAATAAATTCTAATAGTTCTCACTTATTAACAGAGTAGATTTTTTTACAAACACCAGCTCTTTAATTGTATTTTATAACTTGTGTTGAAATCAATAAATGTAATAAAAATAGTAGCGATATTATAATACATGTTGGTAAAAGAATATTAGCTATCCATAGAACAAAAACTGTTACTATACAGTGCACAACAGAACCTTGCTAACAAAATTTGCAGATGACAGGACACACAGGAAGGATAATTTTTGTTAAGGAACAGAAGAAGAATTATAGTTAAAAGTATAGTTTTAGAACTACTATCAGGATTCAACTACTTTTGTAGGTAGTACCATGTGATAAGGAGAGGTAGAAATTTTAATTTAGCTAAATAACAAATGTATGTATATCAATATATATAATTATAGTTAAAAGCTTAGTATTATAACAACTATCAGGTTTTAACTACTTTTGTAGATAGTATCATGTGTTAAGGAGAGGTAGAAATTTTAATTTAGCTAAATAATATATATATATATATATATATATATATATCTAAAAGAAGCTTGAAATCAAACAACAACACAAAAACCATTGAAGTTAATAATGTTATTGCTTGGCCAAGTTTACTTAATGGTAGAAAATGGTTGGCCAGGCAGAGATATTTAAAAAGAACTGAAGTGACTGAGATGTGATTCCTAAGGGCTTTAAATTGATAGATAGGTCACAAATTGTACCATAAGAGACAAATTAATCATCCAGGTGTGACTTATAAATTAACACAATAAATAATGGCATTGCATAAGTTACATCATGCCAGAAGTAATATGTACTTAATTAATGTAAGATTAACAATTTTCCACTGCAATATTAGAAGACCTGGGAACAGATGGAGAAAAAATGCAAGAACTGAGTAAGTCTATCCCTGAAATGATTGAAGAATTACACTTTTACACTTAAGTCATATTTGAATTGACATGTTTCTTTCTGTAAGTAGTTTCCACATTATTAAAGGGGCATTTAAACTCTCAGTCATTGCTGAAAAATTTCCAAATTTCCCCTTTACTTGGTTTTTATTCATCCAAAAGTCACCATGTAAATTTTTCTTACTGAATAAAACATAACACAAATTTTTCCACTTATAACCTTAATGCTTCTTTATAAGGACCTCTACTTTGGTCAGTTTTTCTTTTTTCATAGATACAAGATTTAGATGACCTATGACATTACATGTAAAATGGTTACTAGGGATGAGTCAGAGTTGTGGTTCAACTCACTCTTTACAAGTAAATGGCTTATGTATAATCCTTTTGGCAGCAGAAATTTTATAATGCCACTGACAGGAAGATTTGGTAGTAGTTGCTACTGACTTCTTACAGTCATAAACCATTAAATATTTTCCAAGTTCTTCTACAGTACCACATTGTGCAATGTCTCTGTATTCACTTGACTTTATATAGGCATCCTAACACCTTCACCATTCTTTCAAATACTCCAGGAAATCAGTGATCAAAAACAGAACATTTTATCTTAATTTCATTTACTGATGATGAGTTCCTACATAGGAAAAAATTTAACGTTCCTATTACAAACATATTCTTTTTTTGAATAATAAGACATATTTTTCATAGAATAAACTTTTAAGACTTCAGCAGGTTCTAGATATAATGACATCATCTGGTCATAGAAGAAATCTCATTGGCACCCTAAATACTCTCACTTCCCTACAAGTGTAAGAAGTGACATTGTGTACATTTTACTGAGCTTTAGAGTGTCCCTCATAGATTATAAAGTTGCACAATTGTATTTCTCTAGAAAATGTATAGATTGAGGGAGAAGCATGTACTTCTGTCAGTTATAAGACAATTTTTTGACCATAAATTTGGTTCTCAGTTCAGTCTTGTCACAATTTACTGTACAATTTTCTACATCTTTAATATGTATGTATTTAATTAAAATATATATTTAAATAAATTTAGCTATTTCAGGAGCAAACTTCTAATTTCACTGTCCAGATGATTCCACTCATCTTACTGACTTGAATCACACTATTTTATGAAAAATTCTATATACCCACTATATCGTCATTACTTCAACAATCATTTGTACCAGCATTCTACTCTACTAATGGTTTCTCCTAGAATAGGTCTTAACATGCTGAGATTCTGCAGTGGAGACTTCAAATCTCATCATTAGCAAACAATGCTCTTATTCATAGCAAAAGATTGATAAGAAAATTTTTTGTGAAGAATATTAGTGAATTGTCCTTATTAATTTTGGAATTCTAGCAATAGGAACATTCCTGATATTAACTTTTGTCCTTAATACATAATACATTCCCTCAGTAAGTGCACAACAATACTTTTTAACAGAAACTCTTATCTGAACATGTTGCCTTATTTATGTGTTAAAAGGAAGTAATTTTCCTGTGAAGCATTTAAAAAAATAAGAGAAAAAGACAGAGAGACAAATTTCATCTTGCCATACTAAAAGAAGATTTATATGAATTTTTGGATTTAGTATTTGTACACATGCTGTATTTCCACATATTATTTGGTTTTCTTACACATTTATTTCCTTGTAAATTACTGTACTGACCTGCAATTAATAAGTATATTTATGAATTCACATTTTGTTCCATAAATTTTCAGCTTAAATGTTGCCATTATTGAAGATTTCTTCCAAACTTTGCCTACATCCTCTGCAAACATTGCAGAAATTGAAATGAAACATAGAAGATTAATTCAAAAAAGCATAAGTAAGGGAAACGTTTTTCTTACTAATCTATTGCAGGATAATCTGAATCACTGAGTCCAATACCTGTGTAGTTATAGCATATAAATTTTCTAGTGACTGTTACTGAGAACAGTGGCTCTTTCAGAGCTAAATATAGGCAAAGGAGCATCATTTTTTTTAATAGTAGCGAACATAGTAACACTATTATACCTCATTTATTTGTTTAAAATATGTATTTTAAAATATTGAGTTCGAATAGTGTTACTATGCTGACAACTATTATCAAATAACATATTGCTTCAATGTTAATAATTTCTGTTTAATTCTTCATTAACATCTTTTCTGAATCTACTATATTTTTCCAATCATATCTGTTTGCAGAGTGCAGAAAGGAGATTTTCAGGGAAAAGAATTGTGGCATATGATTTTGAAAGAGAAAGAATAAGAAAAAGTAAAAAATTCCTAAAGAAGAAACAGGTATGGCTATGATTTTCCATTAGCTGAAGTAATGCAATATATTGTTAAAATTAAAAAAAATGACTCTCTAGTCTATAACTACCAGTAATAAACCAATAAATACTAAAATCAATTACTCTAAATACTGCCATTAGATGTTTGAACTGCTTGCAGAAAGTGCGCTCTATTTTTCTTTGCTCTAAATGATGGCTAATGTTGTTATGTTACAACTTGTATGCAAGAGCAAATACACTGTCCTTTAAAATGTAAATTGGAACTTGCACAGAGAAGCCAATCATATAATTGATATTATTATATGATTTAGTTGAACTAAACACTCTTAATGCTTTGCTTACTTGTCATAATATATAGAACTGGCTTCGAGAACATTTTCTTCTCATCATCAGCCAGGCTAAAATTCAACTCTCGGATAATTCATTAAGCTGTGGGAATGTGCATTCTACTCTGGTGGCAGTAGGATAAACTTGTAGTTTATGTTTTCATCCCCAGCAGTGTCACAGTTCATTAGACTGACTTTGTATTTGCAGCTGTAGATTTTCTCTCAAGTTGCTAATTCTGTTGGTCCTTATACTGATTTTAATAATTTTGTGACAAGTAAGTGAAACATTAAGAGTGTTTAGTTCAACTAAATCATACAATAACACAGTCCTTTGTTGTATTTTTTTCAATCATGTTCTTTTGCAGGACAGGGAAAAGGAAGATGAGCATCGCATTGAATGGGAGAACCTCCATAAAGAATTAATTAGGAGAAAGGTATGCCTGAATTTCCATTAGCTGAAGTAATGCAATATTTAGGTATTATGCTGTAAGAAATATATTTTTTGTTAAAATTTAAAAAAGTACTTTCTGATCTGTAACAATAAGTAATCTACCATTAAATTCTAAATATAATCACTCTAAATACTGCACAGTGAAGTTTATTCTTCAAAATATTTATTTTTGTTTGTATTTTAAAGGATTGTTAACTAATGGGGAAAATACAATAAATAGGACCATAACATTTTTATTAATATTTTAAAGAAATTGATTAAGATTCATAACATTTTAAATTTGAGGGAAAAGTATGAGTTCAATCTGTGTCAAACTTTGCAGAAAGTATGCTCCTTTTTCTTTGCTCTAAATGATAACTAATGTTAATGTGTTACAACTTGAAAGCGAAAGCAAATTAGACATCTCTTGCAGCCCATTATCTGTTCCTAGCATGTCATTTTATTGCATGAATGTTAGTTCAGATAAAACCTGTAACTGATAACAGTTTGAATTTCTCTTTATAATACAAATTTAAATGCACTAGTTCTTTCTTTATCTGTGTATGTGTGCTTTTTTATTTTTATTTATTTATTTAGTTATACTTTCAGCATAAAGCCTCTTCCATATAATTAGTATTGATTAATTATATTTAAATATTTATAGATAGTAACTACAATACTCACCTTATAAAATAGTATAATTTTTGGTGTTTTTGCTAACAATTACAGTGCAATAAGAAATTGGAAGTAAGGAATGGTATTAAAAATACAAATGTAACATATCTTAGTACCATTAGCCTACACATTAATAATTCATTAGTTCCTATAGCACTCACGTATTCATTGGTTGAATAAAAGGAATCTGATAGGAAGAAAATTCTTAGCTTAATATTGGTGCTGGACAATGAAGTTTGAATTTTCAGAGAAATTACTCACTGTGCATTGCAGATCTAATGAAGAGAACTATATGGTACATTGAACTTTCACAAAATAGAAATTTTTTCTGTTTAGTCAGATGGTGAGAAATTTTAATATTAGAAATTAATTTTTTCTCTATTTCTTTCATTTTTTATTTATTTTATTTTTTTCTTCCAGTATGTGATGCTGAAAAATTTCATTAAGAGTCATCCCTGGGGAAGGTTAGGGTTGGATAGCAAGGCTTGTGAGTTTTATACCCACAATGATCCTGCATTTTTTCATGAAAGCAATACGCCTTATAGCGAGTTATGGATAGGATCCCACTCTGAAGCACCATCTTTACTGAAGGACACAGGAGAGCATTTGAGAAAATGGATTTATGATCAAACAGGTTTCCTAGGAAATTTGATAACAAAGAAATATAGTCAGACATTACCAGTTTTAATGAAAATTCTATCAGCATGGAACTCATCTCCTTTGCAAGTTCATCCTAATAAGGTAAAGTATTTTCAGATCTTTGGTTTATGTAAAAATATATTGCTTGATTTGACATTTATAAATGACTAAACTTCTTAAAATATTGATTAAAAAAGGATTGTTCTAACTGTCAAAATCATGAACACTGAGTTGTTTAGTGGAAAACATACTTGCCTTATAGGTCCAAGCTGACAGGTTCAAGCTTGGCAAGGGTTGATGGATTTTTAGGGCAAAAAACCCTAAAGAAAAGAATGTAAAGCCATTGATCCCATGTTGTAAATTTATGGCATGTAAAAGAATCTTAAGTCTGAAAGAAGAGGCCTCTGATCAAAATTTATCACACATTTACACCCTGAATTAAATGCGATGCTTATAACCAGAGATGTTTAGCACTAGAACAGCTAAAAGCCTGATATACCTAGAATGGTAGAAAGGGGTCATTATGACCCCCAACATGTAAATGTGCAAAACTTTATTGTTTTATTTATTAACAGCATCATTTGAATTTACAAATGCTTTTAGAACAATAAACAAGTGGATCCTTTTAAGAACTTTTGAAAAATTATACATTTTTAAAAATTTCTGTTGGAACTCCCACAGTAAAGCTTGTTAAATTATGTTTAAATATTTTTTTATTTCTGAGCCACCTTACTCATTTTGCACAGATTATCTATACTTTTCATGCACATTTTCCACACACAAAGAAAAGGAAGTAAAGCCATTGATCCCATGCTGTAAATTTATGGCATGTAAAAGAACCGTAAGTCTGAAAGAAAAGACCTCTGATCAAAATTTATCAGACATTTCACACCCTGGATGCACTAGAATGGTAGACCCCCAACATTTAAACGTGCAAAACTTTATTATTTTATTTATTAATAGCATCATTTGAATTTACAAATACTTTTAGAATAATAAACAAGAGGATGTTAAATTATGTTTAAATATTTTTTTATTTCTGAACCACCTTACTCATTTTGCACAGATGATCTATACTTTTTATGCATGTTTCTCACACACAGCTTTTCAGAACTTCTCACAAAATCACTTATCTTGTTTCCTTTACACAGACTGACTTGACATTTCTTTCGTTTTTTGGAAGGCCCATGCCTTTCATTCTCTTCCTCTTGTTGCTCTTCTTCTTGAGTTTTCCCCTCCTTCAGCTGAAGGATAAATTTCTTTCTTTTTATCTTTATGTTTTTTACCTCATTGTAAATTACCCATGCATTGATTGCTGCCATGTCAAGCTCGGGTTGATTTCTCATCAAATCAGAGAAATCTGGGCAGCTTCTGAAGTCTATCCCATGACATTGTGTCCTTGATGAATGTGGGTCCCCATGAATGATACCAAAGATTATCTATTTACATACCTTTCATACAGATTACTCCTTGGTGTACATGATGGCGATCATCTTCTCCATTTCCCGGAGTGAAACAACCCACTGGTGTTTCAGTTGTATCTGAGTATTTGATTCTGTATACTTCTTTATGAGACAAAGCATTGATTCATCAAAGAGCAGACGAAAAGCACTGATGAGAGAGTCACCCACTCATTGGAAAGCATATGTCGTAGGACCTCTTGCTCTTTTAAGACATTTAGAGCAGTCCTTCTTCCTGACAAAGATGATGATATGTTGGTAACCTCCCATTCAGATCCATCTCTAGTCACCATTTTCACTGTATAGGAATTTGATTAAGCCTGGCCCTGCAGAGGTGACTTACGCAATGTTTGAGGAATATTTGCATCAGCTTCGGATAAGGAGTCCTTGCTAACATTTACATCACTGTCACTAGTTTTTGGCATAAATTTACTACTCAAGTCTGATAGGTCAATTCCTGATTCAACATCGAAACTCTCAAAAAAAAAACAAAAAAAAAATGCACAACCTCGTCATCCAAAAGACCCCTCTGAGGATGCATGATTGAAGACCACTATCTTGAACACACAACACTACCTAAATGGGAACATAATAATTACAGATAGATCTGATAGTATACACAAATTCCTGGTTCCAAAAATGAGCCAATATTTCTCTTTGCACATTACTGCAACTGTATTTTGGTCTTTTGTCAAAAGTTTTACTGCACAGTTATGCTATAAATTTATCAAACTGACCCCTCTTGCCGTTCTAGGCATAGGAAATCATAAATAAATGAAAAAATAAAATATTTTTATATCCAAATGTAACATCATAAAGAGGAAGAAAATTGGATATATGTCATGCATGATGTTTGGTGGAAAAATTTGAATATCTAAGGAAACAGTTCAACAATAAATTTAATCAGGGATCATTTTTAACCATTCTGCAGTTCAAGTTTTAATAAAACTTTAAATAAACTAAAAAAATAAATAAATATAAACATTGAATAATCATAAAAAATAACATTAAAAATGAAATGTACATATAAGTATCTATTCATTTTAATCTTCATATACGATTTATAATGGACTCTTAAGCTGAGATATTATTGTTCTTTAATATTAAGTTATAAAAGTAAGAAATAAGAAGAGCAACAATAACTTTAATCTATTCCAATATTGTGCAAATTTAACTGCTATTGACATGTTTACACATTAATTATTCCATGTTAATTTGTAGTAAAGCCAATTTAGTGCTTCTTTAACTCTCTATACGTATTGTTACAGTGTATGAGGATAATTCAGTAGCTGACAGCAAATTGATTTTTGTTGAGCTATACATGAAATATACAGATTTAAAAGATGATGGTTTTCAACTTAATTGCTGCATTTTATAATAATGTTTTCTTATATTTAAACGTGTGCATTTTCTTGTAGAAGATTTTTTTTAGTGCTAATTGGAACTTGTATAGTGAAGCAAGTCATATAATTCAATTTATTATATGAATGAGTTGAACTCTTATTTACTCCACTTACTTCTTTTATATTTATAACATGTTTCTCAAACTATTGTCTGCATCCTCAGCTATCTGTCAACTGTACCAAAATCCAAAATAGGTTCTATGGAATGACAGCACACATCCTCTTCTAGGAAAGAAATTACCCTCTGTTGAAAAAATTATGTTCATATTGTTTCAGATTGTCAATAGACCATTTCTATTATACAATTGAAAAAAAAAAGATAGAGTGAATAGTACAAGGTATATTGCTTTTATGGAAGAGAAACTGAAGCATGCAATTTGCAGTGATCATTGTACGCTTCAATTCAAAGATGTCCTCCTCCACCTGCATCCTGCATGACTTCATATTGCTACTGGAACAGCTACCACTACCCTAAAGCTGAAATTTGAGTATCAGTTATTCCCATTACAGAATGAACCTTGCTCCACTTGACTACCACATATCTGGAAAGCTTAAGGAAGCATTGCATTTATGAGGCAGTGAAGTAGCCATGCAATTCTGACTTTGATAACGACAAAATATTTAATTAAGATTATTATATGACTGAGTAGAACTACATACTCCTATTGGCTGCACTTATTTGTTTTATATTTAGATCAAGTTTTGCAGACCATCATCATCTGCATCCTCAGCTAACTGTCAACTCACCAATTGTATAGTGACTTTCATAATTAACAGCATGAGATATCATAGCTTAAGATGAAAGTGATTCATTCTGAGGGTTTCTAGATCATTAGGAAAGATATTTTATGTTTGAATGTAGAAGCTAGGATCAAATCTTTAAAACTTTCTCTAAGTAAGAGCTGCTGAGGTTTCAGAAACCACAACAATGAGAATACATATGGAAGTTAAAGATCTGAGTGTTAAGGGTGAAAATACTTTTCTAATTATGCCTGGAAAATATAGAAAAACAAGACCGATTCTTACTATAGTTGATTTTGACAAATGTATGATATGTAATATTATCATGACATTTATGTTGCTGATAAATGTGTTCCTATACTTTATAAGTTGCTTGCTTCCTAGTAGTAAGAGAAAAAATTGATTTTCCCAGGGGGCAAGTTTACTGAGGAAGATGATTTCAGAGTTATATTTTAAGTGGAAGAAATGCAAAAAAAATTTCCCATGGAAAGTCCCCACATCTTGGCTTGGTGACAGGGTTTCTTGATGAAAATAAAACATATGTGAAAAGTGGGCAAAACATTTTGCACATAGATGAGACTTGGATTAACAATAATCTTACATTTGCTAAATGCTGATGAGGAATTTGGTATCTGTACAAACACTGATACAGAAAACAGACTGATAATAACTAAGCAGGCAATGTTAACAGGTTTTTGGTAAATGTACCTCTGATTTACAAGGCTGGGACAGTTACCAATGAATATCATGGTTAAATGAATGGAGAAAACTTTAAAAAGTGTACTCAAGAAAAATAAGCTCAAATTTGCTCCCATCCTCAATTTTTGAATTAGATAATGTATCATATCATACTGTACAAGTGGATAAACCATTTATAGGCACTCTGTAAAATCTGCTATGATGGAATGGTTGTAGAATAAAGCAGTTTAGCAAAGCATTATACTCCATAAGCTTACTGAAATTAAAAAACTGAAAGAGAAACTGTTTAAAATGGATGCATGTTTGCAAGCTATAGGACATACAGTGTTTCACCTGCCTACATATATGTGTGATCTAAATCCCATTGAACTAGCCTGGACTAAGGTGGAAAGAATGATTAGAGAGAGGAATGCAACAGAAGAATAATGATATGATATGAAGAGTTTCCCTCAAAAGCTACAAAATATTACCTTGAAATGCTAATTGGAACTTGTACAGTGAAGCTAATCATATACTAAGGTCATTGTATGATTGAGTGGAATGACACATTCTTATTGGCTTCACTTACTTGTTTAAAAATAGTACATGTTTCACAGACCTTTGTCCATATCCTCAGCTTACCATACTTAATTATACAAGATATTAGCCTCCAAGACATTTTGTTCATGACAGAAGCTAATTGGCAGGATTTCTGCAAACACATGGAAAAAACTGGAAAGTGAATACTGGAAGAGGGATGGTATTGTGATATCATAAGAAACTGATGGCGATGACTCCTCCTGCTCCTACTCCTCCTGCTCCTGCTCCATCATCATCATCATCATCATCATCATCATCATCATCATCATCATCTTTTTCTTCATCTCCTTCTCCTCCTCCTCCTCCTCCTCCTCCTCCTCCTCCTCCTCCTCCTTCTTCTTCTTCTTCTTCTTCTTCTTCTTCTTCTAGTGAAAATGAGTCCTTCAAAACAGAGGGATGGACCACACTACTTGCTTAAGGTGAGTGCATGTTCTTCAACTCAGCAGTGTGCACATATCTTGGTCTCTGCAAACTGCTTACCAGGCTATGAGTCTGCAGTCTTCATGTGTGCATTGAGCTGGAATATGGTGCTGATAATTTTAAACAACTGCTTACTAAGAGAATACACTTATCCAAAGAAATAGTTAAGACTACTGCTACAGATGACCTAGCAAATGCTTCAGAATACATACATTGTTCTTTCATGTGTGTCAATGAACTTTCTGCTCCTATAATTGTATTGAACTATAGTACAATCTAAAGTAAATATACCTAAGAATGAATGAATTTTATTTCAGAAAATAATATTACAATTAGATTTACATTTCCACCCCCCTACCTATGTAACTAGTTTCATAACTTCATAATTTAAATCCATTAAAAAATTATACATTTTCAATAAAATGTCATTTTGTTTTGCTTATTTAACTGATTACTGAACCCTTGTCTTCGGCTCATCAGCAGTTTCCTACTGGAATATCCAAGACTTGGGTTCAACTATTCTGTTGAAATTAGTTTGTTACAAATATATCTCAACAAACTACATAATATACTACACTGAAGTATACATAAATTTGAATGAATTTATTTCTTAAAACCAATTTCATGCAATTTTCATAAACAAGTAAGCCTGTTAAAATCAAAGTAAATGATTTATATTTGCATGTAAACTTACTACTATTGAAAAAATTAAATTTCTCACTTAATCACCCTGATTTTATGGAGTTGTATTTCTTCCATACCCCATTACAATTAACACCAGGTTGAGTTTGTAATGGGAATATTTATTTGCTCCTAGATAGTGCAATTGTCAACATTGCTGTTCCCATTTGTCTTGACCACCTTCCATAACCATTTTTGTCTCACCTTGCCTGTGTATTTTCCAAGTTTCTTAATATTTTAGTCTGTTAAGTATGCCTATAATGCCTATAACTGTTTCAATTCAGGTATTTTTATGTTACAGATTGTCACCGACCTAGAAATGTCAGCTGCACGAACTAAATGTAGAAGCCTTAACCCAAAAATTATCATAGCCCTTTCAGATTTTCGGCTAATGTGTGGTTTTAGGCCAATCAATGAAATCGTTTGTTTTGTTGGTAGTAAGTAATGAACATTAGTACTTTTTGTGCATTTTACATGACTTATACCAGACCTAGTACTAATGTAAGTTCTCAAAGATTAACTATGATGTAGCCTGTAGGTAAATAATATTTATTTACATAGTGCCAATGTGAAGCTGAAAGACCTGGATACAAATCAATAGATAAAATATGAAATATATGAAATATTACATCCAGAAATCTTAGCTTTCATAAACCATTTGAGAAAATGTCAACTTATTTTCAATGCACATACATGCAAACATACGTGCAATTAATTGATCTTAATTAAAGAATTTGCCTGCTTTTAACCAGACATTCAAACAAACTAAGCTATATTTTCATTATTCACTTGCTTATCTTATTTGGAAGTAAAACAATAGGAACCTTCTTTTTCATATACAGAAGTTAACCCTGCAGACATTGCAAAATGACACATATCTCTTGCTTGCCAATGCATCAGTCATCATTTAATGTAGTGTTAGCAATTATTTTGTGTGTTTTATTGCATACAAGTTTCTTCATTTTGCTGTTTCACCAAATATTCTGTAAAACTATAATAATGTTGGAATACAGGACATATTCTGACCAATCGCTATGTCTGTTATTTGTTACTACTGTAAAACAGAGCTTTAATTCTTAGGAGAAAAAATTATTAAAGCTTGTCCTGTAAAATATAGCAACCTCAAGCTGAACACAAAAGTGAGTTAGTATGTTAACGAGCATGTGGCATACTCACCAATGCCAAAGTAATAGCAAAAGTTTCAAAGCCATAGCGTTGGCACCAGGAATGTAGCTAATTATTGGTTCTATAAAGTCAAGTCATTTGTGTAACTTAACATACCAAATTAACTCTTCTGTGATGATTGTTATTACCTAGTATCATAATTTTATCAATATTACCTGCCATTTCATTGTGCAGATTTATCTTTGCAAAACAATAATGTGTATGCAATACTGATTGTTTCCAAACCTCACACATTTCATAGGTGAATCTCTGCTCCCCCAAATTCTTCCTCTTGCTGTTTTGTTGATCTAACATATTGATAAAATGAGATTGAATGTTCTCTTGTAATAATGAAAGACATAAAATATAACCTGTTGGAAAGAGCACAGTAAAAAGTGAAGGAAACAAAGGTTAATTTCATCTAAATTTGCATGCCCCTGAAGATCCTCAGAATACAACCAACATAACAGATGAATCATGAGAGTACATAAGGGTATAACTTGAAGAAAAGAATAGTGATTCTGAGACACTATGTATATACATTGCAAAACTCTGATAAAACTGGTGCCTGGACCACTATCTAATCCTCACGTGAGAGAATAAGTAGTCTTGATCTATAATGTATGTACAATTTAATGGGGAATTGAGGTACTTGAAGTAATGATCTATGTGACATAGGAGGCTTAGAGAGTTTAAGGCTGTTTGACAGCTCATTAAGTATCAGAGCAGACTTGAGGTTTATATGTAATAAATGTTAAATCAAAATGTAGTATGTTCACTGTACAGTGGCTCACACTTTAAAAAAATCACATTTATTATGTCTAAATATAAAGAATTGGTACAATAATTAATTTTTCATTTTTGATCTTACTCCATATTGGTGCATTTCAGGTAATTTTAAGTACCAATAGACTTTAGAAGTTTTACCTATTCATTCTTTCCAAAAATCCTTTCTAAGAACCATTGCTACTATAATCATAATGTGTAAAAAAACAAAAAGAAAGCCAAAGTAAACAAATTCTTTAACATTTAATAGCTTAAAATGAAAAGATTTTTCACTCAGTTGTGCTCAGAATCACAAATTATGATAGATTTCCTCATTAACATAACATTAACATAAAATCTTTATATTTGTATTTCTAGAAGTGCCAGAAATTTCTATACTGATTGGAGTACAGTTGACTAATAAATTAAAAAAAGCACACAAAGATAATTATCAGAGTGCATTAGCTTGGGCATTTTCTGTGCTGATGAAAGTAGATAAGAACAAAGTAATCAACTGCATTGTGGAGCTGAAGAGAAGACTGGAAAAGAATGGTATGGAGAATATTACTGTATAAATATTTGAACTTACATATAGATATAAGCAGTATTTTTGTTTTTATGTACTTTTTTGAGAAATTTAATTTCTTTATTCCCAAAATTGATAAGTCTAAAATTGATAAGATAAAAGTTTATGACATTTCTTCTTCATCAACACTTGTTCCGATTTAGGTGGTTAGTAACATTTTTCCTTACCTTAATGAGTCTTGCAACTTTTCACTTTATTTTCATCTTTAGGAAATATTACATTACAGGAGCATGCAGTTATGCTAAGCAGTTAATATATATTTCTTGTCAGAACTGCATATGATGGAAACTGTAAAAATAGATTTTTTCCTGAAATTTTTGTGAAATTAATGCTGTAATTAATGACATGTATCACATTTTGAAAATTACTGCAATTAACAGGGTTTTTTTTTCCCCCACTGGACATAGGCATGGTTTTAATTAACTGAAATTCCTTATGTTTTCTTAACAGAAATAAAATGCAGAGCAGAGGCCCTAGTTTATGATTTGATTCGTCAATTTCCTGAAGATGTTGTGGTCTTTTCCCCTTATTTTTTAAACATCATTCACTTAAAAGATGGTGAGGCAATGTATATTGCACCAACTGAAGCTCATTCATACATATTTGGTGGTAAGTTTTAGCACTTGTAGTAATACTTCTACAATATTCTATAAATAAAGTATATTTACAGAGAAATAAATCTGAGACTCTCAGTTTAGGAAAATTTTGGAATTCTTGTGAAGCAAATTGAACCTTTAATCATAGACTTGCATTTCTGTACAACAAAAATAGAAATGAAATTTCAGCAACTCCTTTGAATTAATTGTATTTTTAACTGGAAAAAAGAACTAAAATGCAGAGTTATTTTTATTTTGGTGACTTCATTTCTAAATACCTAATAATCTGTATATGTTTAAAAGATAAACTTTTTTTTTTTTTTTTTTTAAGCATTTGAATGAATATGCTATAATTATAATAAACTGCACAGTTTCAAAAATAAGTGAATATACTGGAGCTGAACACTTCAAATGCAAAAAATCTTACATTACAGTAAATGCTTAATACAGTCTAATAAAAATAAGACACAATTCAACATAAAACATGGCAGTGTCCAAAGTTGCAAAAGCTGTTGTTATTATTATTATTATTATTATTATTATTATTATTATTATTATTATTATTGTTGTTGTTGTTGTTGTTGTTGTTGTTGTTGTTGTTGTAGGGGCTAATAGTTGAAGACTAGCAGATTTGCTAGTCCAGCTTGCTGACTAATTAACAAATACCATATTTTTGAGCAGACTATAATAGCATTTAATTATTCTGACTACTTCAAAAACATTCTAAATTCTAGCATGCCTAGAAATTAAAAAATGTGTGGATGATACAACATACTAAGAAGGGAATGCAGTGCAAATAAAGTAACCCAAAGAAATATATACAGACAATGGTGGTTCTTTTATTTTTAATGCAGTCTTACAAACCTTACATCCATGGTTAATGGTTAAACACTTGCAGAAATTTCCCTGCATGAAATGGAAGTGGTATCCAGAATATTCGGGACTAGTGCTGCCATCTGGTCCAAAATATACTTTGAGACTAATGACCGCCGTCACCCCACTACACGTATACACTGGTCCCAGCGATTCTGCGATTTTCCAAGTGCATCTTGGAATCATGTTCTTTGAGGGTATTTAGCATAGACAGCGTTTCTGCTTGAATCCTCTCAATTGTGTCGAATCGAAGTTCTTTCAACGAGATTTTCAGTTTGGGGAATAGAGCGAAGTCGCAGGGTGCCAAATCAGGCACGTACGGTGGGTGGGGGATAACAGTCATGTTGTTTTTCGTAAAAAAAAAAAAAAAAACTCCTGGTGAACAAGGTATTGTGACAGGGCACATTATCGTGAAGCAACAGCCAGTTCCCTTGTCGTCAAAGTTCGGGCCGTCGTTTCCTCACATTTTCACGGAACCGCCGCAAAATGTCACAGTACTACGTGGAATTCACTGTGTGATTTGGTGGGACGAATTCTTTGTGCACAGTTCCCTTGGTATCAAAGAAAACGAGAAGCATGCTCTTGACTTTGCTCTTCATTTTTGGTCTTGGTGAGTTCGGGATCTTCCACTGGGAGGATTGTTGTTTTGTCTCAGGGCCATAAGCGTACATCCAGCTCTCGTCGCCGGTGATGACCCTGGACAAGAAGGTTGGGTCATCGGATACGCCTGACGAAGCTCCGTGCAAATTTCAACACATTGCGCCTTCTGATCAGTAGTCAGGATCCTTGGCACACATTTTGCGGCGACGCGATGCATGCCCAATTCATCACTTAAAATTCGTTGGTATGTCCCATAACCAATTCCCACTTCATGAGCAAGGTCTTCAATGGTTCGACGTCGATCCTCATGAACGAGGTGTTGAACTTTGGCAACAATGTAAGGCGTTGTGCAGCTGAAGGGCCTACCGGGTGAGCATCGTCTTCAATAGCTGTACGGCCGGCCCTGAACCGAGCATGCCACTCAAACACACGCGTACGACTAATGCTTTGTACCCCAAATACTTGTTAAATCATTGCGAGGGTGTCCGTAACATTTTTCCCAAGATTTGCACAGAATTTGATGCACACTCTGTTCTAATCTTGGATCCATCGTAAAATCGCCACGCACTGCACACAGAGTATCATGAAAAGTACTATAGAATCTCAACACATCTACCCAGCTGCATGAAACTTTAATCACTCACTCATTCATCAGATGTGCTAGTGTTGCCACCTAGCGATACAAAACTCTACTACAACTACTGTCGAGATGGCAGCACCAGTTCTGAATATTGTGGATATCACCTCGTATAGACACTGAAATACTAATGTATATGATTTCATTTTGTATATACAATATAACTCAGTATAATATATTTTACAATAAGATATCCAAATACTGCATTTATTGAGCAGACTATAATATCATTTAATTATTCAGTATAATTTCTGTCAAGGTCATATGTAATGGTTTACAATAGATTATAGCATATAGAGGGAATGTATCATGCAAGTTTATTATGTGTTGTACTCACTGGCTTGCAAGACATGTAAGTATAGTTATTTATTTCTCATGAATAGTTTCAAATCAAAGAAATTTTAGCTTTTTAAGTGTTTATGACAGGAAAAATAATTCAGGCAGCCATTAGAAAAAGGGTATACTCCCAAATTTTCCCTTATACTAACTTTTTTTTCATATAAGTTATCTATAAATTTGGGGAAAAGGGGAAATTTTAATTTTTAAAATTGAAATGTGAATCCCAAATATAAATATAATAATTAATTTTTTGCCAAAAATATTATGGTGTTACTGAATAATATATCATAATTTAAAATTCAGTTCTAGCAAAGTCATCTGTGTTTTTATTGGAGATAGGAAGGGGAAGTGAAAACTAACTTTTGTTAAAGAGAGGAGAAATTGATGTTAACAAATAAGATGTCATATTGCAAACATATCACTTGATTTTTTTTAACACAAATTTTAATTCAAGGGTAAAGAGTCACCAGCATGATGCATTTGCCACTTGCGAAGAGCTATCACCAATAATTTCACTTTAACCAATCACTGCTAAGTAAAGAGTGCATAAAATACAAACAAAATTTTGTATATTATACCAAAATGAGTAAAATGTTCAGGAGAAATAAGTGAAAACAGTGAGACAGTGATTTACATGTATATCTAACCCACCATACTTATACTACTCTCACCAAATTGGACTTAATATTACTCAGAAATAATATCTGAAAAATTTAATGAATATTTTGAAGAAGAATAAGCCATTAGAGGAGCAATGGATTGCCATTTCTTGTTCATTATCATTACGAAGACTTTTCACTCAATTCTACAAATTAGTTGCCCATATTACTGAGGATGTTGTGAACAAAATCATTTGAATATGTTGGAATGTGGAAAATCTCAGATTATTAACCTAAGAGTGATCATATGGAAACTCACATACTTCCCTTTGATTAAACCTTCACTTTGTGTTTCTTATTTCTACAAGGCTATATTTATGAAATCTAAATTTCAAAAGGTTGAAATAACATTTCCATCAACTAAACATAATGATATAAATTCAGCAAAATCAGTAAGTGAAAATCTTTTGGAAAATAGAAATCATTATTGCAACTAACATACTCCAGAGAGGTTACTCTGGTAATAGTCTATTGTACTGAAATAAAAAAGCAGCTGCTGTGAAACCAAGAGTTAATAATCATGTACAATAAATTTATTGATAATTAAAGGCAGCAATTGTTAATTATTACTTTCATTTTCTCATGTTGGTGGAAAACAATGAATTTGCAACTCACAGATATCTCATAACCATGCAATGTTTCTTTAAGGTATATGGAAACAGGACATATCTTCTTTACAGCTGATACATTACTTTTTTCCGTGGGACTACCAATAGAGGAAAGTAAGCAGAATAAAAAAAGTGATAAATGAAAATTATATATATATTTCAATTTGTATATATAATGTTCATTATTTAAAATATACAAGTTGTTACAACAATAGGAGTCTTTTATATTCTGTTCACCTGCAGGTAGCATGGAAGCTCATGTTACAAAATATAGCTTTGAGTGTGCAAGATTCCAGTAAATAGTAGAGTGACTGGTAAATCACGTAGAAGGGAATATCTCTTAAGGCATAGAATTGCCCATCCTATGTCTGTGCATTATGTGTATTTGTGTTTGAATGAGAGGGTGATGGTATGGGTTCAAATGTAGGTGTCTATTATGATGCTGATAAACATGAATAAACTACAACACATTGCAGTTTGTTCTATTTCATTCCACAAATGATTGGATCTAAGAGAGCTCTTTGTATGCTGCTTTATTATAGAAGGCTTTCAAATTGATCATCAGCAATTTCTGAATTTCTAACGGGTTATGAGTTAAGCATGTGACTATTATTGTTGCACGGATGGATAAAGAAACTCTCTAATATTTGTTCTTTGCTATACGCTAATCAGTAGCTATGGTTGTTGCCAACAATTATCAGTATTTGCTACGTGGTAACGAACTATAAGGAAAAAATGTTTTGTACTCTCTAATATTACTGTTTGCAAGGAAAAATAGAGAATGAAGGATAACAAACTGTGGTATGATCGGTGTGTGCCTTGGTCACAACTTTTCTAACACAGTCTAATTTCCTGGCCTTCCTACTCATTAATATAATTAAAATTTTCCAGTATTTATGGAATCCCAGGTGCATAATTTATTGTGCTATAGCAAAGATTTTTTTGAACATTGGTCTCCCTTACTATCATTGCCAGATGTGTCACCTTTTCAGAGCATATTCTGTATTTTAATCCTGTATATCAATGCATCTGGCAAAATTCCAAAATATCCTGAATTTAAAAAATTCATTTTTTCAATTTTAATAAAAATATATTTTGCATGCATTTCAGGCTATAGTGCAGATGTAGAAAGAACATTTCCTTTGATGGAATGGATGTTTGGAATAATTAAGCACATATCATTACAGTGTTGCTTACAGTTAACTGCAGTTTCAAGAAATGCTATTGCAAAGACTTTTACAACCATTTATTTAACAAGATTGATTTACTTGAAAAATGTTCACCATTAGAGATGTAGAACTAATCTGTTAAAAGCACAGGAAAAAAAAACAAATATTCATTTTATTGAAAATTATGTTATATTTTTATATATTAGTATTACACCACCCGTGTTAGATCTGTATTTTTACATATTGGTATTAAACCACCCTCATTAGATCCGAAAAGTCAGACATTTTAGAAAAGATGGCAAAGAAAAAATGAGGTTTTATTAACAGTATTTGAAACCAGTTTTAATAATGTGGCATCACAGTGCTAATGGTATACAAAATTAAATTGTAAACTGGGGAAAGGAATTTTATTTCGGAAGGAAAGCTCCTTGGCTGCTTGTGTTGGTGTGAGATTAGAGAACAATATAATTCTGTGAGTTATCGCATTTTGTTAATTTGAAAGATTGTCCTAAATTCTGGTGCATAGTCCTACATTTCAAGTTTTTGTGCTCTTTTTAAAAAGTGATCATATGATCAATCTACTAGTGACAAAGCCTAAGGGCCATTAATAATTCTTGTTAAAGCAGAACTATTAGGAAGAAACTGTCACCTAATTATAGCTCTGAGGATTCATATGTAATAGTAAGGCTCTCAGAATATTGAAAATATAATTTTAAGCCAGACTTCTTATGTGCATATTTTGCTCACTCATTCTGAGAAATTACCGCCTGTGGTGCCTCAGTAGTAAAAACGGGCGTTAAACACTACTCAAAAACAAAAAAAAAATTCTGAGAAATTGGAAACATCTGCTCATAGAATCTCCTGGTTCCCTGTAGTTAACTTTGGAACCATCCTGAAACTGGTGTTTATATTAGATTTACAATGAACAATTTTTTAAAATTTTTATTTATTCTTGTTGCAACAATGTAATGCTTGAGAGCATTTTCCTCATCAAGTGATGAACAGTTATGCAGTGTCTATTTTTCCAAATTACAAGCATCAAGTAATAGTATTTTGATGTGCATAAGGCTATATTTACAGAGTATTTTATTGATATTCAGACAATTCAAAAAATATGTCAGCATAAAAAATTGTTCTATTAACTTTACAGTATGCTGATGGGAAACCATGATGTAAATTCATTCTCTTTTTTGTTTATTATAAATGCCATTATTGCTCATATAAATATTAAATTTCCAAAAAGTTATTAATCTTATTTTTATTGGTTTCATAGTATTGACATACAGTGAAGGTTTATTGGTGATGAAAAAAGTGTTCATGCATACACACACTCATATGTATACAGAATGTCCCATTTATCTTCCTCACCCAAAATAATTTTTTATGATCTAACATATGAAAAATTGTTTCAACAAAAGCTTTTTAACCTCATGGGGAGTTCTTGCTGAGGGTGTACTTGTTTGTATCTGCATTAATGCAGGAGATATGGGATAGAGTTTTGTTTTTTTAAAGGACACCATGTGATTCAAGAATGCAATTACACTCTCCAAGAGCTATTCACAAACATATCACACTGTACCATTTTACTCAAGATTAGTCCATCAACAATTCACAATGTCTCTTACAGGTAAAGCATTAACGTTCATGGAAAGTTAACGTTTGGTGCGGAATTTTAGAAAATACCATTATTGGACCTTTCTTTATAAATGGTACCCAAAATGGCACACTTTATGTCATTCCTAAGAAACACTTTACCTGGTCTCTTACAGGCCATACCTTTACATAACAGAATGGTTATGTGGTATCAGAATTATGGATGCCCAGCACATAATGCCTTAAGAGCATGACATTTTAAAAAGTAAATAACTGACAGGTGGATTGGACATGGTGGACCTGTTGGCCTGTCCAATCCCTGGACTTTATGCCACTAGACTCTTTTTTTTGGGAGGTGGAACGGCCAAGAATGCTGTTTATCAAAATATTACAACAACAGCAAAGGACATGCAGCAAAGCATTATTGATCCTTGTACAACCATCCAGGAGGAAGTAGAAGTAGTAGAATGATCAAAAACGGCCTTCATCCACAGAGTGGGCTTATATATGAATGCCAATGCTCAGTATTTTGAGCATGTGAGGTAAACGGTCTGATCTGCAAGTAGTGGTAATACCACAGTGCTACAAAAGGGCCATTTTACTTCTGAATTTTATAAGTAATGTATGCAATGCAATACAATAACAAGATTCATTTTACAGTACAGTTCATCCTGTTGCATTCCTTAATGTTTATTGATCATCATGAAATGTTTACATGGGCCTTGAGGAGGTTACATAATTTTTAAACAAATGCATTGTAGTGCCGTTAAATAAATGATGCCATGTATTATTTATCATTTCAATATCTACTGTTTTCTTGACTAAAATGGTATTTCTGAATAGCTCTTGGAGGGGATAAGCATATACTTGAATAAAATGCATACTGAGTTATTTTAAAAAAAAGTGAAGCTCTATTCTGTATCTCCTATATCAATGGAGATACAATAAAAAAGTTATCACCAAAAAAAAAGTGAAGCTCTATTCTGTATCTCCTACATCAATGGAGATACAATAAAAAGGTATCACCTCAGCATGCTCTCCCCCATGATGTTAAAAAGCTTTTGTTTGTAAATTGTTTTCTTTTAACGCACCAGAAAAAAAGGTTATTTTGGTTGAGCAAGATAAATAGGACAGCATATATAGAGAGTAGTGTTTAACGCCCGTTTTTACTACTGAGGCATCACAGGCGGTGAACACTGATGATACATGAGATGAAATATTGTGAAAGGATATTTTTTAAGGAAGGAAGGGTTCCAGGCCTAAGTTTAGGGTACCTCCCCGGCATTTGTCAGTAATGAGGACTGAGGAAAACCTGGAAAAAAACCCAATCAGGGAGGCGGTCCTGGCGAGATTCGAACCCCAGACCTCCCGCTTACAAGTCCGTGCCTTAACGACCTCGGCCACCAGTGGCGGGCCCCTATGTATAGACAGACAGAGAGAGAAATAAAGATAGGGATAAAATAACTTCCATATTTAAAAGAAAATGTGTGTACGTGCGCGAGTGTATGTGCTTGTAGTATTCAAAGTTTCCTGCTTGGGATCACCTACGCTTCCGGTTCATGTCTACACCGCGCTGGAGCAGAAATAATGAAAAATGGCGAAGCAGTCCCAGAAAGTTTTTTGTGTACTGCAATTTACAGCACTAGGGTCACCCGATATCACACTTATTGACTACTTCTTGGGGCAGGGGGCGGGGGGCTTCGTGAAAGATCATGTTCCACTCTTGAGACCTTCAAAATCGCATTACTCACTACTGACATACTGCAGTGTGTTTATAATGAATTGAACTGTTGGCTAGATATATGCCGTGTGGAAAAAATGTGTGCACATTGATGAAATTTAAAAATATTTTTGCAAACTTTGACATTTTATGTATCAAGTTAACTTAGAATCAAATTATTCTTTTATGCTCAATCTATATAACAGGTGGCCTGCCTGCACCGTCTTTTAACTGAAGGTAGTGTCCCTGCGGAACATTTATGTAAACCAATAAACTGCCTCGTCCTACCTTAGATACCGCCACGGGTGGCCGAGGTCGTTAAAGCGCGGATTCATGAGCGGGAGGTGTGGGGTTCGAATCTCGTCAGGATCTCCTCCCTGACTGAGGGTTTTTTCAGGTTTTCTTCAGTCCTCATAAGTGGCAAATGCCGGGGAGGTACCCTAAACTTAAGCCTGGAACGATTCCTTCCTTAAAAAAATCCTTTCCCAATATATCATTTCATTTCATGTATCATCAGTGTCCATCTGTAGCAAAAATGGGTGTTAAACACTACTCATTCATTACCACTTTAGATACCATCGTTTCCTTTCTTTGTTTGCTTAAAAAAATTGTACTGCAGAGAAATCAGCCTTATTTTAAAAGACGATGCAGAAGTCCACCTGGTATACACGCAGACATGCATATACCGTATATCTCTAAGTTAGAACGGCAAAGTTTGTGACCGGATAGATAATAGTTTTCAAGCACTTTTTAGGGCATCCATGGACTGCGAAGCATTGATTCATTGTAAGAGTACGATAGTCTTAGGATGGGATTGGAAGGAGGATAGAGGCTACTACAAGTGGGTCGAACCTACCGTTGGTCTGCTCAAGTGCAATCATGTTAAACTGGTATGCTCAGACTGTTATTCAACCGCTGGTGCTAGCGCATATTGTTTTGTGAGTGTCTGTGCTACGACCCCTGGAATACTTACGTCTGCATTATGACCATGAGTTTGCTTTCTCTCCCCGCCCAGTATCATTTCTCCACCAGTCTGTTGACGAGAATAATACTACAGCCTAAAAGTGGGATATTTCACAAACTTCCATTAATACCGGCCATTAGAAGCCTAAGTACATTAATCACAGATAACTTATTCAGCCAATACAGATAAATGTATTTTAAAGTTTGTCTTAGAAGTTAAGAAGATTTGTCACAAAAATCTGTGACCCTGTATGAAGAAATTTGATGCTCAGGAGGAGACACTAGAAGCTTTTGTGAATGTGACTAGCCATAACTTATGTTAATTATGTTTTTGGGAAAGAAACAAAAAACCAAATAGTTGCTGTAAATGTGAAAAAGGTATGCAACAAGCTTGCAAAAGTTTGTGGTAACTGCGTGCTGAATTATCTATGTCATCATCATTATCATCACCACCACCACCATCATCATAGGTATATGGAACAGGCTGAAGGCATTTCAATATACCATTTGCTTATTTGCTAGCAATTGCCCGCATCAAAATAAAAATTTCCACCTTATTTTGTATGGAACATTAATTATGCTGTTCTTTTTAATTATATCATTTATTGGGCTAAACGATTTTTTTTTTTTTTTTTTTTTTTTTTTTTTTTTACTTTATTGCGGTTAATTTCTATGTAAAATATAATAACCTAACACTATGATTAATATGCTTATTTGCTACAAACCATGTCACAGCAAACATAGTAATGAATGGTAGATTAGCTTTCAGTCTTTAGCCCAAAATCTCCAAGCATGAGCTAGTACAGAGATGCATATCACAGAGATTTAGTTGCACAGATTGGTTACATAATATGGATATTTATTTATTTTCAGATGCCATTGAATGTTCACATACTTTTGACACCAACATCTATGCTGGACTAACAAATGAAGAAGTTAATATAGAATTATTTCTCTCCACTCTTTCATACAAAAGTAAAACACCACCTGAAATGATGTTAACAGGTATCAAGGACGCAGCATATCAAACGATTTTTCGAGTACCAGAGGCTGATTTTGCTGTTTCTGTTATTGCAGTAAGTGTTAAAGTAGGCAAAAGGCATTGTGAAAACATCTTTGAATACCGATATTTTATCACCATCACAACACAAACTTTCTGTCTGTTTGATCTATAGTTTGTAAGGTTGATGCCTTAATAAACTGCAATCATTTTTTGTGTGCATCATCATCATCAACATCATCATCACCATTATCAACATCATAATCAATGTCTTTTCTTAAAATGAAAGTAAAGTACATATATGCTGTAGTGATAAAAATAATTTTACTTGGTAGGATATTCCAACCAGCAACACATTTGTAGCTATTTGAAATATTTGTTCACCACAATGCATGGAATTTTCATTTCTGGAGTTTAATGACTATTAAGAAAAATTTACCTTTTTTTTTATTTTGAAATGATGGTTTTCTTGTTATCACATTACAATAATCTGAGGTTTATTTATAATTTTATAGAGTCGTAAGTGAATGTCATTTAATTGTATATGTGAATGTGTGTCAATGAGTGAGAGAAAAATACGGAGAGCATTTCTGAAATAAATATCGTAAAATACTCTGCACTTTAAGTATTGAGTTAGGTCTTCTAATTTTTTATTGAAGAAAAAACTACAAACTACTAGGGGTGTTCTAAAAGCTCTCGACCTGACCCAGAGATGCCATTAAGATGGCCAAATTACTAAAGGATGATAGTGGTTAAATATCATCCTTTAGATGGCGCGCTGTAAAGTTTCAGATGCGTAAGTGTAATCAATTGTCTGTGATGATCGTGTAAACACACTAGTGTTAGCATGTTCTACAAAATGTATAAAACTAAAATACAAACTTAATAAAGACTTCGTTTTGAAAGTTTTAATCCCAACAGAAATGCAAAATGAGTTCGGTTTCACATTAAAAGATTTCTCCCCTTCGCTTTCGAGGCTAAAAAGTGGGCTGCTGAATGTAAGCATGACCATAGATGAGCAATCAGCGAGTCCCAAAACCGCTACGAAACTGTGACAAAAATTCACAATGTCGTACTCAATGATCGCCGATTGAAGGTACGCGAGTTAGCTAACATTGCAAAAACTCGATAGACTGTGGCCACTGCCTTATTTTTTGGGTGTGAGGAAGCTTTCCACTCGATGGATGGGTTGCCGCGTTTGTTAAAAAAGGAACAAAAAGCATTTCGCTACAGTATTTACACTTGCATAAATGCGATCCCAACAAATTTCTGCGAGGCTTCATAACTGTAGATGAAACACTACACGCTAGAGACGAAGCAGCAGTTCAAACAGTGCGAGGTAACAGGGGAAAGTGCACCAAAGAAGGCAAAAATAGTCCCATCTGCAGGAAAAGTCATGGCCACTGTTTTCTGGAATTCTCATAGTGTGGTGCTCATAGACTACTTCCAGAAGGACAAAACCATCACCGGGGAGTATTACGCTTCACTATTGGACCAACTGAAGGATTCTATTCAGGCTAAACGTTCACCCCTTGCGAAAAACAAAGTTCTCTTTCATCATGATAATGCGCCTTCACACACGTCCGGGATTGTTGCTGAAAAACTGCATGAACTTCGCTTCCAAAAGCTTCCACATCCGCCATATTCACGGATTTCACTCCTAGTGATTACTTTTGTTCTCTAACCTGAAGAAATGGTTGGGTGGACGAAAATAAGATTGAAGATAAGAAAGATGCTTATTTTTCAATTTGACAAATCTTATTTTACTAAGGGTGTTAAAATGTTGGAAAGTCTTTGGACTAAATGTGTTGATTCACAAGATGAGTATGTTGAAAAAAATTAAAACTTGTGTTATTTTGGTCAGGCCGAGAACTTTTAGATCACCCCTCGTATTTTTGATAACTATTTATCAGAGGATGGCTTTGTTCTGATCACCAGATGGGTACAGGAAGTTGGTATATGTACACACATTCAAAGTTTATTTCTGGGACATTTTAGGCATAATTTATTCATATTTTCCTTTATGCAGACATTTAGGAAAGTATAAAGATAGAAGATATTTAATCTGTAATTGGGAAATAAGTCTCAATGCTCATTTAATTTCCATTATTTGTTACAGATACCACCGAAGACCACCGTGATACCTCTGGTACCTCGCCCTTCAGCATCCTTGCTAGTGGTATTGGAAGGGGAAGGAAAAGGAAATGGCTTTATGCCATTAAGAAAAGGAGAATCTTTTTGTTTAGCACAAAATTTTTCTTTGAGGATCTTGCAGTTTGCCCGTGGACCATCATTGTTAATGTTTCAGCTTTATATTAATGCCTAAATATGTGGATGTTGTATCAGAGGGGATATGAGTCATTACACATCAATTGCACAAAATAAGTTTTAAAAGGGTAACAACTGCAATTTTTTAACTTTTGCTTATATATTTTTGTTTTCACTAAATCTATGTCCAAATTAACCAAATTTTTCTGAAAATTAAAAATTTTGCTCTTTCTTTGAAATACGCTGCATATTATCAGATACTTTTATCCAGTGATAATTCTTAAAACTTTCCTTTCATTAATAATTTATAGTCGTCTTCATGTAAGTAGGCACATTAACTTTAAAAAAAAAAAAACGTCATCCACTAGCTTCTTGTGCGTGCGTATGCAACAGGTTCCTTAGTCAGGGATACCGAGTGTTCGTGTGCCTAATAAATTAATAACTTGTTTCACACACAATTCCCATACTTTACATTGTTTTAGTTTTTATAGACTATGCATCAGAAAATATACCTGTAATTTTTTACATGTTTAACTAGTCCATTTAATGTTGGCGTTTGCTTTGAAAATAATATCATAAAAAACCAGGCCAAAATTTAAATTTATTATTGATAGAACTAAAGCAGTAAAAATAATGTATTTAACCTTTTAAGTGCACAAAACGTCAAATCTCAAATATACTGATGGTTATTGAAATTGGAACGCCTATAAGAGACGCGTTAAAGGAAAGAACCGAGCATGACTCGTGAAAAAACGACAATACCAGCAGATGTTTGAATTTGATCGCGGGTGAATTGTTGCATACCGAGATTCGGGTTCGTGTTGAATGAAGTGCGTCTACACCGAAACAAATACAAGATCTGTGAATTGAAGTAAGGCGAACACACTGTCGTGAAGCATTCTGACGGTCCCGTCAAACAACCGGACGAGGAAATAGATATTTCTGCATGGCTATTATGAACACTGCACAATGTGTTCCAATTTTGCAGTTTATATACAGACTTACGAATAATAATGGTACTCGCATCATTTGCACAAATTCAAAGTCATAACTAAACAAATAAATTCATTCGCAATGGTGGAAATCCTATAATTTGTCTTTCTAAGGGGGGGAAAAAACATGTTTTATAAGAGTGCGATTTGACGTGGAATAACTCATTATAAGTATGATTTTGTCTTAATGAAAGGGTGATATTTTAAAACTTTATTTTGCGCATTTGAAAAAATAAGAGGAAATTTTGACAGCGTAAGTGAAATAAATTGTCTCCTGAACACAATTTTCAAATCAGCTCAATGTATGTGCATTGTCATTGTGAGAAATTTGTTATGGTGCTCAAGAGCAAAACGGCCAAGCTGAGCAATTAACAATAACATGCTACTTGTATCAACAAAACAAAGAACCAAGCTGCATTTGAAAAAAATGACAGTGGAATATCCATTTGCAAGAGATTGTCCTTTAGGCCAATAATCCAAATTATTACATGGTACATTCTGAACAATAAGTGGGATTGATGGTTTCTTAATTTTGAGTGGTTGTATTGACTTCAGGGATACACTTTTATTTTCCCTGCAGCCATCAAACCATTGGCATGTCTGTCCAGAAAGACTTTGAACTATCACCTTATTTGCCATTTCTCTTCGACAGATCAGCCAAGCATTCCCAACTCAAATCTAGTGTATACAAAAATAGACGCAGGTGCCAGCACCTCGATTTAAATGAAACTCTATGCAGTTGCATCAGCATGTCAGCAAGATTAATAGCTTTCATGTGTTGGTCGTATTGCTCTACAAAATTAGAATTAGGCATATCAAACTTTTTTGTTTTTCAATATTTTTCCATCTTTGTACTCGTTGATTTCAGTTCCTGTAATGTGAATTTTAGAATTTTCACTTCCTTTCATAGTATAAAGGATCGAGTGTGGCACTGTGGTTTGGTTGCAAAAGCATTCTGGAGGGAAAAAATCTCATAAAATCTGCCTTTCAAATTAATGATGTGTTTCCGGGTTCATTGTCAAACTTACGAACTTTGCAGGAGATCTGCCTGAGCTTCATACCTCAAAACAAAGCAGGGCAAGACGTAAGCGCATAACTTCAATGTTATTAAATATAACTATGGTCGCATACAAGTTAAATATAAAGAAGCAGATATGGTTATTTAAAGACATATCCGTTAAGTAAAAGTGACCAGAGATTTGCAGCTAAGTTTAAGGATCCTTTTCTCTTCAGTTTTTGTACTTCTCCAAGAAGGGAGTAAATGCATCACAATTAAAACAGTCACAACATGTTGTAAATCTGTTTTTTGGAGAAAAAAAATTAAGATGTGATATTAGTGTGTAAAACTTTCTGTTTTGTTATTCTAAGACTCAATTTTTTGTTGTAATGTGTAAACCAGGGTATTTGCCGGTGTTTCTTTCTGTGTTTGAAACTTGTGTAGTGTAACCATTTTGATACTGTTGTAAAATCAGGTAAACTGTAAAGATCTTTTAATTGTGTTTAACTGAGATCTTATCAAGTATATAATAGCCTGATTTGATATTAAGAAGTTAAATACTGTATTCTTTATATGACACTAATTTTAAAACTTTCAGTGCAGAAAGTTATATTGCCGAGTGCGTTACTATGCCAATGTTAATTTTCAAAAGATACCTTTTTCTGGCCAAATCCTACAGTTTTTCCTTCCAGCAAACTTGTTAATTTAACTCATATCCAGGTATCAGCCTGGAGGGTATCAAATTGAGCACAATAAAGAATTTTGGTAGAAGAAAAGAAGCAATCATTGTAAATCCTAATTCTGTTGCCAACATTTTTACTGAGCATTTTCAATCACCGATAAAACTAATTAAGGACAAGTTTACCATTAGTATAGTCGGCGCACGTCAGACAATTACTACCATGGTAAGCGAAACGTATTAATCAGTTTAAAAATACAAAGATGGTGTAACTATAAATATCATAAGGTCCTACGATTCATAGTATTGTTGTGCCTCTGACATATTTTCTCAGTTTGTTTATTTCAAGTGTGTATTCCCCGATGTCTTAAAAATTGAATTGATTGTGTCAATTTCAAAGAAGCTGATTTTGGTACCAATTATAAGATCATTACTTTACCTAGTTCCATTTTCAAAATATTTGAAAAACTATGTTTTTTAGGATTATTCATTTTTAAATAAGAACGATACTCTATGAACAGTTAGTTTGGTTTCATGGTGGGTAAACCTACTAACAATGCACGTGTTAAATTTATTAACTCTGCCTTGATAATAATTTATGTGTTCCGTGTGTGGCTGAGCTTTGATTCTATAAGTCGAGGTTTTCTAAAAGTTATCAATTGTATATAAGACACCTAGATAATCAATTGCTTTTTTGTTTGTTAAATAGAAACAACATTACGAACAGTGCATCTAAGAAAAAGTTTGTTGATTATGGGGTCTCACAGGAATTTATGTTAAGGTCCCTGCTTCTTATATTTCACATAAATGATCTTCAGAATCATGTTGAAGCTACTCAGTGACAGTGAGCACCAGTGATATGAACTCTTTGGGGCTTAAAGTAATTCATTACCAATAAAGGTTCATTTCCTTTAATTTTATTTTTAATAATTTTTGCCTTATATTCTACAGTGACAACTAAACTATTAGGCATTATTTTAGACAGTAATTTATCCTGAAAAGCTCACATCGATTATGTATCTAATAAATTAAATAAAGCACGCTTTACTAAAAGATGTATAGAAAGCTGCATTAGTAATTAAATTGTTTATTATGCTTTAATGCAATCTATTTTGTCTTACAATATACTAAATTTGGGCACTGCTTCTGATAATTATAATACTAAAAAGGAGCCCTAAGGATATTTTTTAATCTTAAGCCTAAGAAAGGTATTTAGGAAATATAAAATACTTACTCTAGTGGCTTATTGACATATCAGGCAGTTATTTTTATAATAAGAATACAGAATCGTTTATGTTAAATAGAGAAGTGCATATTATTATATAAGGCAAAGAAAGAACGTACATATTGGTAATTATAATATCAAAACCAATATGTAACAATTTTAAAGTTTCTAAGTCATCTAGGTGCGTTGCAAGTAGAATTGTCAACAAACTTCCCACTAAATTTAAATTTAACATATTTCAATGTTTTTAAAATGCTGCTAAAACAAGATTTAACAGAGTCATTCTTTTACAATTTAATGAAATGTTCTACTTTTTATTATCAGGAGCCAGTCTGCACTACGCATGGCAAAAGAGAGTATCAGTCTGCCTATTGTCTACAAAGTGCTTGTACAAAACCCAGTACATTCATATTTTCATTTTCATTAGCGTAGCATTTTAAAAATTTATTTGTTACAAATTACCAACATTTCTAATTATTTTTATATAAAGAATAAGGTTAGAGGTAAATCAAATCACATTCTCAGACAAACTTTAGCACAGATATTTTCCATAATTTTATTTGTCAAACTAAAAAGATACTTTTATTTGAAAAGTTGAATTTTATACATAATTATAAAGTCACGTATACTATAGAAATATGTTTGAAAATATTATTTACGTATAAATCACAATGCACAACACCTTAGAGGAATATAAATTACTGAAGCCAGTGTAATTTTCTTCCGGGCTGTTATGCCGTGGTTTGCTGGAGATGAACTTTCCAGATGTTTCGTACGCAACTACGGCGGACATCTTCAGTGGTGTGGACGTAGCTTCCTCCGTTGGTTCACTGCGTCTGAAGCGTTGACTTTTTTTTAAATTTATATACTACATACTAAGTAATTCTGAGGTGACTCTTTTTAATTATAAATAAGGGATAATGGAGGTAGTAGCCTGGTACCGCCGTAGCACCCAGGAATTTCATAAGCATTACTAAAATACCTCAATAGGCTCAAAGGTGCCTATTAAGGATGAGGTGGCTCAGGATTAACGTTATGGCTTAGCCCTGACGTAAACCTGCATATTTAGGTGGCTTTCATTACAGCGGGTTACGCCTGCTGTTCATTCGTACTTGTGCATATTCAGACCAGTTACGGTTGTTCATGCGCATTTTACCACACATGTTTAGGAAACTATTTGTTTGACGTTGAAGTGGTGCCGAACAGTTCATTGGCTGTTCCTCGTCACTAGGAGGACCAAGTGTCCTCCGGTTATCTGGAGTCAAGTTGTCATATTTTGAATTTTCTGCGATATCATCTCGTATGCAGTTCAGAAGTGAAGTTATGGCGTTGAAGTGATCTTTCTAAGTGTCCTGTAAACTTCTGGCTGCACTTTCGGAAGTTGATTTGATGTCTTGAATGCGTCACTAAAGGTTGTCTGTGGTTTGGGAGTTCGTAGCTGGGAGTGTGGTGAAGGCCTCTTCTAATTGGTTCAATCTAGTTGTGGTGGCATCCTGTGCTGCAAGTTGTTGATTTATTAAGCCGGTGTGTTGCAAGATAGTAAGTTCTGTCACTGCTTGCGTGATTGTAGTCAGAGTGGTGAGTGCTGCTTCCCTGTTCCTGTCGATTATGGCTGTAATTGGAGCGCCCTGTGCAGCGGCTGGCAGAGCATAGTCAGTGGTTGGTGTGCTGGGATTGCTGCGCTGAAGGGGACAGGCTGCCTGGCCGGTATAATGGTTTGTACCTCCACAAGAGGCACAAAACCTGCGCCGGCGTGCCAGGTCATGTGATTTGCAGTCTGATGTGAGCGATGCCGCTCCGCAATAGTGGCATCGCGGGGGCTCAGTACAGGTGTGTTCGGTGTGGCCGTACGTACAGCAGCGCCTGCACGGGGCGTTATGACGGCGGTGGCTGGGTTCGAGTGTGAGGCGGAGTGGTCCAAAATTGATTCCAGCTGCGATGGCAGACTCACACTCTTCAGGCTCAGAAAATTGAGTCGCGCCTCTGGAATATATGCGGACTGCATGGTGTGCTGATGGCCACTGCCGCTGGGCAGTTCGGAGTATATAGGATGTTCCGCGGTACCCCCCGGAGCACAGCACTGAGCTGAGGTGTCTGTTCCTGTAGTTGTTCCGGTTCTGTATCTTGTTGTTGTGATTGTGATGGCTGTGGTGGCGGGGTGTAGAGTCTGGTAGTGGGATCATCCGTGGTTCTGTCCGTAGGCTCTTCCGAGGCATCCTGCGGCACGTGTTTACCCTTAAGTGAAACGTTGAATGCAGTGTCTGGGGTTGCCGGTGTGCTGGCTGCGGCTGGCTGGGTATCAGCGGAGCCGGGCGACGAATCAGGCGTGAGTGGCGCGGCGGCTGGCGATGGCTTCGTAGCGGCGGTTCGTGTGCTGTATTGGCTTGTCGAGTTCTTGTTTCCACGGCGTCCCATGATGAGTTGTTCTCTCCTTCACCGCTGCCCGAAGAAAGTCCGTTGACTTTTTTTTTGAGGGGCCCCTCCTCCGCCCCTCCCAGGTGGCAACCCTCCAAAGTGGATCTACGTTTGCCTCCCCTACCATGCACTACGACTACTGTCTATGTGATGGTTGGGAAGTGGGTAAAGGTGTGCCAGGTACCGCCGAAGCACCCTGGAGTTAGTTGGTAATTCTACTAAGACGCCCAATTACAAGAGAGTAATCAGACAGAGGTGGGCTAGGTATTGGCCTTGGCCTGTAGCCCAGGGCAGGACCTAGGTGTTAGTGGTGGATATCATGCTCAGGCAGTGAGGAATTTGAGGTATTGGTATCGTGCTAATTAGAAACTTTAGGTGTGTACTTACTTTGTTTACTTACTTGTGGCCGTCAACTGGAGTGGGGCAGTTGACATTCCTTGCGCTCTCGCTGTGGGGTGGGAGTTTTTCTGGAAAATATAAATAGTTATTAGAGATTAATTATGGTGTTTTTATTACATGCACATTTTTAACTGTTTGCGCACTGGTCCCTGAATGGGGCGAAGTCCTAAGATTGTAAGAACTTAATGTTAGCTTATCCTATTCTGACCCCTTGCGGGGCGAGTCGCTTAAGGCTATGTATCGTATCTGGTATCTGTTAGCAACTAGGTAAATTAGCATTAGTATTTTTTTTCTTTTTTTTTAACTACATTAGCTTATTCTATGAATGTGAATAATATATTTATTTACAGGCTAGCGAGTCGTCAACGTTGCGGGGTCGCCCTTAAACCCCAGCCGCCCCGGGAGGGGAGCAACATCCACCCGGGGGCTTTCAGGGCAGTATGCTCTTATGGTGGATTCATGGGCACTAAGCGGCTAGGTATTGTTGTATATCTGCTTGGAGTGTATCGTGTTTGCTTATTGATATGATTCGATTAAAAATTGAGAGCGGTCTTTTGTGCTTGTCTGCAGTCACTTCATACTGACCCAGTGTTTTAACCAATGGGTCATGGTGGTTGTCGCATCTCTTGTATTAATTGTATGCGAGTTTCTTAATGAATTCTTCTATGCTGTGCATTTTTAGTTCCTCGTGCAGGAGGGCTGGGGGGGGGCACTCGTGGGGACCCTTGTTATTATTCTTAGCGCTCTGTTTTGTATTTTGTGCAGTACTTTAATATGGGATGGTGCGCATAGCCCCACGAGGGCGCAGCGTATGTGATCACTGGCCTAATTAATGCCTTATATAAGGTGAGACCCATTCGGGTGTCTAGCGCTGTCCGGTGGTTTAGAATGGGATAGAGGCGATTCAGTTGTAGGTTAGCTTTTTGTTTTATCGGTTTTATATCTTTTTCAAAGGTTAATCTTCTGTCTAGTATGACGTCTAGATGTTTGACTTTGTCTGTCCACTGTACGTTTTCACGAAATAAGTGAAGCGGTGGTAACTGCTGTTTAGCGTGTTTGAACCGCTTGGTGAACAGTAGCGCTTGTGACTTTGTAGTGTTTATCTTAATGCGCCACTTTAATAGCCATGGCTCGAGGTCAGTTAAGGCATCCTGTAGTCTTGATGCGGTCGCATTAGTGTTCCAGGACTATGCCGCTATTGCGATGTCATCTGCATATATGGAGAGCATGGTGTTGGGCGTTTTGGGGATATCGTTTATGTATAAGTTAAACAGCACTGGTCCTAGAAGGCTTCCCTGCGGCACCCCGGCGATCGCCTGCCGTCGAGTGGACTTCACTCCTTCCAGTGAAATGGAGAAGGTCCTTCCGCTTAGGTAGTGGGCGATTAGTTTGACCTTGGCGTCTTGGAATTTTAGTTCTTTTAGCTTGTGCAAGAGCCCGGGGTGATATACCGAGTCAAATGCTCGCTGTACATAAAAAAGAGCACTGTTGTTTATTTATTGTGGTTATATCCATGCGTTATGTGCTCTAGCATTCGCGTTAGTTGTAGTGTGGTTGAGTGTGGGGCACGAAACCCAAATTGTTCATCAATTATTACGTTGTGTGCTTTAATGTGCGCTGTTATTCTTTTTAGGACTACTTTTTCGACCACTTTGCTGATGGTATTTAATAGACTAATTGGTCTGTAACTTTGCGGGTTTGCGGAGTCTTTACCCGGCTTAGGAAACATAAGTACAGAGGCGTGCTTCCATGGTGAGGGGAAATATCCGTTATACAGGCAGTAGTTAGTGATCTCGGCCAGTAGGTTTAGGTCTTTCTTCATCAGGTTTTTAAGTACCAAATTTGGTATTTCATCTGGGCCAGGGGCTTTGCCATTTGCCAGGTGTTGAATAATGTATTTTAGTTCTGAGGGATGTGTTCTGGTAATTTATTATGTGTGGGCTTGGTTTGAATTTGCGCAGTGCTCGCGATAATGTGGATGTCAAAGTCAGGGTAAATTGGTTCGACACTTAGCCTGCATGCTGCTTCCATGGCATTAACCAGCGTTTCAACTTTATCTGTGGGGGCCCTCCGCGTGTCTGATTGGATTGGCAGAAATTTGTAGTGGGGGTATATTTAAAGGTTGTTTAATTAGTCGCTTTGTTACTCTCCAGGGTTGGTTTGATTCCGGAGTGATGCCTTCTAATACCTGGTTCCATTGCTGATGCATCATCTCCTTAATTCGCATTTTAATGTTACTATTTTGCGTTTCCATATTAACTATATGGAGTATATTGCGTGTTCGCTGCCATTTTCGACGTTCGTGATTCCTATCGTTCATTAGGATGATGATGATTATTGCTTAAGGGCGCAAAACTGCTATGGTCATTAGCGCCCATCGTTCATTAGGGCTATGATATCTGGCGCATAGTACAATTTGTCCTTAAGCGGGATTCGAAATGGGACAGCAGAGGCAATGGCTGCTTGGATTGACTGCTCGAGTTGATTTGCCGCTTGTTCTACTTCATCTGGGGTCTGCAGGGGGAGATCCAGCCTCAATCGTGCATCTAATGTTGTTTGGAATGTTTCCCAGTTAGTGTGGTTGTAGTTTCGTCTAGGTGTTTCTGTTTTTCTTGTGGGGGGATTTTCAATTTCTAGTATTACTGCATAGTGATCAGATGCTTGTGTTTCTTCCCGGCTTATGGTATGGTTAAATGGTGTGTTTTTCAAAATTGCTAGGTCAAGCGTGTTGGGGGCGTGGTTTTTGTTGTATGGTATGTAAGTAGGCTCCCGGGTGAAGGTGATGATGTAACTGTTATTTTGCATATGAGTGTGCAGTGTATTTCCCGTGGCGTTGATGATGGTGCAGCCCCAAGTTTCATGTCGTGCATTAAAGTTCCCTGCAGAAATTATGCTATCTCCGAGGTTTGTGAGAACTTCTAGATCTTGAGTTAGGATCTTGAGTTAGGTCTGGGGGGATTGTAGATGCTGACAATGGTAAGAGTGTTTTGGATTATTGTTATGATTGCAGTAGCCTGCATGTGTATTAGTGGTGGTACATGAAGCTGCCAGTGTTGGATTTGGCGGGCAACCTGGGCACGCCCATCTGGATGGTCAGTACTTTGTAGCTGGTTACTGTAAACCTCGCTTTAGATGTGAGAAAGATTTCACTTAGGAGTACAATATCTATATGATTAATGTCTATATGAGCAGTGTCTGAGATCGCCGAGGTTTGATCTCGCCCCCCTGCAGCTCCAGAACAGTATTTAAATTGAGGTGATGTTGCAGAATGCATTGATTGGAAGGCTGTGAATGTATAGGTTTGTTGGTGATGTTTAAGTGTTCAGTTATATCTAGTTGTGCTTATATCCCATTGCGATTGCAAACTTGGAGAGTACTTTCGCATATTCGACAATCAGGTTGTTCGAAGTTCCATTAAGTGGTGATTTAAAGAACAAATAATCTAAGCTTAGCACGTGTTATGTGTTTGTGAGGCTTGAGTAGGTGGTGCTGATGCACTGGGTTGGGTAGGTGTAGGTGTCTCTCTAGGTGGGCATGGTGGTGCGGTGATGCGCTGTTGCTGCTGGTGAGTTACTGCAGCGTAGGTACCTCGAATGCTGGATATATCGCTCCACAATGAGGGATGCCTAGCGGGAGCTACAGGGGGAGGAGTCGGCATGATGAGCTGCTGATAAATTGGGCAGCCCCTCCATCTCGCTCCGTGGCCAGACTGACCACAAAGTGCGCACTGACGCACTGCGGTTGAGCACTTGCTCACATGATGACTCCATGCGCATCGGGAGCATACCTGCGGCGCCTCGCAGTTACGCGTCAGATGACGGAACCTGAGGCACCTGCCGCACTGCACAGGGCCCTGGGGGGAATGTAGTCTTCAATCCGTACTCGGCAATGGTCGAGGTCTGTTAGGGATTTGATGGCCGTGGAGTAGATCTGATTGGTCAGATGAACCATAAATATAGGCAAATATGCCTTGAGCCTTCTACTATACACGTTTGTTACTTTAATAACCTCGAAATTGAGGCGTGCTATCTCGGCCTTGGCCTGCTCCACGGTCATGTTCCCGTACAAACCCTTTATAACCATTTTGAAGGTGCGCTTCTCCGGGTGGCCAGTTGCATGGAAGGGCACTTTCTTGTTTCGGCAATGCCGAATAAAGTTACTGTAGTCAGCAAGGGTTGTGAATTTAAAACCATGGTATCCATTTCGATACTGAGACTGGAATGTCCCCCGGGGCCTGTAGATCATACTGTACTCGCTGGTCAAAGCGGCCAGGCTCTGAGCACAGTAATCTGCCACATAGACCCGGGAGAGATCTTGCCTCGTCCTATCCAATGGGGAATCCCCGGAGTTAACTCTATGCTTGCGCCCTTCTCTGCCACGGTCCCGGAGTCTCACCCCCTCGCGGCGACACAGGTCGGAGAGCCTCCTGCGGCGACCCCCGGCAAGTCCTCGTCAATGACCAGACGACTACTGTCGCTGTCACTGCTGAGGCTCAGATCCAGGGGCTTGCTGGGTGTCGACTCCTTGCTGTCTCCTCGCTTGTTCATGCTATTAGTAGCCCAAGGTATTGCAGATTTGGCCTGCGGCGTTCTCTTCGCCGTTTTGGTACCTTCCTTAGAAGTCGACGGTCGAAGGGGGAACATTTCGCCCCATCTTGGCCATTGTTAGTATTATGTATTGTATTTAGCTAGAACTACGAAGGAGAGAAATATGAACAAGAGATATACTTGAAAATAAAGCCTAATAGGCTACTGCAGGTGCATTAACTTGTGACTGACTAACCCTTATTCTTTGGTATGCTTGCCTGCAGTAACACCTAATTAACCTATCAGGGGGTCTTAAACACTAGATAGAATAGAGTAAGATAGAGATAGTGAGAGAGATAGTACAGATAGTGGGCGCTAAAAAGCCCGAAGAACAGAGGACTAACCCCGAAAGGCGCCCAGTTTTAACAGTTAAGGACTGTTGGCCATGGTCATATTCCTCTACCCAGCTAAAACTGTGTTGAAGTTGAAGCTCTGTTGCAGTAGGTCGTTAAGGCCGGGGCTTCACTGTAGTCCGGCTCTGCAATCTGATTCGACCACTGCTTGTAGCTTCTCCGCTGCGGCCCGCCGCTCGGAGTTCTTCGGCTGGCTGGTCTCGACGACTCTCGCTGTTCTTCGCTGGAGCTTCTCTCTCTTCGACAGCTGCTCAACGAAAGTCCCGTTGATTTTTTTTTTTTTACTGTGGTGATTCTGTTTATTGGTTAATTTGGACAGTGGGGAGGTCATGTGCCTGGTACCGCATTTGCAACCAAGAGTTTGTGAGTGATTCTAAAAGTCACCAACCGGTTATAAAGAAACCGGTCTTGAATGTGTCGCTTAATGTTGTCTGTGGTCTGTGTGTTCGTGGCCTGGAGAGTGGTGAAGGCCTCTTCCAGTTGGCTCAGCCTAGTAGTGGTGCCATCCTGTGCTGCGAGTGTTTGAGTGAGTAGGCCGGTGTGTTGTGAGGTGGTGTTCCGTAACTCGTTGATGAGGCCAGTTAGCGCTGTTACTGCTTCCATGATTGTGGTTAGTGTGGTGAGTGTTGCTTCTCTGCTCTTGTCGAGGATGGGTGTGACTGAATCATGCTGTGCTGTGGATGGTAATGATTGGGTAACAGATGGTTTGCTGAGGTAGTGGTTGGAGTTGCGTTGTACGTTGCGTTGCAGCGGGCCAGGTCGTGCATCTTGCAGTTTGTTGTCGGGGATGGGGCTCCGCAGTAATGGCAACATGGGTGGTTGGCGCAGGCTTGTTCAGTGTGGCCGTGCATGCAGCAGCGTCTGCAGAGCAGGTTTCGTCGGTGAAGGCTGGGTTCGAACTTCAGACTGTGAGTTCCAAGTGTTAGTCCTGATGTGATGGCGGCCTCGCACTCGGCAGGCTCCAGGAAGTTGACAGACAAGAGAGGTCGCGCCTTTCTGCGAGTGTATGCGTGCTGCGTAATGTGCAGAAGGCCAATGCCGCTGCGCTACTCGTAGGAGGTACTGGCAGGCAATGCTCCGGGGTACACCCCGGAGCACGGCACTGCGACGGTCAGCTGGTGTTGTTGGGCTGCGGTGCGTTGCATTCTCTGGTTGTCCTTGAGTCGGTGGCGGAGTTGATGACTGAGACTGTGGTGGCTGGGCAGAAGTGCTGGCAATGGGATATTCCGTGGACGTGGTAATAGACGGTTTTTCCAGTGTATTCTGCTGTGCGTTTGTGTCCTTAAAAGTGTCGCAGTGTTTAGTAGTGCCCCGGGTTGGAGACGTTATGGGTGTTGTGGCTGGTGCAGGGTGAGTGCCGGTGTCAAGCAATGTTTTGTGTGTATCTGCGGTGACAGGCGCCGGCTTCGGAGTGGTAGGGAGTGCACTGCGTCCTGATTGGGCCGCTAAGGTCCTGTTGTATGTAGGCACCTCCTCCAGAGAATCTTGCGCCGATTGTGTTTCTTCACCACCGATTTTGCTTCAATTTTCTCTCTTCTGGTCTACACAGCAACACACAACAAGGTTAGTGCTTACTGTGTGAGGAGTGTAGTGCACTACACACTAACTGTGTAGTGTACAGTACCTATTCTGTATTTTTTCGATATATTTACACCTACTATGAATCCCAGTGCAACAGAAAGCACTGCTGTAGCGGGAGTTTCTGGCACTCAGAGCTCCGTTAAGGCCTCTACTTCTACTAAGAAGGTAATTAGACCCCAGTCAGGTCCTACCAAAAAACGCAAATCTCGCCGACCACGGAAAGTAGATGGTGAGATTGCCCCCCAAGCTGCTGCGTGCAAGAACGACAGTCCCTCACGCGAAAGATCTCCATTGCCTATAGGCAAAAAAACCAGAAAGCAATTCTGGCAACTCCTGTGAGGAATCTCTCACAGATTTCTCCTCAGATTCAGAGAAGACCTCTATCTTCTCTGTTCACTCCTCCTATATGGAGGAAGATGATAGCTCGTCCGACCTGGCTTCTGAGGCGGACGACGCTGAATTTCAGGTGGTAGCCGGCAAAAGAAAGCGGCGAACCCGACCTCATTTTGAGGCTGAAGGCTCCGGCACAGCTGGAAAGTCAACTCAACCAGCAGTTGTTAGTGGTAATAGTAATAGTACTCTTTCCACCTCTAGACGTCACATCCCTCCGATAATTGTGGACTCCTTTCAGGGTGTTACGGGCTTCCTGAAGGAAGTAATACCGTCCCTGATTGCTGAATGCAGAATTATCAGAAAGGGAAATACCTACATATTCCAGGCGAGGTGTGTCGAGGACCACCAGCGCCTGTTGACCAACATCAAGAGGCGAGGAATAACACACTTTTCATTTGCCGTCGATAAAGCTCGCGACATTCGTCGCATCATCAGAGGGCTGCCAGCGAATACTCCAGTGGGAGATATCGCTGACGACCTCAAGCGCCAGGGTATACATCCCAAGCTTATCAAACAACTCACCAAGCCCGCTCAAGGTGAAAACGCCACAAGAGTCCCCATTCCTCTATTCTTAGTAATAGTAGAGCGGGCTGATGATCCTGAGATAGCAATAGACAAGCTTAGGTCATTATGCTATCTCAGCATCAAAATTGAAACACCTCGACGCCCTGGCGGCCCCGCTCAATGCTACCGCTGCTTGGGATTCAACCATTCTAGCGAGTTCTGCTCCCGGAACCCTAGATGCCAACGTTGCGGTGGTCCCCACCCCCGTGAGGCCTGTCAGCGAGCTCCCACGAAGACCCCAACTTGCGCTAACTGCAAGGGGGACCATGTGGCCTGCTAACAAGATTGAGAATCAATAACACCAGCAATGGCAGAGCCCAACTGGACAACTCGACGCCAAACTCCACAACGGCACCACCTGTAGCAACTCCAACGCCAGGCCCTAGAGCCAACATCCCTGTCAAGGCCGCAACTACAGGCACTGGAACCAACTACGCAGGAGCAGTGCAAGGACAGCCCTCTGATGCTCGGCGGACTTCGCGAGCAAAGAAACCCCACACACAACTAAAACAGACCCCACCTCATACCGCTCCCAAGCCTCAGAGGCAACCGCGCCCTCCCAGGAGGACTCCTGCTGCTGAGGGGCCACGCACTTCCCAGCAGGGGGGAACACAGGAGACGAAAATGCCTCCAGGGCCCTCCCCCACCTCTTCCCACACCCAACAAGGCGAAAGCACCTTAGACTTGCTCCAATGGCTGTCACAACTGTGGCAAACACATGACACAAGGTTACAGGAGCTTCTCGCCCGACTCCTCCAAGCTCCAGACTCCATAAGCAAAATGATGATAGTTTTTGAAGCTATCGCCCTTTTCATCGACGACAACCAGGCGACCCAGAATGGCGAGCGGAACTAGGTCTCGTACCTCTTTCGGGTTCGCATTTTGGAACGCTAACGGTCTTGTCGACCAGAGGGACGAGCTACATCATTTTGCAGCCCGGTTTGCCCTAGACGCCATTTTGGTCAGCGAGACGCATTTCCACCAACACTCCAACTCCCGTCTTCCGGGCTACACGTGCCTCCGGTCCGACCGAGTTGCCCCTGGTGGCGGCACAGCGATCTACATCCGGAGGAATGTAGTCCACCGCCCATTCCAGATCCCACAACTTCAAACCCTAGAGGCCGTAGCTGTTTTTGTGGAACTTGGTGGCACGGAGGTACTGATTGTATCTGCATACCACTCCCCATCCAGAGCCTTCGTGGTGACTGACTACCAATCCCTCCTCGCCCTACACCCCAGTGTCATCCTCGCGGGTGATTTCAATGCCAAACATTCTCGTTGGCATTGCACTCAACGCGCGGATGTAAGAGGCAAAGAAATTGTTCGCTTAATTGATCGAGACCCTCAGCTCAGAGTACAGGGTCCCTGGCAACCCACCCATTATCCGTATAGTCGAGAACAGCCATCTGTCATCGACTTTACGATACTCAAGCACTTCCCTCACCATCTCACCCTCACTTCAATCAACGCACTTCATTCCGATCATAACCCTGTGTTGGCCGAAATCAACACCAGGATTGCTCGCCAAGATGTCGCAGGTCTAAACCGCGAGATCGACTGGAAAAGCGTTAAGGAATGCCTCGGCACCATCATTCCTCCCAACCCTAAAATCTCAGACACCCATTCCCTAGAGACGGCGGTCTCATCCTTCTCCCTAACTTCACCAAAGTGACCCACAGTCTCACCATCCATGCCTCCCCTCCCCTGCATCCAGATGTCATTCCTCTCGACATTGAGCTCCTCATCCGCCGCTCCTGGGCCGCCCGCAGACTTTATCAGCGTCACCGCACGCCACATCATCGAGCTCTATTAAGGACCCTATGCCGCCAAGTTAGAGCCCGCCTTCGCGAGCACAAGAAGCTCGCGTGGGAGGACACAATGGCTAGACAGAACTTGATCGATGGCGACGTGTGGAGGATTGCTAAAAAACCTCCGTGGCCAAAGAGACAAAGCCTCCCGACCAATCCATGGCACCCGAGGCCTCGTGTATGATCCTCGAGCCAAAGCCAATGCGCTTGCAGATTACTTGAAATGTCTTTTTAGGCCGAGAGTTGACCCCCAGGACGACACTTTTTCAAGTCAGGTTCGTCGTGACGTCCACCGATACTTTCGACGGCCGCCGAACGAAGACGACTTACGGATTCCTATCTTCCACCCTCATGAAGTCCAGGACGCAATCCTGCGCCTCAAACCCAAAAAGGCTGCTGGACCAGACGGGCTAACGCCCCTCATGCTCCGCAACCTTCCTTTCAAGGCTGTGCTCTTTGTCACCAAAGTGTTCAATATGTGCATCAGCCTGGGCCACTTTCCACGAGAGTGGAGGGAGGCACGGGTGATATGCATATTGAAGCCAGGCAAAGACGCAACCCACCCCTCCAGTTACTGATCAATTAGTCTCCTGTCTACACTCTCAAAAGTGTTTGAGAGATTACTTCTTGCCCGTATGCTTCCCCTGCTGGGAAACATTCAAGCCATCCCCCCTCACCAATTCGGTTTCCGTCCTGGGCATTCTACCATCCAACAGTTGCTGAGGGTTGTGGAGGCCTCAGCCCTGGGTTTCCAGGAGGGGTCCTTCACACCAGCGATATCTTTGGATGTGGAAAAGGCCTTCTCGACGACCTGGCACGCCGGGCTCCTATACAAACTCATCCAACTGGAGCTTCCCAAACACTACATACAACTCATACACTCACACCTCAAGCACCGCACTTTGAAAGTAGCGGTGGCGGGAAACACCTCGACACTAAGACCGATACGCCGCGGAGTCCCCGAAGGCTCTGTTCTATCCCCAATCCTGTTTAACATATACATGGCAGACTTTCCACATGCAACAGACGTTAACACTGCCCAATACGCGGATGACGTCTTACTATATAAAACAAATAGAAACCTACGCAGAGCTTTCACTCCCATACAAAGACTACTACACCTAATCGAAGGGTGGTGTAGGCGTTGGCGAATGTCAATCAACCCGGTAAAAAGCAACGCCATTATTTTCACAAAACGTCGCATGCCCGCAAACTCCCCTACATTTACATACAGACGGCAAATGATCAGATGGAACAACTCCATAACCTACTTGGGGGTGCACCTAGATAAAGGTCTAACCTTCAGGGAACACATTGCTGGGACCGCCCGTAGGGCACAGGGAGCAATTGCTCAACTGTTCCCTATGCTCGGTTCCAAGGCCATGCTAGTTCACCTGAAATTACACCTTTTTAAAGCCCTGGTCATCCCTGTCATGCTATACGCCTGTGAAATCTGGGGTATGGCAGCTGACAGTTGGCTCGCACTTCTGCAAAAGTACAGAATAAAGGTCTTCGGACCATTTATTCTGCATATTGCTGCTTTCCAACTAGGTTACTTCATGAGAGTTCTTCGCTCCCATATATCGAGGAGGAAATCAGACGCCGGTCATCTAAATTCTACGTCAGTTTACCCAATCACGAGAGCGCTCTCGTTCGATCACTCGGCACCTATTCCTGTCGCTATAGGCCTAAGCCCAAATTCAAGGTGCCGCGCCTTGCGTGTGGCCCCCTTGGATAGCAAAGGAGCATAACCTAGCAACAGGAAAACATTCCAAATCTCCATCAGCCTCAATAGCAATACAAAATAGCCGATAGCGGCATGCCCATGCTGTTCTCAAAAACTGAGAACAGCATGCGCATAGCAAGCATACTCCAAGGATGTCATATCCGCCCGCTACAATTAGGATAAGCTTTAAGCACAATCCGTCTGCCTCACAACCTAAACACCACAACCACCCTACAACCTTCATCCCACCTCTGCGGTTAAACCCATACAGGGTAGGTACGCAGCAACCACATACAGGCTGAGCACTAACCCAGCCTGCCATATTTGATTGGATTGGATCTTGCGCCCAGAATTTTCCCTTAAGGATTTCTCTTGGCGCTATCCCACAATCAAAGGTGCCACCCCCAAGTGCAATCGTGCTAGTGACAACAGTGATAAATGTGTCAACAGTGAGAAATATGAAAACAGTGACCCTATGTTTAAGTACTCCAACAGCACATACTTAGAACAAGAACTAACAGTTTCAAGCCATTACCTCCATCTGGAAAAAGAACTCTTGAACCTCCAAAAAGAGCAACTTAACTATAGGCAAATATGACAAATCCTCCAGCCTGGAGACCCACAGTGGATCTCAGTGGTACAAAGTCTGGAGGGATGTATCAGGGAAATTACAAGTAATAGGAGGGAGTTACATTTAGCGACCAGGGTTGGACCACCCCCCTCAAAAAAGCGGCTACACTCCATCGAGAGTGAGAGTGACCGCCGCTCAACAAAATCCAAAACTAAAACAACAACCAAATCCTTCACCATCCATACATCCAATAAATATGACTCCCTCTCCAGCGAGGACGAATCAGACCAACCTCCACTAGCATCACAGGCCAAAAAGCAATTAATCTTCCCAAATCCAGCTCCCCCCAAAACATCCCGCTCCTCAAACAAACAAACTCTCACTCAAAACAAAAGGACCTACAGCTCCCAACCTCCAAAACAAGATGGCACCCAGACAAGCCACAACAAACAAACACACACACATACACATGCTAACATTCCAGCAACCAGAAACTCACAAACACAACGGCCCTCCAGGATCATAATTCCTGACAACGGCTCTCTCAAGACGCTAAACTCAATCCTTCAAAAAGCTTCCCCCACAAGGGATTACACCATCCAGAACACTCCAAAAGGGCTCAAACTGTTGCTCAAAAGCATAGACACACTCAAAAACACGCTCCCAGAATTGCAAAAAGCAAACATGCAGTACTACACTTTCGTACCGAAAAGTGAACAACCACTGAGGTACGTAATCAGGGGAATGCCCATGGGCATCGATGTAGAGAATATCTCAGACGCCATCAAGGCCAAAGAGTATCCTCTCCTCCATTGCCGACAGATGGAGTCTTGGAGGAGGCCCATCCCACTATATCATGTCACACTGGAGAGGCAGAAAAATCGCATCTATTTATCCAAGAACGTTCCCTCATGTACGTTATAGTCAAAGTTGAATATCAAAAGACACAAAATCACATAGCGCAGTGCTAAAACTGCCAAAATATTGGCCACAACCACAAAATGTGCACACTCACACCCCGATGCGTGCTGTGCAACGGCCTACACATGTTGCAGGACTGCCCCAACAAAGCGAAACCTAATTTCACCCCAACCTGTGCCAACTGCAACAGTGAGCATCCTGCAAATTACAGAGGTTGCACTGTATTTCAAAACGAAAGGGATAGACGTGAACTCTTAACTCTAACCCGACAGATCAACAATGTTAAACAAAATCTCCCCACCCCCATCCCCACCCCCATCCCTCCCAGCGCCCCTGTGCAACCGGGAGAGTCATTTGCTGCCACTGCAGGCGGTGACAAAAATGCTCAAACAAACGAATCTTCTTCCATCAAAGAAATCATTGCACTCTTCAAAGAATTCAACTTACAGCAGTTTATCATCAACCTAAAGTCTACAATAGTCAAGTTCAAAGCGGCAAATGGGCTTGCTGACAAAATAACCATAATGTTTGAATTCTTAGAAACTGTTCTTTAAATGGCAGCACAAAATAACACCGCTGCTCCCAAAGTCACCGCCCTAGTGTGGAATGCAAATGGCACTCTCCAAAACACATACGAACTGGCCGCCTTTTTCAAACAGCAACAGATGCAAATTGCCTGCATTACAGAAACCAAACTCAAACCTCACAGGCAACTTAAGATAAATGGCTACAACATCAGCAGAGTAGGTCGACCAGGGACACGACTTGGAGGGGGCACGGCAGTGATACCAAAAACGACATTGCTATTAACAACAGGGTGACACTTCCCCACGTTGAATCGCTTGAGTGTACAGGTGCACAGATACAAATCAACGCAAAACCAATCACAGTCGTGGCAGCTTACCGTCCCCCCCCCTCCAGCCTAGAAGGAATGATCATGGATCTGGATAAATTATTTAGCTCATTCTCTAATATTTTAATTGCAGGCGACTTTTTCAGCAAGGCCATTTGCTGACTTGAATTTAGCTATTACCGTTTTTAGGTTGCTGAGTAAGTTGCTGAAGTTAATTTCCTTAAAGAGAGACGGAAACTCTTTAATGGTTGATGTCTCTGGTGATGTTGTAGTTGATGGTAATGGTGTTGGCGTTGTTGTGTTGGCAACACCACTCGTGGTGGCTGCGAACGACACACCTGGGCGTAGCGGGGCATTGTGGGTAATAGGAGTGGGGGTGGGGAGGTTTTGCTTAGCTGAGGATATCTGCCTAGACAGGGTGAGTAATTCTCGGCGGTCTCTCTTATTCTGAAAAGTAATGCATCCCCTATAGTTTGAAGGATGTTCGCTCTGGCAGTTGGTACATGTCGGTATAAAGTTAGGAGTGGCTTTGTTCGGGCAGTCTTTGACCATGTGTAGACCGCTGCACAGGACGCAGCGGGGCGTAAGTGTGCACATTTGATGAGAATGTCCTAACTGCTGGCAGTTGTAACATTGCGCTATGTGATGTTGCGTTCTCTGGTGCTCTACTTTGATTAAGACGTTCATAATTGATCGTTCTTGTGTGAAGTGTTTGGATTTTTCATTCTTTTCCAATGTGACAAGATATAGAGGAATGGGCCTGCCTCGGGCCTCCAGCTGTTTGCAGTGTTGGAGAGGATAGCCTTTGGCCTTGACGGCTTCAGAAATATCCTCTGGTTCCATGCCGAGAGGCAGACCCCGGATGACATAGCGATAAGGTTCTTCAGTCTTAGGTATGAAAGAGTAGTATTGTATGGCTGCCTTTTTTAGCTCTACTAGTATGTCTTTAAAGGACTGAAGGTACTTCAAGAGGACCTTCAGGCCGTGTGTTGTGTTCTGAATCGTATAGTCCTTGTTGGGACATGTTTTGTGTAAGATCTGCGTGAGGCCCTTGAGGAGAGAGTTATCGGATATGATGATCCTAGGAGGCCTCTGCGGGAGAGGGCCCGCTGTGGATTGTGCTGTTGTGTTGCTTGGTGTCTTCGGTTGCGTTTTGGCTGCCTGGAAGGGGGCTGGATGTTGCCGGGCAATTTTGGGGGTGGTATGTGGGTGTGGAGTTGGTTTGGTGACGATGCTTGCCGTGGGTGTGGGAGTAGTTGATGGCTTGGGAGGAGTTGGTTGTGGATGGAGCAGCTGTCGTTTTGTGTGAGATTTTTGGCGTGCTGTGTGTGTATTTGGTTTGTGGTCCTCCGTGTCGTCATCACTTGACGATGGGCGCTAATGACCTTAGCTGTTGTGCGCCTCTTAAACAACAATCATAATCATCATCATCATCATCACTTGACGATAGGGAGTCGTACTTGTTTTTTGTAGTGATGTGGAAAACTTCTGAGTGTCTTTTGGGGGTGGGTGTGGTTTGTTGTCTGTCATCGTCGCTGCCACTGGAGCGGTTTCGTTTTTGAGAGGGGGTGGTCCAACCTTGATTGATTTGGTGCAGTTCCTTTCTTTTTGAGGATATTTCCCTGATGCAGCCTTCCAAGCTTTGAGCCACAGCAATCCAGCGAGGATCAGTCGGCTGCAAAACCTGCAAGGTTGTTCTATAGCCTAGTTGTTCCCTCTGCATAAGTTGTTTCTCTAGAGCAAGATGGTGAGAGGATACATATAGATGGTTTTGATTTGTTGACTTAAAACTAGATTCACTTGTTTCACTATGGGAGCCTATGGCTCTTTTGTCACTTGTTTGTTCACTGTTTTGCATATTAGCACTGTTGTTTGAGGAGATGTTCACGTTTTGCGTTACGCTGTCAGAGCACTTTGATTTTGGGTTGTTGCACTACACTAGGGGGGAACACATTTTCCACCGCTTACACCGGTGGCCATGGTTGCACTTTTCACTGCACTTTTTACACTATGACCGTTGTTGTCGCTATATTTATAGTACCAGTGCTCTCCGCTGATTGGTCTGGGACGAGCGGCGGCCGGTCGGCTGATGGGAGGAGCCTAATCTCTCCTGTGGCGCTGCTCTTTTGTGTCAGGCTCGCTATGTTATTATGTGTTGGATATTGTACTTTTGTTTTTAATTGCTGGAAACCAGTTGCTGTTACTTCTGCTCTTGACTCCAACGCAGAAGGACCAAGATGAGAAAGAAGAAGCACAGTAACAGCGACTCACCACAAGGTAGCACTGGCAGCGCTGAAGCAGGCCCGGGACTCTCCGGCACATTTCAAGCGAAGAAGCCTCGTCCTGCTAGCCCACCGCCGGCCTCTACTGCCAACACAGCTCCTCAGGAGGTAACCGAATCATTCACCGACCTCCTCCGTTTTTTTCAAAAGGCCTATGCAGACGCCACAGCCACAACTCCTCTCCCCCTCTGCTCAGCTGAAACACCAGCCACTCCTCCTTCCCCTCTACCTGCTCCCAATCCAACTATTCCAGACCTCCATAGTTCTCCTATCCGAAACTGCAGCGTCGTCGCCGTGGGGACCCGAGGGGATGCTTACCGACCTAGGTGCTCAAAGTCGCTCAGGGCCTCTGGCCCTCCGCGGTTAGAGCCATTAGGATACGTTCCTTAAGGGGCCCGATCGCATTGTTGCGAATAGTGCTTCTAGACAGCGCAGACAGTGACTCTGCCACCGCCTCTGGCCTGCCCCTTGCGGGCAAGCTGGCAAAAATTGAGGCTAGTAGAAGCACTCGCATAGCACCATGTCGACGTTGTTCCACATATGGCCACGAGGAAGTCAACTGCACATCAGAACCTAGGTGTCACTACTGTGGTGCCCAGGAACTGACCTCCAAGAGCCAACGGCACGACCTGAGACAACGCAGTCTTTTCTGTGTCACCGCAGGTGGCACAGAACACTACACTGGTCAGGTTCGATGCCCGAGGCACCCAGATCACAAACCGGCAGCATCTCCCGAGCATCTCCACAACCAGCACAGAATTCCCAGGACTGACCACGCCGGAGAACCAAGCGCCGAAGCCGGAAGCCAGCATCCCCGGAAACGAGACCTCTGGCAGTGGCAATGACCACCTAAATTGAGGCGCTGAACGCTGCTGTTCAGAGTCTTGCAACCACCGCTGCGCGACTGGCAGAGGCAGCACATCACATCCTACAAAATCTCCGACCGCCAATCGGAGGTTATCTCCTGCTTCGCGCACCTGCACAGCACGCAGGACGACCTCCTACAGGACCTAAAACTCATGCTCTCAAACATTGAGCATGCACAGCAAGACTACGCCGAGAATTACCTGCGCAGCATAAACGAACTGCAAGCTCTCTTCTCTTCACTTCTGCGCGTCCATAAACCACCTACAAAAAGAACTGGAGATCTTAACATCCGGGAGACAATCCCCCCTTAAGACGGCAGTTTTCTTCCTACAGAACCGCCAACAGAAGATTAAAAGGTCACGGAGCCGACACCTGTGGCCTAGGCTCAGGTTAAGCCGCCGTGACCTTGGTCGGACGTTGGATGGTTGGCAGGTCCAGCAACATGAACCTTTCCGTACACATCAAAATCAAGCGAAATATCATCTTCTATTAACCTAGCAGGTAAAGCCGTGTTACGGCTGGGTACTGCTGGCTTCAAACACCCACCTGTTTGAAAACAGATGACCTTTACTGGCTTCTGGCAGTTGCTGTTAAGTTTCAGGGCCCCTTCTTTCCTGTTGAAATTATTAGGATGTTTGTGCATTTCGATGGCTTCACGATGCAGTCTAGCATGGTAGTATGTCATTGATGACAGAATGTTAGTGTCCTGAAACTTGATAATGAGTTCCCTCTCTGCTTCGATTGCGCTACCGCGGACTTATCTATCTGACCTAGACGGCATTTCCGTTTGTGTTCTTTGAGTCTGGTGTTGATGCTGCGTTATGTGGTGCCGATGTAGACCGAACCGCAGGAGCAGGGAAAGCGGTAGATACCAGACGACGACAAAGTGTCTCGGGGATCTTTGAGTGAGCGTAGTAATTTCAACAGGAAAGAAGAGGCTCTGAAACTTAACAGAAACTGGTTTTCAGCAATTTAAAACAAAGTACAATATCCAACACATAATAAAATAGAGAGCAGCAGCACAGGAGAGACTAGGCTCCCCCCCACCAGCCGACCGGCCGCCGCTCGTTCCGGACCAATCAACGGAGAGCTGGTACTATAAAATTAGTGACACCAATGGTAAACATCATAAAACACCTGCAAAATTGTAAGGCCCGTGGCCCAGACCAAATACCAAACCTGGTACTTAAGCACCTCACAAAAGCAGCCTTAGAGCTACTGTCGTCCATAGCCAACTATTGCCTTACCGAAGGATACTATCCAAAGAAATGGAAACATGCCACGGTGCTGATGTTCCCGAAGCCCGGGAAAGATGCATCAAACCCAGAAAATTACAGACCCATTAATCTACTAAACATCATGAGTAAAGTAGTAGAAAAAGTAATTCTAAAAAGACTAACGGAACACATCAAGAAGAACAATCTAATAATTGATGAGCAATTTGGATTTCGAGCGCAACACTGCACTACACATCAGCTGACACGCACGATAGAGCATGTTACCCAGGGCTACAACCGGAAAATGTCTACGGTAGTACTTTTCCTTGACGTTAAACGCGCCTTCGACACTGTCCACCACGCTAGCCTCATGCACAAACTCAAAGAGTCAAAATGCCAAGATACAATGGTCAAGCTGGTAGCCCATTACTTAAGTGGCCGAACCTTCTTCATCTCCCTAGACAAAATTTTATCTTCACCATGGGAAATCCAGCAGGGGTCCCACAAGGAAGCCTGTTGGGCCCCACATTATTCAACATATACATAAACGACATCCCAACGGCACCCAATACCATGCTTTCAATATACGCAGACGACACAGCTATCGCTGCACAGTCTTGGAAACCAACCATGGTTGCAAAAAGACTGCAAGATGCCTTAAGCAGCCTAGAACCGTGGCTTCGAAAGTGGCGGATAAAAATCAATGCTGCCAAATCCCAACTAGTCCAATTCACTAAGCGAACCACGCACAGAAAACAGCGGTTACCCCCCCCCCCACATCTATTTCAAGAAAATATCCACTGGGCAAAAGAGGTAAAATACTTAGGAGTCCCACTAGATACAGGACTTACTTTCACCAATCACATCAAAAGAGTCAAACAACACGTGAACATGCAACTGAGTAGAATCTACCCCATGTTGAACCGAAAATCACCCATAAGCACAAAACTGGGCATCACTACAAAACACTGATCAGACCCGTCATCACATATGCAACGCCGGCATGGGGTTACTGTGCGCCCACACATATAAAAACGCTACAAGTACTCCAAAACAAAATACTCAGAATAATAACGAAAGTACCAAGGAGTGCCCCGATCGATTTACTCCACAATGAACTAAAAATGCATTCCATTGAAGAATTCATTAAAAAACTAGCATTCAATATGTATAAAACCGCAGAAAACCACTACAACCCATTGGCTAGTGACTTGGGACAGTATGAGCAAACGCGTACAAAGCACAAAAGGCCACTGTCACTATTTAACCGCAGAATACCACTAAATAAACACGATAATCCACAAGCGCAACAACTAATGAACACTCTAGTACCTATGAACCACAATGTGTAAACAGTGCCCTAAAGCCCCTGGATGGATGACATTCCCCTGCCAGAGCGGTCGGGGTAATGCAGGGCTACCCCAAAACGTTGACGAACGGAGAAGCCATTAAGTTAGGGTATATCTATATTAAAAAAAAAAAAAAAACTAATCATTATCACTAAGACGTTCCCCGGCTCCGGGGAAAATGTACACCAAACAATAATATTAACTACTTTATAATTGTAAATATCACCATATTGAGCACGTAAAAAAAAAAAAAAAAAAAAAAAAAACACTGCATGCTTTCATTACTAAACATTACAACTAGGACATTCCCTGATTCCGGGGAAAAATACACCCATTAGCAATAAATGTACATATTAACATATAGCTGTAGCAATAACTAGAATTATATACATTCCTTCTGAACAACTTTATAAGTCACCACGATAGTTTACTTACAGAGCAGTTACTCATAAGAAACAACACCAGAGCAAACCTCGAACGCACCTTCAGCGGTGAGAATAGGTCAACCCCCCCGATCCATAACGGTTGACGGCCAATAGAAAAGTAAGTATTTCACGATAGTATTTTCTTAGCACGAAACCTTACACTCAAAAATTCCTCCCTGCATGAGCATGCTACCCGCAGTAACACCTAGGTCCTTGTCTGGGCTTTATGCCAAGGCCTGTACCTAGCCCACCTCTGTCTGATCACTCCCTTGTGATCAGGCGTCTTGATAGATTACCCATTAATCTCAGGGTGCTTGGGCGGTACCTGACTAACCTTACCTGTTGTTTCCCACCCATCACGTAGCGTAGTCTTAGTGCATGGTAGGGGAGGCAAGCGTAGATCCACTTCGGATGGTTGCCACCTGGGGCGGCGGCGGAGGGGCCCCTCAAAATTTTTTTTAAAAAATTTAAAAAAATAAATAAAATAACAAGTCAACGCTTCAAACGCAGTGAATCAACGGAGGAAATTACGTCCACGCCATTGAAGATGTGCGCCATAGTTGCGGACGAAACGTCTGGAAAGTTCATCTCCAGCAGGCCACGGCATAACAGCCCTGAAGAAAATTGCACTGACATCTATGACTCCGGCCGTGAAAGCCTACGTTCTCTCAATATAAATTGCTGCCACTGCTGAACATATATTGCAAGATTCTGGAATGTGAATTATCAGGTATACGTGAGTGGCTAAACATACACAATAGGGAAGGAGAAGGAAAGACCATCCTATGATTAAAGTCTGGAATTTGCAAAGTAAGGCCTGTTTGTACAGAAAGCATTGTATACTTGCAATGTTTTATTGTTTGCTATTGAATTAACTGCAAGTTTTTTTTTCTCGTATTTAATATGATGTTGGCATTAAAAAATCTTATAATCTTAAAATATTTCACTAAACTTTGTATTGCAGCAACAATCAGTCGTATAAAACCGGAGGCCATCCTGGATAAGCAAATAACGAGAGATTATGTTTTTGGCAGTGCATGTATATAGGTAATAACTCATAAGGGAAAGAGACATGTCCAACAGATTCCTCTCACCTCCGTTGTTCAAAATACTCAACAAACTCACCGGAGACATTGGTATACAAGATATAAGCATTCTACCGTAAATACAAACTTCAGGTACAAGATAGAAGTCCTCTGCATAATAAACGCAGTAAGAAATACTTCCAGAAAATTAGATGAAAACATTTTGGAAGTAGCGCAAACCAACAACATTCTACACGAGCCGCTCCTGTATGGATGATGAGGACAGGTCAGAAATCTCTTTAAATTAACATGAAATTTCAAATCACACAAAGCTGTTAATAATAAATAAAGTTATCATTTTTATGTTGTAATGTAAAGTAAACCTTGATATCCTATTGGGACTTTCTAGAATGTAGTAATTTATTGGAAAAATATGCAGTAAATTTACAGAAAATCTAATATTTTTATGATAACGAGGTATAAATATTATTGCCAATATTTAAAAAAGCAAGGATCAGATAAATATGCTATTACTCCGTTTTTAATAATCTTTACTTTTCAATTGCTTTAATATAGAGTGGTAATTTGCTGTACAGTAGGCTAAAAGTTATTTATTCCCGATGCATAAGAGTGGGCGCTGAGTGACAGAGCACTCGTACGCGGCAGGCAAAGGTATGAAGGAGACGATAACTTTTCACCTTTCCTGCTGCAGTTCTTGCAGTGTACTCACATAGTGTCAAACCTATATCTGATTTCTACCTGTTTCTATTTATTGCCAAATGCTTCACGCCCGTTCTTACTACAGAGTGGGCGTTTCAGTTTCTTTTTCGTTATTACCTATTATTGCGGATATGTAGAAGAACTTCATACCTACTTCTTTCTACAGAATTGCTTTTGTTAGGCCTGAATAAGACAGATTTTATCTCATTTATTTAGATACATTTGTACGATATATGCGTGGATACAAAATAATACTTGCACTAGTTAAGATACAAACCGCCAAACCATTTTCAGCCCTGATGGACGACAGTGACCCAGTCAGGATTTAAAAAAATGCAAAATACTACAAATACTTACATTACATGTCCCTTAACCTTGATATTTAACAGATCACGTGGAATTAACCTTGTTATCCTCCTTTAACAATAGGCAAAATATGTTGTTAGAATGTCCTTTTTCTACTGGCGCAAATGTTGAGCAAGACCTGCTTTCTTTAGAGGGTAGGATCCGTTCGTTGCCATCATACCAGTGTCGTAGATTTATGGCAAGTAAAAGAACCTCAAGGCTGAAAGAAGAGGCCTCTGGGCAAAATTTATCGGTCGTTTCACGCCATGAATTTGATGGAACGCTGATGACCTGAGATGTTGAACAGCGTCCGTAAATAAAAAATCAAAGCTAAACCCAAGTTGCTACCATATACTAATAGGATCAAAAAGAATTGGAACTTTGGCTGGCTCCGCCCTAATATTTGGGCAACTTCTCTGCCTTATCTTCATGGAGTTTTCTTATAAGCTCCAAGGCGAATGGCAGGCTGCGGCTGCGCCAAAGTAGTAGATGGTCGATAATGGATAACATACATAGCATTCGGCGAGGTACGATTTCAAATTCATTCCTGTCAAAAAAGAGACATATGTTGCCATTCTTAGGCTTCTTCGCGAATATAGTGCCACGAAAAAAAGGCTTCATTTGTGGAATCTCCTTCATGACAAAGCACCAGGTGAGCGAATTCCTCGCAAAGCATAACATACTGTCTTTTCTCATTCTCCGTACAATCCAGATCTTGCTCCGAAAGTTAAAAATTGCTCAAATAGCGGAGGTTCGCTTCAGTGGAAAAGGCGATAAGAGAATGTGATGCGGGAAGTAATAAAAATGAACTGCAGGACAGATTCTAAAATTGGTGGCTTACTTAGAAGTTGTGGTGTTGTGTAAAAGGTTCCATTTGCACTGTATTAAAAGTTTATACATATATTCGCTTTCATTTTGTTCTGATAATTGCTAAATAGAATAAGGTATTGAATTGAGAAATGCGATTATCACAGCGAGACCTTATTTTGCCTCTCTCGTGTTTAAACATTGCATTATTGACTGATGTTTTAGAGCATTTTTTAAAATTTTAATGCAAGAATGTAGTAGAAAAACTCTTTACAGCATGTAATAACCTGAATGAGTTCTTGAGAAAATGAAAATATAGAAGCCAAGAATTCAAAATAAAGATGGTGAAAGACGTTTTTCTCGTTACTTATATTGATCCGGATATTGTTCCCAATATTTTTTAGAACATCTTTCGCTTTTGGAGAGTAAACTGCAGTGTGAATTGGTATGACTATATTCTGCTGATATATATGACACCAAACATCCTCCGCGTTTATGCTGGAAGAGGAGGAGATAAGCCACTCTGACCGGACATGGACAGCGGTTGAAGGAGTAAGGCATGAAGCAAACACTTCTCTGTTCGTCTGCCAATACCCACGGTGCATTATTACCAGTACAACAGTTTCACACACAATTAAATGATTACTGGTTGGGAATTTTCTTACAGCTATTTATTGATCATTTTATTAATAAACCTAAATAACTGACCGAACTGAGCTTATATTTTGTGAACTATTTACAAAGGAAGAGAAGTACGACGTTTGTTCTGTGGTCAACAATCACCTGCATTTTGTTGACATAGCATGTTAGTTTCGTTAAGCAAAGATGAGATCCGTAATACCTGAGCTGCTGAAACTTTGGAGCTCAAATCACTTAATTTGTTTTGGATTTCACTAAAATAAATAAATAGATATGGGTTTCTTCATGTAATTAGAAAATGCTCCATCTATACTATTGTAGTTTTCGACAAGGTACTTGCATGAGCAGAAATTTTGAACATAAACACAAATGCACAATTTAGGGGTCTGTTTGGAATTGAATAATTGTGCAAAAGCAAACATGCGCATTTGACATTGAATTATAAAAGCAATGACATTAATGAAGTAATAATTTTAACTCTTTCATTTTGTACTACATTTTCACAGTTCCTTGTGTGAATAAATACAACTGATAAAGTATTTAAAATATATCTGGGTTTTATATACGCTCTTGTTTTCTCGATTGTAATAAATCTGTTTTTGTACCTATTTGCGGCACGTTCTTTTAAGAATTCTTGCTTCTGTTTTCGGGCGCATATAAAATAAAAGTTAACTTTTTACAGTGTATAATGCAATGTTCTGAAGATGTAAACACTTGGGCATATGGAGTAAACACATTTTTGAGAGCATTGAATGTTGCAAGCACAAAACTCTCCCTATAGTGCTAACAACAGCATTTCAGAGATGCGGTGCTTCACATCTTTTACATAATGTTTTATTACAATGAAACATTTTATGGAAACTCCAATGCTCAGACGATTTGCTCAGAACAGTAGATTGGTATTAAATTGTTTCGGAAGATGTTTAAGTGAATTTATTTGCAATGCCCTGAAAAGCATTAACTTTCCCCCGAGTTAATTTGCGTCCACAAATGAATTCCACTTTTGCTCGCTAAGACAAACGGGATATTGAACAAGAAAATTACACTTATAGCTGCAACTTTAATATTCGTGCCATTCTTTGAAGAATAGCAAATGACCCATAAAGGATAAGAAGGCGTAATGCTGCGCAGAAATGGCTGCCATCTAGGCATTCCTACAAGCAGATGCTGTTTAATGTGGGGAATGGGGAAACAGTTAAAATGGAATGCCAATTCGGTCATTGTAACTCAAAAACAGCCAACTCCCATGCTAACCAAGGAGAGTGGATGGTGAGTATGTGCCAGTTTCCACATCCTAGCGTATACAGACAGGGATATTCTGTTCACTGAAATTGTAGCAACATATTATTTGAGTGATTTTATATTTATTAAAATAATTTTTAGATTCCCATACAGAAGATACGTCGAATAAAATCCTCTCGAAAACGCAATCATTCTATTTGAAAACTGCAACTATCTCAATTTAATTAAAGAGAGATTGCAAAGCTACTCCCACAATGTTACATTTATGAAATTGGATGTACTTTAAAATATAAATCTGTTACGATATGTTGAAATTATTTGGCCTATGTAATTTTAATCTTCATCTGCACAACAAATTGATTTCATATCTAATTCATATTTTTTGAAATATTATACTTGACCCATAGATTGAAAACTTTAATTACATAGTGTTCATTGAAGATTATCCTTAGACAAGCAGACAATTTTGCAGGAAATGTTCAGTTTTCATCAAAATACGAAAATCACGAGGAAAAGAGCTCAAGTACAAACAGAATTAAAATGTTATTTCTGGCAATATTCGGTATATGAAAGTAGAAATGCCATATTTGGAACACAATGATCTCTAGTTCCCAAGTGTGGGAAAATGATTGAAAAGTGCACTGGCATTGCATATTAAAATATGTCCACAGGTAATGTGCTAGCGGCTGCTGGTGTATATAAAAATTGATAATTGTTTTGCTTTCTTATTATGAAGTATTGCATTATTTTTGGAAGAATTTATTACAGAAAACAATTAATCTTGCTAAATCGAAATAATAATGTTGTACTCTTGCAACGGCGTTTATTGAGCATCATGCTCTAGTCAATGAACTTATATTTTCACAAATTTTATCTTTTATACAACACATAATAATTGTTTAAAGCTATTAATTATGAATATGCCATCAGCAACTGTACCTTAGTTTGAAGGAGCAGTTAATTAAACCTTGATCAAATATTTAATGCGTTATCTAAGCATATTATGTTTATTTTTCAATAGATATTTTTTTTGAAAGCATATTTGTAATAAGACCTTATTCTGTCAAAGAGTATTAAATTTAGAATAAACGTATAAACTTGTAATTTTTTACACTGCAATAAGCAAAGCCCAATGGCAATAAAAGAAATACAGCAATGGAAAATAATTTAAAAGCAACATTTAACTAATATCAGCATCACAACACTTTTCTCAATCTTACCATTAATAATGTTACAAAACTTTGAAAGTAGCTGTATTAAGAGTTTTGATAATTGCTGCTATACACTGACGCCCTCATTGTTCAGTACAGGAGCAGCAGAAATATTACCTTACTTGAGGTTTAATATTATGAAAACATATCCCTTCATAAAGTTGGAAAATCACAAAGTAAGATTTTCAGATTCATAAAAAGCTGAAAATGAGAATATTTGCACACCGCACCATATTGTTAAATCCATTGATGTCAAAGGAGCTGAATCTAGTTTAGAAGCAAAAGATAAACATACCTAAAATGCTTGGTATGACGCAGTACTGGGTATTTTATTGGTAGAAGAGAAGCAGTACATATGCAAGTAACTAACAATTTTTTTACTGACTAGAAAGTATTCAGTCAAAACGACAGAGATTCACAAGAAGTATGTAGGAAGTTTCTAAAGGTTCAGAGAAATGAACATTCAGTCGTTTTCGTGCAAGTGAACTACCAAGCCAAAAGGGGTTGAGGACAACCTGTGGTGAAGAATAGACACTGGAGCTTTCAGTGAGATGCACATGCAGTCCATTCAGTGTTGGCTTAAGAATAGCCGTTCGGACTTGAGCCCCATCGATTACAAGTGGTGGTCAATACCTCAGGATATGGTTTAGAAAAGCCATGCAAATCCAGGTATGTCAAGGCAGCTAGCCAATTGTCCCTTAAAACGCTGTAGGCAACTCGTTCACGACTTATAAAAGAAAATTTCCAAACTTCATTACATTTAATTCTGAGTGCACTGTCATTCCTATAGAGAAGCTTCTAATTGTCTTCTGCCCTGAACATGGCTCCATAATCTAAACCGCCACTTTTGGGGACCGGGGCTATTTTCCGCTGCACGCTGTATCGATTCCAAGGAAAGTGTGTATGGATCCCAACCTTCCATTAGCACACGGAATGCTGATAAGCATGCTAGTTCCCACTAACCTTGCTTAGTATTTTATTTACGATTGAATGATTGTGAACATGATCGTATCCCCAAATGTTCCCAGCAACTTGGTGTGGAAGCATTCTCTCTTGCCACGCGTTTGTTGTAGCGCAACAGACCTGAATAGTTTCTGTTCTGTCATTAATTCTTTTGTAAACAGTACAACCTACAATTAGTGCTCACTTTTTATATACATGTAAAAAATAGCAGGGGGCCTATGACCTATAGTCATGTTATGTTCCTTTATCTATTAAAATCTCTGAATGCTATTCTCTAAATTGAAACGGCATTACGTGAAACTCTTTGAGCCCCATCTCTCCCATTTCTTAAGAAAACGAACCTATTTTCTCTAAAAAATACTGTCCGTTTTAGTGATAATAGTGTACATATAATTTTGATTTTTAATTACATTGCTGTATATTAATTTGTCTATGTGACCATGTATGATTTTATAAAACCCTAAATCCATTAAATTGAACTAAAATATGCTTGCAAAGAACATATAATGCAGAAATAAAATAAAATATGGGCTATGAGCAAGCTCTCTTTAAAAACACTCAAAGACAAATCTTAGCATTTTAAAGTGATCAAAATTAAATTTCTATTTGCCAGTCAGTATTTATGAAGAAGTATTTTCCAAAATGAAAGGTGAAAGAACGAAGGTAACTATAAGTTAAAACTTAGGGGTGCTGCGTACACTGGAACATCCGTAATTACAATTGGACAATTGGAATTGAAAGATTTTTCCAACATAATATAATTTATTATAGAGTTTTTTTTTTTTTTTTTTTTTTGAGAAGTGTTTAACGCCCGTTTTTACTACTGAGGCACCACAGGCGGTGTACACTTTATTATAGAGTGAAAGTAGGTAAAAGGAACATATTTCATAGCTTCGTTGGGCCATATGTATAGTGCTTATAGAGCAAAATTTTGGCAAAATATATTATACCAATATACGCGATTTCCAATTATGACTATGTGAGTGTCCGTTGTTAAGTCAGGCTAATCAAACCCACCACGGTAGCTCATATGCTGTTCGCAAAGTCAAGCTAAAGGACAATAAGTTGCCCCAGAAACGAGGACTTGGGAAGTGGTGTTTGTTGGGATTTCAGTCACATAAACATATACTCTTGTTGTTTAAGAGTGCAGAATTTTTTGTTTAAATCTATCAAGAAATGTCAATGTGCAATACGAATACAATTCAAAGAAGAGAAAATATTCATAAAAAGTTTAAAACATTCGCATTTGACTAAAAATGTGTATGAAAATATATTAGCCTCATATCGCAACATCTCAGTGTTAATAATAAAATAAGAACAGCAACAATAAAAGTTCAGAAGGTAGTTACAAAAGGTACATTAATAATTTTGACAACTTTCCTTTACATCAAACATAAAAAAGTTGAATATTGGCTCGTCATTTGTAATCTCTATTAATTTAACAAGCATTGGTCCTTCTAATTTCTTAATCAAAGCCATAATAAACTGCAAAGAGCTCCCGAAAAAAAAAACAGCATTCCCCTGGTTAAACTGGGCACTTTCTAACCCGTAATAAAAGAAATCAAACTACTACTACGAGCACGAATTAAACCAACGTTTAATTCCTGAGACATGAAACCCCAGTCTCCAAGTCCATCCATGTCGCAGCGCCGGGATATCACAGTCATTTTTAAGTCGAAAAAATCAAGTCCTGTGATTTGAGATAAACATCCACTATTATTTCTATATGCAGCAAAGCTTTTGATAGGTATAAATGATGAATTTTATTTTAATCCACATAGAAGTTTGTTCGATTTGAAAAATATGGTACTATATTTAACATAGCATTTAAATAACCTTTCAGTTCAGCTTTTTTTATAACTAGGAACTAATCACCCGCGGACTGCATAATTTTTGCTAGTTTTGCAATTGTTGCTAAAATTTAGTTTATGAAAATTAGAAATAACGGAGAACTAAAAATAGAACTGAGTTATTCCCTTGATCTGTGTAAGGAAACATACTTCCCCGAGGGTGTTTGACCAGTAAAACACCACCACCTACTGAATATTCTTTGAGAAATTACACATGTATTCCAAGCTCTGTATTGATCGTAAAAGCTTGTACCTGGCCCTAACGCCCTGTACACTGTAAGCCTATGGAATTAATTAAAGATCACTCGAAACCAATGCACCATAAAAATTATAATATTGAGGGTAGAAAAAAAGCAAAAACTCTCTATATTGAGATAAATAAAGGGGGTTTTATTTTTAAACGATCATCTGTTCATTTCTAGTGTTACCGTTTTATTTAATAAAAACCTGCATGTGCAATAATGGTACCAGAATTTTGAAGTTATAAGTCATGAGTACGAGGTGATATTCACAATATTCGGGAATGGTGCTGCCATCTCGTCAGTAGTTGCAGTAGTGTTTTGTAACGCTAGGTGGCACCATTAGCACATATGATGAGTGAATGTTTAAAGTTTCATGCTGCTGGATAGATGTGTTGAGAATCTAAAGTACTTTTCATGATATTCTGTGTGTAGTGTGTGACGATTTTATGAAGAATCCAAGATTAGAACAGAGAGTGTGCATCAAATTCTGTGCAAATCTCGAGAAAAATGATACAGAAACCCTCGCAATGATTCAACAAGTATTTGGGGACAAAGCATGAGCCGTACATGTTTGTTTGAGTGGCATGCTCGGTTCAGGGAAAGCCGTACAGCTATTGAAAAAGATGCTCACACCGGTAGGCCCTTCAGCTGCACAACGCCTGACATTGTTGCCAAAGTTCAACACCTTGTTCATGAGGATCGACGTCGAACCATTGAAAACCTTGCTCATGAAGTGGGAATTGGTTATGGGACATGCCAACGAATTTTAACTGATGAATTGGACATGCATCATGTCGCCGCAAAAGTTGTGCCAAGGATCCTGACTGCTGATCAGAAGGCGCAGCGTGTTGAAATTTGCACGGAGCTTCGTCAGGTAGTATCCAATGTCCCGACCTTCTTGTACAGGTCATCACCGGCGACGAGAGTTGGATTTACTCTTATGACCTTGAGACAAAACAACGATCTTCCCAGTGGAAGAGCCCGAACTCACCAAGACCAAAAATGCAAGACAAGGGAAGGGCAAAGTCAAAAGCATGCTCCTCGTTTTCTGTGCAGAAAGGATTCGTCCCACCAAATCAAACAGTGAATTCCACGTACTACTGTGGCGTTTTGCGACGTCTCCGTGAAAATGTGCGAAGATGACGGCCCGAACTTTGGCGACAAGGGAACTGGCTGTTGCATTACGATAATGCGCCCTGTCACAATTACTTGTTCACCAGGAGCTTTTGACGAAAAACAACATGACGGTTGTCCCCCACCCACCGTGCTCGCCTGATTTGGCGCCCTGCGACTTCACTCTATTCGCCAAACTGAAAATCTAGTTGAAAGGACGTCGGTTCGACACAATTGAGAGAATTCAAGAATAAAGGCTGTCTATGCTGAATACCCTCAAAGAACATGATTCCAAGATGCACTTGGAAAATGGCAAAAGCGCTGGGACCGGTGTATACGTGTGGAAGGGAACTACTTCGAGGGTAACGGCGGTCATTAGTCTCAAAGTAAGTTTTGACCAGTCCCGAATATTCTGGATACCACCTCGTATATCATAAAATATTATCCTGCGCTATAATCGAAGCAGTAGAGTAATCTTCCATAGGTCCTAAAGAACTTTATGTTAAGGGACGGTGTAAGTTGCGTTCGCATTATGGAAAGTTACTAATAAGAAAACGAACTTGAAAAGGGAAAACTATGTTTCAGACTAATTGTCTCGCATTCCTTAAAGGGCGGTTCGACAGTGGAGCAATCATGCGCAATTGGCTGGAAATCGAATGTTTACAAAATTTTACTGCAAAAATGTATTTAACTCTATCTACTGTTTATCTCGCGTCAGCTTAATTTTTAAAAAACTATATATGTTCTGTTTTGGTGATGGTGGAAAGTCAGTGAATCACTGGGCCGGTTGCTGATTGCCAAGTTCACTGCACTCTTTCTTCAATAATAGGATTAACCAGCAGAAAAATGTATTTGTAAATCAGGAAATTGCGTAGAAAATTGAGATGTGTCTAATATTTAATCAATTTTGTTTCAAAAGAAATTTGCGGTTTATAATTGATTCTCCTTTGCATTAACAGCTAAATTCTGGGCAATATTTCTAAGTGCTCTCTTAATTGATCATATTATCCGAAAGATATGTTCTTCTCTGTGTTTCTATGCGACAGGTCATTTGCTTGTTACTATGGCAACAAAATAATTTCTCTGTGTGTTTTATTACTTATGTTAGGAAAGCAGTTTACTGATGAACTCAATATGATTTTGAGCATGGCTATGCTGGCAGAAACCTTGAAGAGTATGTCTGAGCAATTGCCATAGGGGCTTATACCATGTAAAATTGAACATATTCAATGGAAATTTTGTGAACTTATAGAGATAGCTTCATGTAAAATATGAATAATATATCGCTAATAGTTTCTATGCTAGAAGGATATTACGTTAAGAGTATTTTTTAACTTTCGAAATAAAAATCCTTGAAATGTTTCGGAATATGTCAATAATTAATATTATTTGAAAGATCTTGATAAGCCGTTTGCTGAAAATAACTCTTTATGAAATATTATTTCATTCTAAGGTGTTGCCTTTCGAATTATTTTTTTCACCTTGTAGACAATTTAAAATATTTTTACTGTGAATGATGATTCCTTACTTATATACAATATGATAACATTTTCAGATTACTGCAAGCGAGAAAATAACTTGGAATGAAATGCTGGTTATTTCAAATCACTTTTGCTCGGGTGCATTTACCTACAGTGCAAGGTTGTGTATGCCAACAATCCTGCACAGCGCGCTAAAACAAATTTTTATAAAATGTTTAATGTTTTAATCTCTTTATGATACTGCATCACAGTTTCAAATACCCATAATTATTCCATTTTTAAATTAGAATACTTTAACATGTATTTCAACATTTTAAAGTGAAAGCAGTTCTGAAATACGCCGTAATGAAATAAGAGTCCTTGGTTAAATATCATTAATTTTTTTTAGAAAGGAGTTAGTTTATGATTATAATTTATGTATCTACAGTGTATGATTCCAGAAATATTTATTTTCAAATGAGTACTATTTCTCAAAATGTTCAATATTCAATATTCATTATAGCAAAATTTGCTGCAAATGTGGGTTTTGTGTTATGCAAACCATTATTAAAAAGTTCAATGACTTTCAAAATATGAGTCAATCTTGTCCTATTTGAAATGGAATGTCCCATGGGAAGTATTTCGTTCATCAAAATGCGTATAAATGTTAGGTGTAAACAGAAAAATTAACTTATTCACTACACATTTGTGTAGAAATGAGTAAAACGAAGTATATTGAATTCTAAAATGTGAAATATTGAAGAAATATATTTATTATGTGCAACAAAATTGTGATACGACTTGTGCAGAGCTTATAGAAATATTTAAAGGAGTAACATAATCTACAATCATTACAAACATTTTAACGATGAGGCTAATTACTTTCAAAACATGGTCGTAAACATTTTTTGTTTCCTTTTTAAAATATTACAAAATATAGGATTTACTCCCATTTTCAGCGTTTTCTCAAAACATTTTCGTTTAATTTTAATCATAATTATCCGCCACTTTTACAAAATTTGTTTGAGCGACAGGATTTCATATTTTGATACTAATAACGGATTATATTCATCCTAATGTCAAATACATAGAAAAGAGAAACGTTTTGTTTTAACCTAAACAAAAGTATAACGCTATAAAATTCTATATAAGTAAACAAAAATCTCTTCATTAGCATATGTAATTACATTTTGTTTCCAGCCACACAGAATAACAACCTTCCCTGTGGAATACGCTGATGACCCGAGATGTTAAAGAGCGTCGGTAAATAAATCAAACCTGCACCTTTGCATAGACGTTATGTGTGCGATTTTCATTGGAAAGGAAATTAAAAAGTTATTTACTTTACATATACAGTTCTGGGAACAATAGACAGCAGTAACACAAGCTACACTGTTCAGATGCTCAGGAAGGAAAATGTATTATTGCACACAGGGAACGCGTTACAGTATGAGGGGGTGCACTTTACAAGCTAAATGCGCCAGTAATATTAAATACTGCGAAACGCGAAAATAATTGCAATAAAAAGTGAAGTATCCTGGGTTGCTTGAAGCCTAGTAAACACACATATTCAACAATTTGAACAGACCTTACTTATGTTACTACATTTCTAAGAGTTGCCATCTTTTTTATAGCCACTGAGTATTTAGGACGGCATGTTTGCACATACTTATCAGCGTAACGGTGTTAAGTTGGCCGGGACGCAAAGAGCAGCTGAACTTATCGCTTACAAACGTGATGTGAATATCAACTGTTTCTCCTAGCATTTTTCTACTGTGGCCAACATTGTGGTGACCGCGAAGTGATAATGACAATGACCTTGGAATTTTGTTACTCAGGACTGAAGTAGCGCGACCCATTTTCTTAATGAAGGTTACCTTTTTCGCTCATCTTGTATTATATAACTTTTTTATTTTACGTTTCCATGTGATGCCATATTTTTGCCACTTCTTTAGAAGAAGCCGATAGCATAGAACGGGCATCTGGACCACATTTCAGAAGAATGAAACGCCCCCCTTTTGTTGCAAGCAATAATCATGTGCCTAGGTTTACATAGATTTCATGTTCCGATGAAATACACTTTTTGTTCTTCAGTTCATAACATAGCACAAGTTGAAACATTCGAGCGCGGTCAACTTTTGCTGCAAGATTTTTGGTCACCTTACATTGCGCAAAAATTAATTAATGAATTCCGTTTTTGAAGTTTTAAGAGTGCTTCTAAATGCGCTATTCTTAACAGCGCTGGCGAACTTCGCGTCGCTGAAAATATTTTCCTCATTATTGCCTCACATGTTGTACCTGTAAGAAGCTGTCTGCTGACTTTTGTATTGAAATTGAGTTTTTCTGTGTTCCATTCATACTAGTTTTTTATCTGTTTATTTACTTATTTTATTTTTAATTCTTGCAGAATTATTAAATGTGCTCATCTCTTTTCTAATTACTGTGTTTCCCAGGGAACAACTGCTACAGGTCCCAAGAGCTTCGTTTCCATAGATTCAATCATCTATCTGTCGTTTTAGGTCCAATTTACGTTACACGTATCAAAAACAGTCCTGAAATCATTTTATAGACCTTAATTTGGGCTTCGCCAATTCTTTACTTTTTAAAATTCTTTGTACTTATTGAATCTATTTTTCATCAATGTCCGCTTCTTCAACGTAAGAAAAATTCCAGCCCAAATATTTAAAATATGAAACTTGTTCTATTATTTTGACGTTACTAACAATGAATCTTTAACTGGAATATTCTTCAACTCTACAGACAGTTTTAGTGTCAGATATTTTTAAGTAGTAATTTTAGTTAAATTTATTCATTACTTCCTGAAGTGGCAAACAGAACAGTGTTAAGATATATATGATTAACTTTTTAAAATAAGAATTGCAATAAATCAGCATTGTCTGTGTCAATGTTTATTTCTGTATTACTACTAGAATTAAGTGCTATGTCATTGAGCGGTCTGTGCAATTTGGATCAGTAAATAAAACTACCTTTACTGTTTCAACAGTTGATTGAAACCGCATTCTTGCTCTGATTGTTTACGTACTTTAGCACGCGCTTTGTATGCAGTATTTAACAGATATATTGATAGGTACTATTACAATAATTTTGTTATTTTCCTTTTTAAATGTGCGCTTTTTATCCCCCCTCCCATATTTTAGCTAACACTCCTATGGATCTAATAATCTAAAGTTTAACATTTCGGAAGTTGTCCATTGCCGTAGAAGTTTTATTTTGAAACGGATTCATCTCATGTAGTTCTTCCGAAGTAATAGTGTCTGCATAGGTATGGTTATTATCTGTTTTTCATTCACTGATATTATCCACAGCGCTTTACAATAATTTAATGCTTTGTCTTTATGTATGACATGTCATGTTTTAATAACTCATTTCATTCCCGTATTGCTTTGTGCACTATGTGTATCATGTTTAAATGTGCCGACTTTACTTTCTCCATTTTTCTAGTTCTTCTTTTAATCAAATCTCCTGGACATTAATATGATCTAATTTTGTGGAAGGCTTTCTTCTTCGTGATTATCTGTTTCATATATATCATTAACTTCCATCATACTTTTCACTTTAGTTTTCCTACAGCAGCGGTGTGTATTTTGTTCATCTTTGCTTATATTTTTTTGGTAAGTTAGTCTTTGATTTAAGTGAAAATTGATCAGAGTGTAATTCACAACTTTGACTTCAAAGTTAATTAGAAATAGAACTTAGCAAATTTTAATCATATCCTATTGCCGTCTAAGTAAATGCAGACATATTTTCATGCTTCAACAATCAATTTATAATAATTTTATTTCCTATCAAAACATTTATTATTTTACTTGCACTTTCATAGTTTTGTTGCCATTAATAAGTAAGATAGTCTCTATTCGCTGATCAAGTCTACTTAGCCTGCCTTATCATAGGATAAGTTATTTCAATACATTCATAGAAAAGAGAATTGTCTTCTTTTACCCCTCTTTTGGAGCATAAATCCCAATGGTAGTCAGACATGAAATTGTTACTATGAATTCACTTTTTAGGTTCCGTCTTGCGAAAATAGGGGCCCCAAATTAAAATAATATACAATTAATCGCGTCTTAGCTTTCTCTCAGTTTCTTTTTTGTTTCTAAAACTGAGCGCTACGTTTTCTGTCGGTTTAGTTAATTACTCTGCTCACATTCTAGGAAATTGTGTTGAGCTATATAATATGTAAGATTAAGATGAATCGCTTGGTTTTATGTGCTCCAACACTAGGCACTTATTGTCCGCATAAACGATAAACACAAGAAAAAAATAATAATAATATTGCATATTAAAGCGATCTCAAGATATTTTGACGAAACACGTGATTGAAGCTGATCATTTTTTTCAATGGTGTTTATCGCCCGTATTTATTACTCTGGTAAAATTTGGATAAAGTTATAGCGAAATATTCAAAATTGAAGCTAAATTGACTTATTTTGCTAAAACAAAAAGTTTTAGTGACGTTCATAGGAATTAACGAAATTCAATGCTTTTTTTAAACATGTATGTACGTTAGCAAATAAAGAAATATACCATCTAAAAGATATACTTACCGGAATAAAATGACGTCCTTAATTTCAGGAAATACCTAAGGCAGTCACTGATTACCTGCGAACAAAAGATAACCCTTCAGGTGATGCTGTAAGTACATGTTTTGCAACTAAAAGTCATTTAGTTTCCCCAAAAATCGAAGCTTTAGTATTTCTGGCAGGTTGTTTCAACCCCTTAATGTCCATGGCTGAGTACAATTGCAATTCAACTATTCTAACAATGATCAGGCCTGATAAAAAAGCACTTGAAATGTATAACAATATATAACTTAGAAATAAAGTAACATCAAATATAAAGACAATTTTACAAGGAATCTTACAAGACTCAAAAACCCGCCCCATGTTATTTCTATTGTATATCAATGGTAACTGTAAAATCTTTGAGAATGCTGGTAATGATCTGCCATTTAATGTCAAAATTCACAATTTAAAATTTCTGAAAAAGATGTCTTCTCTGTTAAACAGCATGGGTTCAGGAAAATAAATTTACAGCAAATTCACTTTCTGTCTTTCAAAAAAGGTGCTAGGTGGAGTTGATAAGAACGAAAAATTGATGATTATAATGCCATTTAATATCAAAATTCATAAACAGTATACGAGTGGTATCCAGAATATTCGTGAATGGCGCTCCATCTGGTCAAAAACTTACTTTGAGACTAATGACCGCCGTCACCCCTCGAAGTAGTTCCCTTCCACGTATACCACGTATACACCGGTCCCAGCGATTTTGCCATTTTCCAAGTGCATCTTGGATGTCATGTTCTTTGAGGATGTTTAGCACATAAAGCGTTTCTTCTTGAATCCTCTCAATTGTGTCGAACCGACATCTTTTCAACTTGATTTTCAGTTTGGGGAATAGAGTGAAGTCGCAGGGCGCCAAATCAGGCGCGTGCGGTGGGTGGGAAACAACCGTCATGTTGTTTTTCGTCAAAATCTCCTGGTGAACAAGGAATTGTGACAGGGTGCATTATTGTGATGCAACAGCCAGTTCCCTTGTCGCCAAAGTTCGGGCCGTCGTCTCCACATACTTTCACGGAGACGTCGCAAAACGGCACAGTAGTACGTGGAATTCACTGTTTGATTTGGTGAGACGAATTCTTTGTGCGCAATCCCCTTGTTATCAAAGAAAACGAGGAGCATGCTCTTGACTTTGCTTTTCACTTGTCTCGCTGTTTTTTTTTTTTTTTTCCTTGTTTTGTCTTGGTGAGTGCGGGCTCTTCACTGGGAGGATTGTTTTGTCTCAGGGTCTTAAGCGCACATCCAGCTATCATCGCCGGTGATGACCGTGGACAAGAAGGTTGGGTGATCGGATACGGCCTGACGAAGCTCCGTGCAAAACTCAACACGCTGCGCCTTCTGATCAGCAGTCAGGATCCTGGCACAAATTTTGCGGCGACACGACGCAGGCCCAGTTCATCAGTTAAAATTCGTTGGCATGTCCCATAACCAATTCCCACTTCATAAGCAAGGTCTAAAATGGTTCGACGTCAATCCTCATGAACGAGGTGTTGAACTCTGGTAACAATGTCAGGCTTTGTGCAGCTGATGGGCCTACCGATGTAAGCATCGTCTTTAGTACGGCCGGCCCTGAACCGAGCATGCCACTCAAACACACGTGTATGGTTCATGCTTTGTCATTGCGAGGGTCTCCGTAGCATTTTTTCCGAGATTTGTACAGAATTAGATGCACACTCTGTTCTAATCTTGGGTCCCTCGTAAAATTGCTCCACACTACAAAGAGGGTATCATGAAAAGTACTCTATAATCTCAACACATCTACCCAGCTGCATGAAACTTTAAACACTCATCAGATGTGCTAGTGTTGCCACCTAACGGTACAAAACTCTACTACAACTACTGTCGAGATGCCAGCACCAGATCCGAATATTGTGGATACCACCTCGTATAACACTATCATCATATTTCATGGAAAATTCTAGAAAGACTTCAATTAAAAAAACAATGAATTAGTATGTCAAATGGTTAACTAGTTATAGATTAATTTTTAATAGTCAGAAAATAAATAGCACAATTATATTTTAACAATGGTACAAGTAGAAGCAATAAGACGTTAATAAACAACCAAGAAATAAAATTTTTATCAAACATAGAAAAGTTTTACTACAAACACCTGAATTGGAAAGTGCAAATACACTGCATCAAAAATTAACCGAACGTACTCAATAATTTCATGATTTAAATATACTAAAACTACTTTACAATGTAACTGGGTACGCCAATATGGAGTTCCTCAGAACAACTAGCCAGCATTTTCATTATACAGTGGCGAAAATGCTCTCACTAAATGGCAAAAGTCGGGAGGTGCCATAAACTTGGGCTTGAAATGCTCACTTTCACAAAAAAGAAAGAAAAAAAAAAGAAGAAAGAAGGGAAGAAAGAAAAAGGAAAAATATACACTATCGTCTTATGTATCATTAGTGTCCATCGCTTATGGTGCCTCAATAAATAACTAGCAATAAACACTATTAAAAACATTAACAGTATCATACATTTACACTTTGAATGAGACTGTTTTATCAATAAAAATATCCACCTCTGCACTATAAAAAAATAAATTCACCAATAACTCACGAGAAATACACACAAATTACGCCAAAACAACAAAAATGCACAGTACTACTGCATAAACTTATTATATCGAGACTATGTAGTAACGAGTCTAAACTCTGCATTTTTATTTGAACGCACTTTTTGCAGCACAGATGAATTTATTGAGTATTCTACTATGTAAGAGATTAGGATATTTTTATATTGCTTTAAAAAATATGGTTAGATTACTTTTGCTTGTTAAATTACTGTAAAAAATGACATGGCGAATAAATAAAATTAAATTAAAAATAAGAGAATTTATTCAATATGCTGTAAAAATCAAATCACTATTGAAAACACAGGCAATCCTGAAGTTTGCATTTGGCTCAGAAAGCATATATGTTCCAGGTATGAATATCAAACCTGATCATCTTCCATTTCTTTATACTTAGTGTTTCTTTGTTTTTCATATTTCTATGTTTTAATTCCCTCCTTAATTATAATTACTTAGGATCTATACATCTCCCTAAAGTCAACCAACTTAGAAAGAGTATTTTTCTTGTTGTTTCCGTGACTATTAAACAATGTTTGGAAGAGAAATTGGGTTCAGCGAATACACCAAACTATAATCTCATCACGTCGTAGTGTTTTCACAATTTTGAGGATGCAACATCTGAACAGAAAATGCTAGAAGTGCATTTTTACACTCTACGAATAGCAACATTTATTCCCAAGCAATCCTCAGTGCATACATATAAAATTTATCCCCTAAAATATTAAATGTCATAATACATGTAACTTATTGGGTTCATTAAATTAACTGGTTGGGTGAGATAATGCAAATAAATACAGATGAACTGAATACAGTTTAACGAAAAGAAAAATTGTTTCTATATGTTTAAAAATCAAGTACATGATTGGTTCATACTTCGATAAAAACAATTCAGAAACGTTAACGTTACTGTTTTACAAGTCTATGTTGAGCTTTATTTGGTTCAAAATGATCAAATACAGAGAGGCAAATTTAAAACCGTATTTTCGCAAGTCTGTCGCTTACTGGCGCGGCTCTCATTACTCGCAAGCATTTAGTGCCAGCACGCTCTCTACAACACACAATCTTTATATTTACCAGTTACACTCATCCCGTCAGCTCTTCTGCACTTAAGGAGGTAATTAGGTTTATTTTTTTTTTCCAGCATCTTCTGTTAATTTTGTTCATTATTTTATTTTATAAGTTATACCCATGTTTTAAAAAGGTGCAGTGTTGTGGCGCAGAGAGTTCGCTGCGCGAGATGCCGCCGATGATGGGGAGGGTCGTGCCGGTAAGAGGCGACTTGCGAATGAAAGTTTTAAGTGTACAATAATTTCATTTAGATAGTCTGCATTAATGCTGTACAATGGTTACAAAAATCTTCTTCATTACCAAATTAGTTCAGAGAAATGGAAAATATCACATTTTATAATTTGGAAAAATCTAAAGCAGCATTTGTTCATGAAAAGAACAAGTTTTGTTGTTGCAGTTAACAGAATCTAACTATTTATACTCACATACATCGTTTTCAAATGTTATTGAATTAAAGAGCACAGTGAATATTAGAGCTTTCGGAAATATTGCCGAATTAGTTAAGTTATTTTATTGAAGGGTTCAGTGGTGCATTAAGAAAAGAAGCGAATTATGTTGCAAAATTATGGTAATTTGGTTATAAACAAAATTGAAAAGTATATGATCCGGAATGATGCCAATGAGCTACTTATAATTTAGAATTATTCATTTCGCCCATCTAATATAACCTGAGCACAAATGGAACACGTTTCCAAAATTTGTGCAAAAGTACGAAATTTGCCTAATTTTAAATAATTAACAATCTGACAATACGGTGGGTAACTCGCTCCCATTTGTATTAAAGCAAATGAACGCAAATATGAACAAAAATATTGAAATACGTCATTTCAAGCGCTAAAACTTAAACTTGCCAGTGCTCTTGTTCATCCGTTGATGCTAGACATTTTTCCTATAATGCATTTGAATGTAAATGACAGAAGATTGCTGAAGAAAGAGAATTCTACTGTTGTGTCTGCAATGATCTTTTTTAAAAAGTAAAAGTGTTAAAATAGGAATTAGGTAATTATTTTTAATTACCATTCGAGAATATTAACAATAAAATCGTGTAGTTTTAAGTTTTTAATTATTTATTTATATTCCCAGTAAATTGATTTAATTATGACAATACACTTTATCGACACCTTCAATATGATAAAAGCGATAAAGCGATAAAGAGGTAATATTTTACGGAAAAGCGCCAAAAACAATTTTCATTCCGCAAAACTTGGGGGAAAACGAAAAAAGCGTAAAAATAATGCCTTTGCGCAGGGAGGGCCGGAATTTTGTTTAAGTATTCTTTCTCTGGTCGAGTTTTCTGTCGGGGTACTTAGGTCGTTCAATGTGCAAAGCAATACCACATAAGTAGTACAGATATCTCCTTGGACACTTTGATTAACGATATTCCTGCCACCAGGTAGCGCATGTGTCGCTTTTAATGTTCCCCTTAAGATGGAGTGCGGGAAGCCTCATCTGGTGAAAGGATTTGTCGTTAAGGAACACTGGTAGTGAGTTTTTGGCCAAAATCGAACAAAAAAAAATGCTGAACATTATTGTTTAAACTTTTGGGCGTCTACAGAGAGTAAACATTTGCATGATTCCCCTTCCCTTTGGACTCTACAGCCATTTTAAAGCTCGGCGTGTCCTTTTTCAGTTTGCCACACCTCCTTAGTACAGAAGAGAATGGAATAACATACACAACTATACTGTGTGATAGCGACGCTAAGATTCATCAGAACCTAAATGAAGTGGCGGTATATGGTGCTTATGTTGAAATAGTGAAGAAACAATGTCAATCTTGTAGCAAAGAGGAAACTACAGCTTTCCTCAAATTAAAAAAGACATTACTGGCACTGGATTGGGTGGTCGTGATCTGTTAAGCTGAAGTTAGTAACTGTAAAACGACTTACCAGATGGACCACCCAGAAGCGTCTGCCAGATATATCTGCCATGAAAAATGCCTTACTTTACTATTACAGGTCAACAGATCAGAAGCCAGAACATCAGAAGTACCACATACGGACAGACTCTTGGTGTTTCTATAAGAGGAGTCTCTCGGTGAGACTCGGCAGAACCATTGCAAGATGCCTATTAAGCTTGATTAGGAGAATTCTACCCACCTAACAGATTATCTTGCATTGAACTACTGGCACGCTGTGTTTATGAAGGGACACAACATTCAAGTGAAAGTGTTCACTAATTAATTTGGAAAAAACTATCTCAAAGAAATTTTTATTTCTAAGAAATTGCTAGAAATTGAGGCACTAAATGATGTTTCTGCTTTTAATCTGAGCTGTTCAGTTTCTGGGGAGCTGAGATCTGTGGTAAGGGGTGAGAAATGTTCGGCAGCTGCTTCAAAGATCAGTAAGAGGCGGGAAACGACTAGACTCTACAAGTGCAGGAAATCAGCTGCTATAAGCAGGAAAGAACCTGTAGGCGTCAAAAGTAGCACAACAAAGCATAGGAAGACAAAGGGTAAGTACAGACACACAGAACTATAAACCAGGAGGGTTATAACATACAAAGCGCACAATTGTCCGTTTTCCAGCATAATTATTTATAAAACAGCGTTTTTCTCAAAACTTCCTTTTCACACATTCAAAATGCCCCATGCGTCTCAGTTTTTGTCAAAATGCATTCAAAATTTCCGAAAATGTGCAGAAGTATCCATTGTAATATTCTATAAAGCAAAATACTTGCTAACATCAATAATAATTATAAAATATCTATGAAAATTTTCATTTTAAATATTTGATTTGCATAGATTAAAAATTTTCATTGATCATCGAATGTATTTAAAATATCTCTTAGTACACTTTTTGTATGTGATTCAAAGCTCCAATTCCGAAAAAGCAAACCAGTTTTCTTAACTCATGTGATCTGTGGAACATTTTGATTATGCGACATAGTTACGTAAAAATTATTTTTATGAAATAATTTACAGCTCGCAAAGTATTTATTCCATTTGAATAAAAATTAGCATACCTATTAATTTAATTTAAATACGATGCAATCACAGTAAATTTTTCAAAAAAATCCGTGCAAAAATGTAAAATCTTTGATTCACTCCCAATGTCCCTCAGTCTAAGTGGCCAAGAAGTAGCCATTTTTATTAATTGAATGTGTACATACATTTACACAGTGATTAGAAATACTAATTACAAAATGGAGAGAACTACAATGGCGGCGGTGGGAATCTGAAATACAATGGTGATAAATACAAAAACTAAAACATATCAGGAGAAAGAAAAGACCTAGTGATAAAACTAGGGAAATGCGATGGTGGCGGAAAAGATTTGGTGGCAAAAATTGGAACCAAAATGTACGAAGTGGTGAAGGAAAACACTAAACTAAATATGAATTGGATTTATGGTAAATGTGTGGAGGTGAGCGGACAGACTTAAAGACAATACAAGGAACTAAAATATGTGGTGAGTAAGAAGGGTGGAGAAGCACTTGGTGACAAAACCGTGATCTGAACGTTAGGTACATACACGCACATGTACATTTATTTACACGTAATTAAAATACTAGTACTGATTACAACATTTCGGCGATGGTGGGAATTTAAACTAAAATGGAGGTAGATGGGAATTTAAACTGCAATAGTTGCAAAAACTAAGAACTAAAAAGATAATGTCTACAGAGTGGTTTTAAATAATAATACCATTTACAAAATTGGATAGAATTTGATGTGCAATAAAAATGGAGAAGGAAGCAGAATGTTGGTAAAATTGTGAACTAAAGAATGTGCGGCAAGTATGGAGTAGGTGAAGATCTGGAGGCAAAGCTGTGAACTAAATGTTACATACACTTATGTTAAAAAAATACAACCGTTAATTACGGTGGTGCCAGACACTATGTGGTTAAAATTGTAACTAAAATATATAATCAAGTCAATGGGGAAAAATGTATATATCTTGGAAAAAAAGATAAATTTTAAAAAAAATGCACACTTTGCGATTCACTTTTAATGAAGGAAAAAGGGACGTTCAAATTTAAAAGTGTTACTATTGCAAAAAAAAAAAAATAAAATAATAATAATTTACTGTATAAAAGAAAAATTATATATTCAAATAGTTTTACATTTTCAAAATAGTTGTTCCACTGTAAACAAAACATTGTTCAACGTTGATTTTCCTTTATTAAAGCATAAAATCACATTGAACTTTAATAATGCCTTTTCAAATGTTAATATTGCAGAAAAATAATAACAAGATTTTTAAGCGGCGGTATATTTTAAATTTATTTATTTTATTTAATTACATACATCAAACAGAAAATTAGAAAAAGTAATTCCAAACCCGAAAGAGCAAGCGCTCGTACTTGGATGCAAAATTTAATGGGCTGACCGTGGCGTATATCTTCGCAATTTTAATGGGACAGACCTATTCCACTTCAAGCACAGATAACGTTTTGTGATGCTATTGTTGACACTTTGTGCTGTAAAGACGTCACAGTTCTAAGTTCTAAAGGTTTTTATGTCTTTAAGGAAAATGTAACTAAAGTATGAGAAAAAACACAAATTTTCATTTAGTTAAAACATTCCCCAAAATTAGTATTAAATTACCAGCTTAAATGAAAGCACAAACAATTCGAAAGAATAGCTACGTGTTTAACTATGCACGATTTCAATGAACCGATCAGTTTCAAGGCACCGTGACATATATCATCGCAATTTCAATGGAGCAGACACTTTTCACTTCAGAAACAGAAACAGATAACGTTTTGTTACACCGTTGATACATTTTACGCTGTGAAGCGTTTCAGTTCTAAGTTCAGGATTTTCGTCTGCCTATTTGAGAGAAATTCTACTAAAATATAAAAACACAAAATTTTATGCGATATTTGCTTGGATAGACCAGGTCTTTTTTAGTGCACTGTAACGCATATCATCACAAGTTCATGGGGTTGCATTTTTCTACTTCACATACAATGTTAAAATACTATTTTCAGTAATTAAGCCATTTAAGTGCGTTAAAAGTTAACTAGTTCATCAAAAAATATATTTCTTTAAATAAATCAAATAAACATAATAAATTACTAATTTCAGTGCAAAGCTCTTAACCTCAAGATCTTAATTTCGCGCATTTGGACGAAAGGAAATCGGGTTTGTGCTACAAACACTGCAACGAGTAGTCGAAACATGTGGATCGTAGAAATAAAGAATAAATACCATCTGTGTTTACCTATAGCCATCGCAGGGATCAAAGCCAAAATTGACAGGGATGCAAATTATTATTCGATTGATCTAAGGCTGTAGACTTTGGGAATTAAAAAAATGAAAAGATTTATTAAATATTATATTTTCAAACAAATAAAAGCTTTAAATGTTAACTGCGTTGTTGAGTGGGGAATTTAATGTTGCAATTAAGGATAAGGAAGCTAGAGAAAATAAATTGTAGAAAATGGAAGGATTGTGAACAGGATATGAAGGGAAATGGAGTAAAAAATAACTATAACTAGATAACACGGATTTGTTGATAGACTTTATGGGGATGTAGAGAAGACATATAAAGAGATTCAAGGGTTAAAGGAGCTAATTGCAATATTGGGAAACGTTTGTGTAGGTAATTAGGAGAAGGGGAAGAGGAGGAGAAGGAGGAGGAGGAGGAGGTTAAGTTTTGAAAATTATGCTAATACTCACGTTGAGATGGAGAATGATTCTGCAGAAGAAAATGAACAAGCAAATGTGGAATATGACACAATATAAGGCCATTACAAATTATACATAAGTATATATTATTCATTGATGATGTAATGTACATGAATGTGTGCTGATTTACAATTACATAGTTTTATTTCAAAGTGTACATTAATAATAAACATATAAATGTTTAAAATTGGCAATTTATAATAAATATTGGTAAAGTACATTAATTTGTTTTAGGTTTTACTAAGGGACTATACAAAATGTTTTAAATTCTTAATTTGTTAAGGAATTTAAATCACATTACAAGTTTCACGTCGCTCTCATGGATAAGGAGTGTCATGTAACGTTTTTAAATGGCTGTATGGGTCAGGTATGTTATGTAGTTTTGTATGAGCATTGTGCAAGACAATTTAAACACAAAGGATTGTAAGTACCTATAGATGTGCCGTTTTTAGTTGCGAAAAGCCGTACAATATACGGGCACTACAATTGGTGTTTGAAAGTACATGTTAATAAGTAATATATGTATTAATTTGCAATATATGCAGTGTTAATTTTAAATGACTAGTCTTCGTTGTATGCTAATAGGTGTCATGTGATTCCTAGTTACAGTAGCTTCAATCTCCGAAGTTAAATCAATGACCTCGATGTGTGAAGATGTGCAACGAAGCATTGTGATATGCAGCCTTTAGCCGTGACGTATTTTTGTAATGAAATAATTTCTATTTTAAATATCATAGAACTATTTTATGCGGAGTGGCACCAGAGGTCGTTGAATTGTTCGCGGTCTACCTAAGTGGCAACGCTATATTTCATAATTATAATGCAGTAATTATATATTTTTTGAAGGCTTAAAACACCTAATTTCCACTCAAAGCATAGCTTTGAATGAATTATTAATTTACAGCCAAACACAGAAAAGCCATATTCCTTTTCTTCGTGAAACTGCAATAGGTAGTATAGTTATTATGCATATTTCCTATTTGCAATTGCTTTAATTATGTGTTTTATCGAACATTTTATAAACTTAATTTCTGTTCCAAACATAGATTTTAATCAATTGTTAATATATAGCCAAATGTACGAAAGCCATAATCGTTTTCTTCGAAATTACTGCATTTGATAATAGATTTATTATAGTTCATATTATTTAGCTTTCCAATACGATATAGTGTCCAGGCATTATTACTACTACGCAAGAGGGCCAGCTGTAGGCTGAGAAAAAATACCCGTGTTCCCCTAATTAGCCATGGTCACTAGCAGTGGGGAAAGAAAACTTCACTTCAGCAGGCTTCAGGCCTCCACATTGTTAATACATTAGTGATATATATAATATTTTACTTGAGTTATTGGTGCATTACTAAGAAGAACCTTCAAAGGGAGGCTCTGTGTTCGGTTTATTATTATTATTATTATTATTATTATTATTATTATTATTATTATTATTATTATTATTATTATTATTATTATTATTATTATTATTATTATTATTATCATCATCATCATCATCACCATCATCATCATCATCATTACTTCACAAATTTTCTTACTTTTTAGTGTTGTTAAATATGTCTAATTTTTTCAATACTACCAACACAATATATTTATACCTGCGCTAGTATGCTTTTAATTCGGAACAAAATACGAAAACTTTCTCCCGGAGATCGCCTGTCCGATACCTGTATCGATTAGGCATAAATTTGTGTGCAACCCAGTGCGCTGTAGACTACGTGAAAAAAAAATGCAATTTCCAACCAAATAAATTGTTTTAAGTGCGTCAAATGCTATCTACTTTCATACATACTTATTTGTGCGATTATGTAACGCTAATTTTTTTACTAATTTCTATTAATTAATATATAATGATATACAAGTGTCGGCCCCCAATATTAATGTCATCATATTTTACAGATTAGGTATACATTGTTTGCCAATCAAAGCTAGATAACCATGTGAATTTTCTGTAGCATTCTGTTAAAGACTGCAACATTGGAATCAATGGTTCGAAATGTATAGTACATCTGATATTATTTTTCTCCATTCTGTGTCATCGGGTAGTTGAAATACACTAGTATCTTGTTCATTGGTATATAATTCTAAAATCAATTTGCATTTCTTATCGTGTTCAGTTAATACGTTTTACAAATATACGTACCCCCCCAAATAGTCAGAAGTTTTATCTGCAAAGCAAAATGGGCATAAACAGGATCCATCATTACTTCATCACGCTTAAATTTCCTTCCTCGAAGGTCCTTCTTGAATTTTAAGAAGAGGAAATAGTCACTGGGAGCTAGAACTGGGCTGTAGGGTGGATGATCGATCTCCTTGAATCCACATTTCTTCACAGCTTCCTTTGCAACAAGAACTGTGTGCACAGGTGCGCTGTCGTGAAAAAGGTGCACACCACCACTCAACTTTACTCGCCTTTTCTCTTTGATGGAAATACGTAGTCTCTGCAGCAGACCAACATAGTACTCCCATTTACTGTGGTGCTCCTATCCTTGAAACCAATGAAGAGTATTCCATCACAGTCCCAAAAGATTGCGGTCATTATCTTCTTGGTTGACTGAGTGACCTTGGCTTTTAGAGGCAGTGCTTCGCCAGGTTTACGCCACTTCATTGATTCTCTTTTGGACAAGAGATCACAGTAGAGGACCATAGTTTCATCTCCTGTAACAATGGTTTGCAGAAATTATCTCTCGTTGCTACGGCAGAGCTCCAAAAATGCCTGTCAACAGATGACTCGTTGCTGCTTTTGCACTGAAGAAAGAAGTCTAGGCACCCATCTTGCACTAACCTTATTCATATTCATATTTAAATGTTCATGAATAATACGAATGTTTTTTTTTAAGAAAGGCCCAACATTGCAGCTATTTCTATAGCTTTCAGCTCCCGCTCTTCCATAATTTCTCTATCCACAAGAGCGATGTTTTCAAGAGTGAGCCCCTCTAAGGCCGACTGCACGCTCTTCGTCTTCAAGGCTATTTCGACCTATTCGAAAAAGTTTGGTGCATTGTTTTACGATAAAATATAAGGTGGATGCTTCCCCATATACACCGTTCAATCGCTGTTTAGTTTCATTTGGTGTAAGTCCTTCTTTTGTGAAGAACTTAATAACAGCTGGAAACTCGGTTTTGAACATGTCATAATTTTCTACACATAGCCTTGTTTATGCAACTATATCTGAACAACTGAACATAGTGGAGCGGAAGTTATAGATGCAATTATTTACTTTACAGACAAAGTATGGCACCAGATAAGGGTTTTATGAAGGCGATAATCCTTGTCGGCGTGGCCGAAAACCTATGGACCTACTCTCGTACAGTGCGATCAGCGATATTTTCCCCGGCGGCAAGGGACTTTTCCTATGAGTGAGCCCATTAGTATGAATCTCGGGGCGGACAGTTGATTGACGTTCGCCAGGGGTAAAATGGCGTTAGTGTCTTTTTGTGGCAGTTTATTGCGTCAGCAGAAACTGTCCGCCGCGGGACACGTTTTTGTTTTAGTTTGTTACATGTACAAGCAATTGAACTGTCCGCCTCGGTACTGATTTATATTATTATTATTATTATTATTATTATTATTATTATTATTATAATTGTTGTTGTTGTTGTGTTTTTGTTTGTTTGTTTGTTACATGTACAAACCTGTGAAATGGAATAATACTTATATATGAGTAAGTACAAGCAAGAGTATACAAGAAATAAATATGTTTATGAATAAAACATGAACGCAGAAAGCAAGAAAGGAAAATCAAGAAGGGAACTTATTTATGAGAGAAGCAGAAAGGTCATAAATATATGTAAGGGGGAGGTCCGTCGATGTGGGTTCCTTGATTGGTTGGTTCCAATGGGAGGTGCATCTTCTTGGGCAAAAGCGGCTTTACAGGAGTCCAGTTGGTGCCAAACCAGGTTAACGTCAATAGGAGGAATTAGAAGTTGATCGGATAGCGTAGAGAAGCAATGATCATTCGTTATCGGTTGTCCACGGTTGATAAGCGTCTTATATTTTTGGTGTACTTCAAATGGGTAGTTACCATAATGTTCTGGAAAAATACAAATTAGAAAATTACTAATTTTTGCATTTAGTATTAGAAAAGCGTATGGAAAAAATTACTGGTGAGAAATTCAAAATGTTGGTTATTACGGAAGTGTAGGTAGACGAGTTGTTAGCCGAGGATAGAAAAAATAAGAGCATTAGAAAGGTGATTAGAGAAAAGGTAAGCATATAAACTACAAAATAGTGCTTACCAGATGTGTATAGATCGGCAGTCAGCGAGTTACTGAGCTGACTGCCGTAATGTAAGCAGTAATATATATATATAACGTGAAGCGCATTGATTGAAATAAGGAGGGGTGCGATGTAGGTTTAATATGGTGTAATGGATGAGGTAAGGAAGGTGTATAATTGTTTGAGACCATGAACGAGTTGTGAGGGGAGGGCGGTGCGGGTATATCTATTATGCTAATATAGAAATGGGGTATGCTGAATGTGCAAAGGTGTATGTGTTGAGTGAGATGTGGGAATGAGTAAAGGGTAGGAAGAAAGGTAAAAGGTGTGCGTATTATGGTAATCCGGTAGTAATGCATACAGGTAATAATATCAATGTGAGGGTGGAGATGTTGGATTATGATGAGAAAGCGACGGAATTACTGGGGGGGGGGGGCTGGATTTGAATTGGATATTGACGGAAGAGAACAGTGAATTGGTCGTAGCCTACAGTGTAATAACATTTTGTGTACATATTTGGGAAATGTGGGAATGGTGAATATTTTGGGGGTAAGAATGTAAAGGGTAGAGCGAAGCGTGCATTGCAGTGCAGAGGATAATTTCAGGATGACTTCAAAATGTAATGGTGTATCGAGGAGCGTTTCGGTGAATAGAATAGGGAAGGTGGCTAGAAATGTAAGAATAGTGTTAATTCGGCGAAGAATAAGATGAGAAAGAAGTGCAAGGGAATGGTGAGGAGACTGAGTAGAGAGCTGAATGTAGTTATAAAAGATAAAACAGCGTTGGAAGGTAGAGCGAGAGGAATGGAGGAGATGATGAATAGGATGAAAAGGGAGTTGGAAGAAAAGAAAGAGAATGGAAGTAGGCAGCATGAGTTAATAGGACGGTTAAACATGGAGAAGGTATAGGAGGAATTTCAGGGGTTTGAAGCGGTTAGTAGGTAAATTAGGTAAGGCATTCATAGGTAATGTACACGGTGAAGAGGATTCGTAAAATTATGCAAATTCCTACGGCGATGAAGTAGAAGAACAAGGAGGAGGAGCAGGCGGAGGAGGAGGAGGAGGGGAAGGGGAGGGGGAGGGGAGGGGGGAAGGAGGGAAGGAGGAGGAGGAGGAGGAGGAGGAGGAGGAGTGTAATGAAGAGTCGGCTTAGTAACGAAAGGGTGGAATTATAAGGAATCGTAACGTTGACAAGGTATAATAAGAACATGATATTGTGGAAGAGCGCGCTGTTTATCCTAGTTATTGATGCATACTGTATAAACCCAAACATAATGACACGTAGACGTAATAAGTATTAAGGGTGAATTGCCTTGCCACACTGTGCATCCCAAAGTTGGCGTGACCTGAAAGGGTCCTCAGAGAAACACTTGCATAAACAAAAAGCAACCCATTTTTCCACCCACTTAAAATATTGTCTACGTGTGCATGTTATAGATAGATATAATTATTGTGGTGATGAAGTATTGTTTAGTTTTAAGCTTGACAAACAAACCTCTTAGAACTTATGATGACAGGACCTGGTAACTGTTAACCTCATAGTGTTTTAGCAATAACTCTTATGTCTAGATAAGTGATTATTACCCCTCCTTGGGCATTACACTTGTATATAAGGTCCCTGAATTTAATCAGAGACAGGAGAGAAGCCTTGCTGCTTGGGGAATTCACGTCCATCTGTATCAGAAAAGCCTTTAATAAATACTTATACTCTTAACAGAGTTGGTTGCGTTATTCAGTATTCGTCTGGAAACACCTCGTCTTTCCTGGAAGAGTCGACCTAGCTCGATTCTCCGAAGTGACGCCTATTATCCCAATATAACATTCCTTCTCGTCTTAGCCATTGAGATTGAATAGGGAAAATGTAACACCGCATTAAAAGGGAAAGAAAAAAAAAAAAAAAAAAACCCACCAAGTTGTAAGTCAGTCGACGGAAATCACAGCATGGACTTTAGTTAAACATCCTGGTGGCATCTCGGCCGGCGGTATTACAGGAGGAAACAGTTTAATATGAAACAAAATAAGGTTGGTATCAAAAATTCTAATTTATATAGTTTAAAAATGAAACAATATATTGAAAGGTTAACAAACCAAATAAAATTAATAATATGTATTAAAATAGTAAAGTGCTGAAAAGGGGGTTAATCAAATATAAAGCATTAATATTTATGAATGTTAAATAGTTTAATAATATATGTGGATAAATGAATATAAGATATTAAATGAACATTACATTACAAAAAAGAATAGTTAGGACATAGTTATCAGATATTTGTGTTCAATATCATCTGGGTTTAGGAAAACGTGTCTCCCGCGCACAATTATTACACATTCGGGTATTTGGGGGACACTGGCATTGTAAATATAATTTATAATATCCTCATTTTTGGAATCTTTGCAATTAAAGAAGACATATTTACAATATTGTTGTCGCCAACGTTGCTTTTATTTTGGAATACATTGAGTTTATGGTTTAATTTGTAATTTTGGCGTTTTAAAGCAAATATTCCATTTTCAAGTTTGATTACGTACATGCTGTGGCAGCTCACGCTCTACCATGTGGATAAGTTCATCTAGGGTGACGTATATCATTTCAATCGTTTACATGCTGATCCCATTTTTTGTGACATAGTTACTTATTGTACTGCTGCTCCCATGGGCATCGCTCGTGGCCTGAGATGTTAAAGAGCGTCCATAAAAAAAAAAAAAAAAAACACACTAGCGCCAATATTCTGCCTTCGCCTCATTATAGACTAGTGAAGTTCAAAATGCAGGAGGACTTACGTGGAAGATGATGAACAGGGTAAGTCAAGAAAACTAAACATTTTAAAGAAGAAGAGAGGGTTTGACAGATCATACACTTGCGATTACCGCCACGGGTGGCCGAGGTCGTTAAGACGCGGACTCGTGAGCGGGAGGTCTGGGGTTGGAATCCCACCAGGATCGTCCTTCCTGACTGGAATTTTTTCCAGGTTTTCCTCAGTCCTTATAAATGGCAAATGCCGGGGAGGTACCCTAAACTTAGGCCTGGAACGCTTCCTTCCTTAAAAAATCCTTTCCCAAAATATCATGTCATCTCATGTATCATCAGTGCCTGTGGTGCCCCTGTAGTAAAAACGGGCGTTAAACACTACTCAAAAAAATCACTTGCGATTGGAAAAAGAATAGTTGTGCCATTCTTTAAATAATACCAATTTATCTTTGGCAGACATTGGAAAATATCAACCTTTAGAAATGGACCATTGGTGTTTGACAAATTCAAGCTGAAAAGTACTATTTGAGTTAATTAAACCGGTGATACGAAATTAAAGTGGGGTTGTTTGATTAGAGAAAATCAATTGCATAACATCGCACCCGCAGTCGGTATCTCGACCTGCATATCAGATTGAATGACAAGATATACGTTGTTGAAGAAATAAATATTACATTTATAAAGACATTTATCAATAATTAAAGCATTACGCATATAAGTTCGGGTGTGAGCAAAAATAAAAGTACGATTAAAATATATAAAAAGCCGTCAGCCTCACGAGCAAGAAAGTTTGACAAAAATGGTTTGGTAGTCCAATTGTGAAAAGTGAGCAAAAACTCATATCCAAATTAGAGGTGACAGCAATAACTATCAAGAATGGCACATCGAGTAGTCTCAGTGACATAATTGGAGCAAAGTTCAAACGAAAAGGAACGAATAAGGAAAATGCTAAGGTTCAAAAGAGTATAGCACAGTGTAAGAGGGGGGGAAGTGGTTAATAAATCTGTATTTAGATTTTAAAGGAACAGACACAGGTTTTATGTTAAAGCTAAAAGATAAAGCGTTGTCCATAATCTGCAAAAAGGATAAAAAATTACAGTTATGGAGAATAATGATCGTTAAGGCGAGAGTACCAACGCGGTGCATCCCAATATCAGGTAGTGTCGTTATTATCAAAAGGAAAGATATGTAATTGATGAAACCGACATTAAATTTGGAATAATTAAGACAACACCCAAAGACGAGAAAACTGTGTGTAATTACCATAAATAAACAAATGTGACTGCATATACCGAACGTGCATCCACTGGCAAAACAGAAAAGTCTACAACCTTTAATTTGCGTTTCCATGTTGTTAAATTTAGATCTACGCTTGTACGATGTACGTCGTTATAATTGAAAGCACTTTTCAATGGTGTTTAACGCCCGTTTTTGCTACTGAGGCAACACAGGCGGTGGATATTGATGATACATGAGATGAAATGATATATTGGGAAAGGGCTTTTTTAAGGAAGGAAACGTTCCAGGCCTAAGTTTAGGGTACCTCCCCGGCATTTGCCAGTTATGAGGACTGAGGAAAACCTGGAAAAAACCTCAGTCTGGGAGGACGGTCCTGGCGGGATTTGAACCCCAGACCTCCCGCTCACGAATCCACACCTTAAAGACCTCGGCCACCCGTGGCCGAAATCAATCAAAAAGATAGCTACAGTTTGAGCAGCACATTGAAAATCGGGAAGTAGGGCATTTTAAACTTCGTGCAGCTATAAGGATAACGTACAAATTAAATGCAGATACAGATCAGACTCCCACATAAAGAACAGGTAACGGTAAAACAAGGTAAGCATTCATCAGTAAAGCTTGACATTGTGATCTGAGTAAAACAGAATTAAAAGCATTGGTAGCGCAATATATTAACGTATTACATAAAATTAATTTTAAAACAATTTAACACCAATGATAATTGGTACAAACTAAAGAAATATTTATGTTTGATAAGTGAAACGAAAAAACATTGCCAATTTAAAAAATTCAACATTATGAAGCAAAATAAAACTGATATTAAAAACGTGTATGACGGTAATTAAAATGGGTAAATATTAATAACACTTACTATTGTAGAATGGAGTGCTTGCACAATAATGGAAAATATTGTCGCAAGACTAGGTCAGCGAGGGGAACATGGCTCAAACGGTACAGCTGAATTTAACTAGTTATTTAATTGTATAATTTTACATAGTGTGAAGTTGACGGGGGAGATTAGCGTGTTACCATCCTTCTCATACTTTGGAGAGTAGTTGCAGACGTGCTGCAGGCTGCCTACCCTACATTTTGTGATGCTTCTGCACGCACAATACTCCCTAGCTTCTAACACCTACTACTTAGTCACCAAACAGTTACAGAGAGCCTGAGAGAGTATGCTGCCCACCTGGCATGTCCGATCCTTAAATAAAACATGGATTCTGAGGATTACAGTATCATCCTTACCATATATAGGGGTTACACCCTAATTTTGAAGGTACAGTAGTCATTGATAATAAAGGACAGAGGTGACAGACATAGTCAAAATGTGTCATGATTTAGCTGTAACTAAGCAGAGGCATGAACTCAAGGTAAAGTTCTCAGGACATGATAAACCACTCTTGCGTCCGATAATGCAATGTTAAACTGTTTTAGCCAACAAATAGCACAATATTGCTCCAAATAAAGAAAACTTATTATCAACTGTTCCCTATTATTTGCACACCAAATCTGCGTTTGGTACAATATCAGCAAGTAGCAGAACCAGGTTGAGCAAATGTTTGAAAATTTAAGCATATAAAGGTAATAGTTATATGAACGCAAAGCATTTGGTTGTAATGGTGTAAATGTAAAACAATAATGCCAAGTGCTACGTTTTCGAAGATTCGTATTGGAGAACAGAATATGAACCTGCTGTTATTGAACTTTTAAATGAAATTACTACAAATCGTAAGTTTGTTAAAATTATTGTTCAAAATAGGGATACTGAGGATATATGGGCAGATCTTTAGAATTTAGAAACAAATATATTACTGAATGTAATTTCGGTGAAAATACTGGCATTTAGCCAATAAGTTTTCCCAAGATCGCGGGTTCAAACCCGGCCAGGATCGATGGATTTTTTTCGGGCGTAAAACTCCTAAGTATGGCTTCCTTCGGAAGGGAAGTAAAGCCGCGAGTTCCGTGTCGTATATTTGCGGCACGATAAAGAACCTCAAGCCTGAAAGAAGAGGCCTCTGAGCAAAATTTGTCGGCCGTTTCACGCCCTGAATAGAATGGGACGCTGATGACCTGAGATGTTAAGGAGCGTCCTTAAATAAACAAAAAAAAAGCCTATAAGTGAAACTGAAATAGCATTCAACTCAACAATGAAGAAATAATAATAGAGGGAAAAACGAACAAAACCAAAAAGAAGCTAAAAGAAAATAAATAGATATTTGGAGAGTTCATAATTATGAGTGAAGAGAAGAGTAACTTTAATACGTTGGCATAAAGTGTGAATAAAACTGTTGGAAATGGATTTTTTATAGCAGGCTGATATGCAAAACCGTTTGGTTATAAACATTTATATTTGAAACCGGATAGGATTGATGAAATAATGAGTAGTGTTTAACGCCCGTTTTTACTACAGAGGCACCACAGGCGGTGGACACTGATAATACATGAGATGAAATGATATATTAGGAAAGGATTTATTTTTATGGAAGGAATCGTTCCAGGCCTAAGTTTAGAGTACCTCCCCGGCATTTGCCATTTGTGAGGACTGAGGAAAACCTGGAAAAAACCTCAGTCAGGAAAGACGGTCCTGGCGGTATTCGAACCCACACCTCCCGCTCACGAGTCCGAGACTTAACGACCTCGGCCACCCGTGGCGGCAGGATTGATGAAGAAATGAACAAATTGTTTAAGAGATTTATAGCGTGGTCATTAATGAAAATAGCATATATGAAATTGTAGTTTATTTTATAAGTAATTTCCCTTAAATAAGTCCATTTCGAAATGGAAATGACTGCAGGACATTTAACACCATTTCTTATATGTAAATGTGCCATTATTCAGTACAAACAATAGAGTATATTTGAAGTTCTTAAATGAAGAACATACAAATGAAAATTATAAAATTTTGCGCTTTGTGTATTAGGGAATGTTAATATAACTACGCAATTAAATGAATGTTGGTTAAGTAACATTAAAGAATAAGCATGAAAATGGACAAACGAATAAATTAAAATGAAATAAATGTAAAAACAAACACATGTATAAAAGATGTATGTAGTTATGTGGAAAAGCAGAACAGCTAAATGAGTTCTGGAAATGCAACTGGAAACAAAATGTATATAAATAATACAATATATAAAAAGGTAATCAAAACCCATAAAATGAAAATAATGGAATACAAATGTACCATGAAACCAATGTATGATTAAAATAAAAATCTATTTAGTTAGTAGGTATATTATTTAAAACATAAAGTTTCATAAAAGAATAAATGAATACTATCATAGACATGGACATGAAAATACAAAAGTACTAAATGAATAATGAATAAATGTAAGAACACCTACAAAGAGTATGTAGCACCGTCTAAATCGTAACAGGAATATTGAAACAGCGACTGAAAATAATATTCTATTAATTAATATAATATAAAAATATAGGAATCTGCAATATGTCATATAGGCGTATAAAGCGATAAACTGTATGTTGCTTCAAATAAAAACTTTAGTTAATAAGTGTAAAGTACGTAAAGAATTAAAAAGCAATTTCATAAGCCTGTAGGTAAATAATAAATGAATAACTATAAATTTAAACACACTTACAAAAATGTGAGTAGCAAAGTTGAAAGGCAGGCTAGAAGCACTGGTGTAATTGTAACAGAATAGCACAGTAACAACGAGACGTATAACAGTGGGTGCGGCAGTTAACAAACCCTATCTTTTATTCAAATCGAATGAAGTAATGGTAAAATCCGTGACGTAAATAGTACATTCCCTGAAAATGCCCAACAGGTAATGTGGTTACTAAGGAAAGTCTCGAGAAGAAATATTGCGCTATCGAAACCAGATGCCGTGACTGGTTGTTGAAATTGCGGGGAAAAGCTCGGCGAAATCTGGAGAACAGGATGTAGCGGTTAATTAGTGTAAACCCGGATAATACACTGTGTTACTGAAACCGGGCGTAGAGTGTGTAGCCGGATGCTGTGGTAAGACAGGCTGGACCAAGTTTGTTTCTAAAGGGAACCTGAGGTGAGACAATATGACGTTAGGGAGTCCCCACGCGGAAAGTACGTGTGTTGAGAAGTCTCCACGAGCAAAGTTGCGTGATTGATATATCACATTACGTAGGTTAGGGTATCCAACTCCTCCCAGCTACCTTACAACGTTTTGAGAGGCGTGGAGGGGAAAACAGAGAAGCAGTATAAAAAGAGTGTGGCAGTAGGGGTGCAACAGTGCAAGCTGCTCGTATGTAGGAATATGAAGTATACCTGATATTAATTATAATAGCACTTGTAGTTTCATGTTTGTTATTATGCGTGTTTCTACTTTACTGTTACGACAATCCTGATTGTAATGTTACAATACAGGTGCACCGTGTTTGTCAATTGAGGAAAACCTTACTCTTTGTACATGAATATAGCGTAATTTATTTATTTACTTACACAAATGTAACTGCATATATTTATCGTGCGGTTAGTTCAATACTTACAAATATTTACGTGTTGTATTACTTCACTCGCGTAAATATATAAAACATTGTGAAATATTTATATATTCTTTATTTCTAGGATTGAGGTGTATTGCGCAATATTTATGGAGGGTGAGGACTTCTCACTTTATTTTATAGAAAATTTTCCGTTCCCTGCTGATTACGACGGGTATTATTTAACGATATTGATAGTTCACAGCTTTTATTTGACATTACCCAGCATTGTAAACAAACGATAAATCAATTTCACTCTGTTTTTTTAGAGAATGACATAACCGTTCGTCCCATGCCTGCAAATTCAAATCCAGAAATATGGGCTTTCAAACGTTTCAGGTAGTTTTAGACTATTTTTAAAGTTAATCCAGAGGCTGTATCGAAGTCAACTGAAAAAGTAACGCAGATTTACAGGGAATTTTTGATCGGAGGATATTAAAAAATTAATTACGTGTGGACGAAATAGTCAGTGTCGTGCTTCAAGTACTGCAATGCATGTAGCAAAAATAAATGAATAATTGAAATAAACAATAAGGGCAATTTGTGTTTACCTAGAGTCTTAATCGTGTGAAAAGTTAAAACTGATGACGATAATAATTATAAAGCAATAAAGCGTTTTGAGTTTATTCAAAAGGAAAGGGCATTAGAATTGTGCACAGAAAAACGCGATGGGGCGTTTACTTTGCAAGACGTTGAAAGCTTTGACCAGGCATTGCACGATTATTAGTATTATTACATTGCCGTTTTTTCCGCATCATTCAGGAAAAAAGAAGTGTAATACAAGTTATTCATAACTGCGTGAAAAAAAGATACATTACTTTGATTTCAAATGCGCAAAGAGTAACCTGCAGTGCAATTCGAGTAATTCGACAATTATAAATTGTGATGCATGCCACAGAGACTCTAAGGGCGAGAAATGCTTAAAAACATTTATTGAACGGAATATATTTCCCCCAGAAACTAACGGTCTGCAGCGTTGAAAAAAAATGTGTTTATCGTGCAAAAATTGGTTAATAATGGGCGAAGAAAAACGTCCCACAAGTGTAATAAATTTTTTTGTAATATACGTACATTTCACATGGATACAAAGTATATGTATTACATTTAGCCGTACAAATCATAAAACAGAATGCACAAAACATTCCATATCTTGGCATTTTAGGCTTTTGAGTATGTACCTAATTTATGCGTACTATATGAGGTATAGTGTTTCTGGTGTGCATGGACGTAACGTAAAAAATGAAACATTGTTCACAATGTGGCATAAGGAACAGATTTTTGGAAACGGCCTTGTTAATGAGGTTTATAACCATATTACTCAGTCGAGGTTTGAATATTGGAATGTAATTGTCATTGTCCATAATGTTAAATCCTATGATGGGCAGTGTCTTTTGAAATACGTTCCTGGGTAAGTTTAAGTAGACACCCAAATTAACAATTAATAGGACTCGCATATACAGAATGAACCATGAAAAAATAACGTTTTTGGCCTGGTTAAACTTAATACCCATGCGTTACAATTGCTTATGCATGCACGAATGTCTATAGGAAGAGGTTTGTGTCACAAAATATGATCCCCATATTATGGTGGGTACCTTATGGAGGATAACCAATTGCGAATATCGTGCATATGGCTACCGTGAAGGAACAGCAGGAAAACGTCATAATTCGGCATACATTTAGATGCAGAGAATTGAAAATAATGGGGCACAAAGTAGACGAATGCAGAGAGCAAGCAAAAGAGAAATTTTTATATTTTTCACACGGATGCTTTTATCACAGCTGAATGCGATATGTTCCTAATCGTCACTCTGTTGTGTACAGTTCGGGTAACGAGACCATGGCCTCTGGATATGAGGACATCGCACTAATATCAAATATGATAAAACATGGTGGCTATGATGTGATGGAAATGTGAAAATGCGAACTTAACGATATGATAAATTCAAATTCTTTTCTAGCGCAATTTCTTGAGTCCTTTTCTAAGTCGCATCCAAAACCTTTGAATACTAGGGATGCCTTTTTCGATGATCGAACCAATTGCACCAAGGTGTATAAGGGAACGTCTGGGGACGAAAAAATGCTTTATTACGTTGTGTGCAGGCTGTATACGTTTATAAATAAAACCAAGCTCTACCCTGTTGGACATCCCAAGATACATTCAAACACATTTCCCAATTTGTATTATATAAAGGATGGTTTAACCAAGTGTAAAATATTACCCCCAAATATTGTCGCTCTGTATTACCTGTGCCAGTCAATGGGAAATTGTTATTCCCGCTAAGTATGCCATGCGCAGAATTCAGGTAGCAACAGGATTGCAATCACAGTGTCGAAGAAAGGCCCTTACTCGGCACGTGGGTGGTAGACCAAGTTAAGATTGCTCTCGAAGAAGGTAAGCACATTATTCAAACATACGAGAAATGGGAGTACGAAATGGTGCGAAGCTAAACAGGGCAAAAGATACTTTTTCAGGATTACGTAAATCAGTTCCTCAAAATTAAAACGGAGGCTCCTGGCTGGCCCTCCGATTACGACGCGTCAGACAAAAAGGATAGTTCTGTCAAAATGTATTTTGAAAGAGAAGGCGTATCGTTTGACCCAAATGCCATATGTTATAATCCTGGCAGGAGAGAGCTGGCAAAGTTGGTGTTAAATTCCTTCCCACCTGCGAGCTCATAAAAGTCCGATGCAGGTGTGGAGGTACTGCCATGGATGACATAATGTACGCTGTTTGCAAGTACTATGAGCGAGGTTCCAAACAAAATTTTGCACATCCGCCTATACCGTCACCCACACTCGTTTGGAGCTGTACTCATGCTTTAAAAATTAAGTCAACGCATATGCTACTTTGACACTGATTCCATTGTAGCCACATACAGGTCTAATGAATGGCTGCCTGAAACAGGATCATTTCTGGGCGATATGTTCGATGAACTGGCAAAGTACGGTGTTGGTGGCTTCATATGGCACTTTGCATCCATAAGACCAAAAAGTTACACGTTTGATGTAAACTGCGGTAATGGGGATTATTCCATATATAAAATCAAGGGAATCACGCTAAATTCCGGTAATTCGAGTAAAGTCAATGGCAAAGTGATAAAAGATATAGATTTAAAGGATAATAAAAATTTATAATTATCACCAACTTTCAAATAACAAGGAAACCTCTCTGGATGGTAGTAACTGAACCTTCAACCAAATAGTTTCAAATAGTATTGGATAAATGTGTGCAGGGCCCTGAAAGCGGGGAAACATATATCCATAGATAAAGTGCAGAATTAATGACGTGTAACGTAGTTGTTAATAGCATGACTACAAAAAGAAAGTGCAAAGAAGAAAATGAGAGTGAAATCGACTCTAAAATACGTAAACTTGACGAGGAAATCATTCTTACTAATTGTCATGGATTTAAGAGCAGTTCTCCCCAAAAATAATATATATCAAACAAAGTGTGTAAATTTGACCGCAAACCAAAGGTGGTATCGCCTCTCGATTCGTGGAGAACATGAAAGAATATTACGAACCCGCACGTCCCTTGGCACGCCTTAATTCCGAATTGAAAGCATGAAACTGTAATTTGAACGAAGTGGTTCCAAACAAAGGCAAGTTTAACTGAGTAAACCTCGGAAAAAAGTGGAAAGAAGAAATCTGTCTTTGGGAGAAATGATTCCCTATTGGGAAAGGTTCAGTAAAGTATATCCCAGAAAACGTGCAAATGGCGGGTTATCAAAAGTTTACATTTCCCAGTACAATACAGGAGGAGGGACCGTCCCGTTGTGCATAATTCATTCAACGCCGACTCAATGTTTTATAAGTCCCTAAATAGGGCTATATGGGCATTCCTCCCGTATGTAGCATTAAAGAGGGAGATCTCGTGGTCATTGACGACATGATATAAGAAAGTAATAGCACAGATTAGTCCAATTTCTTCACCAAAGATTTCATATGCAATAACATAACATATTCCCCCACGGAAAATAAAGTCTCATGCTATTTCCTTAAATTGCAAATATGTCGTAGTATTCAAAAACAGCACAAATACACAGACTGTTCAGCAAATAGAACCCAGAAACTTCATTTTTACTAGAGGCTTTTCAAAAGGCAACAGTAAAACCGCACGGTTATTTGGTTTTAGACTGCACGCAGCACACTCCCTTCAGACACATGCGTAGAATCGCATGGGAGGAGCTGTCTTACTTTGTTGCACTATAAATATCATTGTACTTACGACCACAAAGTTTATCTCCGTTTAGACGATGAAGGCAATTATACGAAAATTAACCTCTTCTCTGATCGCAATATAATGCGATAATTAGCTAAACGGGCCGTTTGTAAAAAGATTCTAAAACAAATCAGTCCCGAAATAATCAAGGCAAATTGGGAATGCGTATACAACTTTAACACAGGGAAGGTTTGAACTTCTCCAGAGAGTAAGAAACATTTAAAAAGACATAAGGCTACTTGGAGAAAACTAGTTAAAAGAGTGTTGTTAAAGAAGAAGACGATCCTTTAGCAAAAGGGTGTATTTTTACCTGCACTTCTTTTCCTGGTACTCGATTCTATAGCTAGCGCAGTACTAACGTCTTGAACCACACAAAGCAAACAATGCTTCTACAATCTCAGCCGGAGAGGGCACATTTGCAGTTGCAGCGTTATAGACTTTCTCCGGAACAGAAGTGCGACTTCATGAAGTATAAGCTGGCAAACCATTACGATCAGGTTTTAAAAATCAGAGCACCTCCGCACGAAGGGAAGGAAAAGGAGGAAGAGTTTGACAAAAATTGCAAATCGACGCGTTGGAACGAAAAAATAAAAAAGAACATTCCTGCAAAAGAGTGTCGCAGGTGTAAGACTCTGCGGGAAAGAAAGAAGCTTAACAGTGCTCATCTCCACATTAGGTATGGTCTTAGGCCAAGAACTAGTAAATCCGCTAAACAAGAGCAGCATCTATAGTGGGAAACGTTTTACTGATAATGGATTTGCATGCCGTTTTCAACCATTTTGCGGGTTTAGGCTCCGCCAAAATACTTCGCAAAGCGACCGGCAAATTCAAGAGGAAAATAATACAATGGATTGACGATTAATTGGGATTGAATAAGATTTTAATTAATATCCCTAATTGAAGCAAAAAAAAAAAAAAATAATGGGGTAATAACGAGAATTATTTAACAAGAAATTATATGGTAAATCGATGTTCTTTTTGTCATGGGGAATGGGAGTGGAAAGATTTTAGTATTCTTTTGGTTATCTCAGGGTGCGTAAGGGGGATGCAGCTCTCCCTTCTTCTTCTCTATTCCCACGGATCCTCCGGATTCAGTTCCTGTAGACGACGACGACGACGACGATGATGATGATGACGACGACTATGACGACGACGATGATGATGATGATGATGATGATGACGAGAGAAATATTCCTTCGCCGACATGGCTATGATGAAATTGACTGGTGTGGTTTGTTAGACGCCTCGGCGTTTCACGGGTAGGAGATGGCAAGGAACTACTTCAATAATAACACACAAATTAACTGTTAATCACTGAATTGATTCTTTATTGACACTCTGTTTTAGATGATAGTATGAATCGGAATAACCACTGCGACTCCAGGTTAAGTTCTGCTGTGTCTTTCAATACGGTTATATTTTCTAGGCAGCACTCGCGCTCGCACTGAATTACTTGAGATATTTTTTTAGAAATCATGAATGTATATTTAAGTTTGTCTACCTACTGCGCAGCTCGTGATCTACACAGGCCTATCGCGAGGAACACAAGTTCTTCAATAATGTATTTTCACTTCCCGGATTAAGTTATGTTGCATACAAGACACGATTCAACAAAATAGACGGCGGAACTTTTCTCATCTAAACAATTTACCGAATATTAGTTTTCCCTCAATAACCAACGAAACTTCATTGGTGCACAAATTATTTAAGCACTGTTCTCAGGGACGCTACCAAAAGAACTGTAATAATATATGTCTCCTGCACTGCCTGATCTACGTTCACTGCTTCGGTTTCCTAAAAATGTGCGATGTGCCGAAAATCTGTGCAAAACTGACGTCGATTCCCGGGATCACTCTTTTCTTATCAAACATTCAGTCGGAACGTCTATGATGTTATGAACAATATGTGTCACAATGTTTCAAGTCTTATGGGAGCGATTTCTCCCCCCCCCCATTGGTTCCTGAATTCGCGGCGTTTCTGTTCTTGGCGAATTATTTCGCGTCTCTAGCGTCACCGTTGCTCTTACTTCGAAGTCCTCTTACCTGAAATGACGCGATACGTTCAACAGGGCCTCTCTATGTGTTCTTGAAGAAAAAACAAGAGGTCGAATTATAACATACAGTAACTCTCTTTAGAAGTTTTCCATCCGAGATTTTACAATCCGGGCCTGGCAAGAACAATAAAATAATTGCGTTTCTATTCATTTTCACGTCCCATTAGAATCCCTAGTGCACAAACACTGGATTTTAAGCTTTCTTTTCGGAGGAAAATATAACCTAGCTACTAATGGTTAAATAGAATATGTTATGCTCATAAGAAAGATGAAATTATTTATTTATACATATGTTGCATTTAAATAGCATCGACCGTGGTTGTCATTTATTATTCTAATGATAACATTCTTTCTCAAATAGTCCTTTCTTGGAAGAAAGGAGAGGTACTCGTGCATATGCAGGCTAGAATGGTATTTCCCATCACGTTACAAACATCGACGACCTAAACGTCACGCACAACAAACCTTTATGCTTACATTTTAACCGTAATACAGGTCTTCTCCAGATTCGGGTGAGCAGTGCCTCTTACGGTCAAATTTTGGAAAAACATTGCCTGGCCTTCAACTGCATATTTTCCAAGAAAATAGAATCTTCAAGGTTTTGCTAACGGACAAGGGCACCGAATTCGCTTACAAAATTTCTCTAGGGTTTTTAAAAATGCACTGCATTACGTACTAGACGACTGACAATAACGTGAAAGCCAGCGCTTTAACCGCACTTTGAAAATCAAAATATGGGGATACCTTACATACTCGTGCTTTGACGTGTTGCTTCATTTATTAAAATCTTACAGTAGTTCGGATCGCAGGTCCATATAAATGGATCCAATCTGTGTCAACAAATTCACCGTTTTTCAGGTGTATGAAAATCTGTAGGGTAATAATAAACGTTTGCCCAAACGCTTACCCAAACAAAAATTTCGCATTGGCGATCACGTTCACATATCTAGAGCAAAATTGAAATTCGATAAGGCTATGAACAGAACTGGACGGACGAAATATTCGAAATTTACGACGTGGTACGATGTACTCCTGTGATAAAATTTGGCTTAGAGAGAATATTTTACACTCAAGTGCTCCAAAGCCTTGACCTCCACGTACTCCTCACCAGGGGAAAAAGTGCCAGTAAACAAGTGTTCAAGTGGAGAGAGTATCCGTATAGATTTAATTACTGGGTAAAACAATCTAACATTACTTCGATATAATTAAGCAAAACCATTTTCCATCACTTTCATCTACAAGGCGTCCGTGGAATGCTTTACGGGCAACACCGTCTCTCGCTTTTCCAATTTATTGTCTGAAAAGTTAGTGCTACGTGGCGAGTGGGAGTTGGCTTTCACAACGATCCGATAATCCATCAGGTTTCACAACCAAAATACCACCTACCCTATCAACAGTCTCGCTTACGCCTACTGCTACACCAGATTCGCTTTCGATCTAACTGCCGACATGACAGACATCAACGACTAAGTTTACGGCCTTCACGTCAATGTATGTATAAAATAGAATTTTACGAAACTTTGCTAGAACCTGTTAGCCTCTTTGTATGTCCGAAGTTGATCGAACCTTAGAAACCCATGTACCCATAGGCAAAACACTTCGCGGGAAATCAAAACTGATCTTATAGTAAAAACCAAATACACTAAAATATATGGCTACAAAAGTAGTTAGTAAATAATAGCGTTTTTCATTTCTGATTAACATTTACGTACGTAAAAATAAAACCATTTATATTTTTAATTATTATTTATTTGTCAATTCAAATAGTGAAAGTCATTTTGGTTGTAGCGTAACATATTGTTTGATTTTTCAATATATTTTGCAAAGCTGTCTAATTTTACGAAAATTTTTAAAAAAGCTTGCATATGTAATTAATGTTAAATATTTTTGTTTAAAAGTTTTTTTGGGGAGTTCTACAAGTGGGTAAACGGTGTGCAAACGGGTATATTTTATTTCCAACACGTCATTTCAATGCTATTCAACAGCTATTTTTAAATATGTATATGCGTTTTTTGTTTCAAATTAAATATTATTTTGTTTGTTTGCAAAGGAATAAATTATTGCTAAACAGTTGTATTTTATTTGCCAACACGTAATTCCGATGTTATTTCAAACATGTATATTTTAGTTGCAATTTCTACCACTACGTATCTCAAGCTCTCACCGCCTGAGGATTTTGCAACTCAACTTATTCGCAGTAGCCATAGCGTTGAGGTTGTTTACACTGCACCTGTTCTGTACTTGTTTACCAGTGTGACATAACGTTTCCTATACTGATTAGTTTGAACTGGCTTTCCCCTGGCGGAAGGTGTTGCACCAGTGTTTGTTTATTCTTGTATGGCGTCACATGTCCTTCAAATGGTTTACAGCAAACTTACAAGTTAATCTTGCCTCATTACTAGCTTTTCCTTGAATGACTGTGTGACGTCATATGGCCTTGAGGAAGATAACAGTAAACCTACAAGCTGTCCTGCAGGTCCATACTTGCTTTCCTTCAGTTATTTAAGGCAGTCATGCGTCTTAACTTGTCCATACACTCTGGTCGGAAATCACTATTGCAACTCTTACTCTTGTTGCTAGTGCAACTCGTGCAACAGGCGGTAGAGTGAAACTACTATTTGCGAGGCCGCTGGTAACAGTATAAATGTTGTAGGTATTATTTTTTTTTTTTTGGTAAACATTATGTATCCTAGGCGTTGTCCTCCGTAAGTTTTAAATATACATTAATAGGATTAGAAGCGTAAGGCACTGTAACAGGGCAAAACTGCTCTTTATTATTTTATTATTTTTAACACAATGTAACCTATGCATTGTCCTCCATAACTTTTAAATCTACATTGATAAGTGATTGTTAGGCGGGTAAAATATTTTAATGGTGGCAAATCTGCTGTTAATGGAATTCGCAAATAATTCCTACACACACACACACACACACACACACACACACACACACACACACACACACACAGTATCCCTATAACTACCCTCGGGAAAATCCTAGTAACCAGTGGACCCAGTGGCTTTCTACGGCTCCCTAAGGTCTGACGGCCTATGCTCGCCACCTTTTCGTAAATATAAATTGATAGGTTCGGGAAAATGACTGTAATGGTGGCAAAACTCCTACTATAATTGCAGCAGGAAAACATTCATCAACATCAATTTATATAGCGTTCTGTTCGTGGTACTATGTTTCCGAGTAAATCACTGCAATGGTGGCAAATCTCCTTTAACTTCGGCAAAAAATAAAATGGACGCGAGGATCCGAAACCACTACCTTCACAACCATGGCATGACGCTCCAACCATCTGAGTTATCATGCCGTTGCGCTTGAGAGCCTATTTTTTTAGTTATATCTGTGGTCACTACCTTCGGCTCTCTCCACTGTCGCTCGGGACTGTAATCGGCAGCAGCAACACTAAGTTGCACCTAGAGTTACACGTTCACCGGATAAGGAAAAGTTTTGACTTGCCGTGTTACTCTTTACTGTTTGCATACATTATTTTCTTTTTTAGCTAGTAGTATTCGTAAACAAAGTACCTCCACGTCATCTTATAGGGAAGTGAAAATATTATTTGTAAATTTCAGTCTACTTTTAACTACTTTCACCACCATGTTTACATTAGCAGTGATTAACCTTTTTTAATGTACCAATTTAATTTCGAAATTCTGTATCATTTTCCTACCCCACGTGTTTGTGCGTGTACATTTTAGCCACCACAATTTTAATATTAGTTTAACTAGGGAAATTAACAAATACTTACACAGTTGTGTTTTGCTCACAGCATAACAACTTTTTTGTTTCAAACAAATCTTATTATTATTTATTTGAGCAATAATATGTTAAATAGCATTTTTAAAATTCAGTTACGTTTATTTATATGTTATATACAATACTACAACTGTTTTGAAAATTTAAAACTATTTTAAACATATGATGTTTATTTAATACATAAATTACCAAATGTCTACACAGTTTAGCATTTTTCTTTCAACGTAACACCATTTTTAAACGAAATTTAATATTCTTTTTTTTTTGCAATATTAACATTTTTAATTTTCATTGTCGCCATTTTTGGGTTACTAAAAGTTAATCGCAAAGTGCGAATTATTTTTAAATTATTATTTTCTTTTTATAATATATAAAACCTTTTTTTTTCTACCACCAACACTTTGTTTATATAATTTAGTTCCACTTTTATACACAACGTTTGCAATATATTTAACTTTTTAACATATGTCTATGCCAACATTCAGTTCACAGTTTTGCAGCAAAATCTTTCCTCACTCCATACTTACCGCATATTTTTAGTTCATAGTTTTACTAACATGTCTACCACGTACCCCCATATTTAATGCGCATTTTAGCTCATAAAATTTCCACCACCACTATTTTAGTTTAAATTCTCCTCCACCACCATGTTGTAGTTCAAATTGCCACCACCGCCATTTTGTAATTGGTATTAATATTTTATCGCTGTGTAAATACATTTAAACATTCGTGTGTGTACCAAATGTTCAGTTCACAGTTTTGCCATCAAGTACTTCCACATCGTTCTTAGCCTCCACGAATTTATTTCCTAGTTTTGTCACCATATCTTCCCCCCAAAAATTTACTTTATATTCAACTCATGTTTATTTCACACTTTTGCCACCAAGTGCTTTCACTCACCACCTCGCATATTTTAGTTACATGGTGATGTCTGTTGCCCCACGACCGCAAATTTTCCCCTGGTTTTATCATAAAATCTCCCTCACCTTACATTTTTTATTTCCTAGTTTTACCACCATTGTAATTCAAAATTACACCAACGCTGCCATTGAAGTACTTCATTTTGTTAAGTAGTATTTTTAATCGCTGTGTAAATTAATGTATATATTCAATTATTAAAATGGGCCCTCCTTGGCTACTTGGACTAATCATACTTCTACCATCAGTTGACGCTTTTCCCACTCCACCCGGAGGGAGAATTAAAAGTGACATTAGCGCCATCTGATGACAAATATCGTTAGACATTGTGGCAAAAGAGGGATCTATACTGCTCGCAAACTATGTTCTGCTTTACTGTGTAACTACTTCCTCTCTTAACAAAACGTCACGGAGATTCCTAGTTTAACGCGTAACAAAGTTTTTGTATGTGAAAAGCACACACAATCTTTGAGTTAACTTTCATGTTATGCACGTTAAGATTGATACACACTCTTCATGTAGTCCGAAGCAGTAATTGCTGGCTTCGATCCTGGACCTATAGATTATCAATATCATAATAATACATTATCATTGTTATATATTCATAAATAATTCGTGTAACTTATGTTGTTTGTGTAACTGGTATTGAACAGCGTGTACTTGTACTTGTTTCGTGTATTTTGGAAAGGGAACCTGTTGCCTAAACCCTACAGTAAACAAACAGTATTATATTTTCGCTTGGGCAAAGAATAAACTAGGGACTTGCTTTTGTGTATGTTATGTTTTATGATAAGGGGCGGTCCGCTAGGCTTCGCAATAGTGGAAGAATAGAAACGAAACGGTCAATGGGTTTTGTTTCGTGAGAAAGGTCGGGTAACTAGCCATTTTGTAAAAACGAGAAAACGAGATACATGATAAATGTCCCTGGTGCAACTCCGTCCAAAGTGAATAGCATGTTTAGGTCATCCGAACGGGAAGATAACATGTAAACAGAACTATTAACACTCAAGATCAAAACCAATCAGAAAGACTCGGGGGGGGGGACCAAGATCTAATTGGTCACGGCCAATAAGAGAAGTCGAGAAGATTATTTGCATGAATAATAACCAATAAGAAACCCAAGTCATATTATAAAAATTGTATGTAGCTTCCAGATCGGACGACGGTATATTTAATAAAAGTAAAGATTTTGAAACCGAGACAAAAGAGTTCTAAGTTCTACACGGAAGTTATAAGATTTATATTGAAGTTCGAAGTTTTAGACAGAAGCTACGAGTTTTTAAGAGTTACCGGAAGTCTCAAACAAGGACAATGAAGTCAAAAGTCAAGTCTCGAGTAATAACAACATTCAAGTCTTACAACTCTTACCATAGTACGCTGGGAAGAAAAATAGTCCGAATATTAATATCGAGTGTTCTAAGAGTGTTTTAATACAGAACAGGCAGATAACTCTAGCAGGGCTTGACTCAAAGTTAACTATTAACGTGAAAGTGAATGTTTTAAAGTAGCGTGAGGAATAGGGAACAATTGAACTCTTTTACGTGCAAGGCGTATAAGATTGAACATATCGTAGGTCGCAACGTAGACAGTGCAAGAGTGGCATTAGGGACACTCAAAAACTCTGCGAAACCTGGAGGCAACCCGATACTATATATATCGAAACGTAACAAATCATAAATGCACATATTTAATCATCTACTGTTTTGATTTCCTTGTCCTTTTCCCTCTGATATTTCGTATCATAAAACTCCAGAAAATTTTTCCTGAGCTACGAGGTCAAGGCAAGATGATAGTACTAGGTCCAGCATGAGAAAAAGAAGAGATTAACCTCGAATCTACAAGCTGATAAACAGTCTAATCCTCTCTCACGGCGTATAATTTTCTTTCAACGAACACATTATTAAGAAACAACCAATCTCCCATAAATCATCTTTACCCACATATTTGTCAAGTTTATGGCTTGAGGTCATTGATGACCCCAGATATAGAGAAAATCTTAATTTTGTAACTGATAAAAATTTTCATTTGAACTTTAAGCAAATATTTACTCAGAGTAAACACATTGTTGTATTTCTCAAACTGAAACGCTTGCAATGTCATTGTTGTATATTCACTTATAAGCAGAGAGTTGGCGATAACAATTTCATTCTTCATGAATAATTTTGTAAGGTTTGAAAAAAGATATAATGTACAACAAGCTGTACCGTTATTATGATAATATTGACACGTTTGATAGTAATGGAAGCGATACAAATGTCGACGTCGAAGGTACTAAAGAAGTTCAGGTGGGTGGTGAAATAGACATAAATTCCTGTGACTAATAATCTTAACATACAATTTAGAGACACGAGAGATCCAGTTACATCTAGAAATTCCACACATCCGCAAAATCCCCTCCAGGAATGCGAGTATAGTTCGCCAAAAAAGCTCGAGTTCCTTGTAATATATAATCAATACTTTGAATACTAGGAGTGAATGCTTTCGTCAACTCATGCAACATGAAATCATAATTCGCACCAACAATCGGGTAGAAGTGAGCACCCTTAACTTCAACCTTGGGATGAAATAAGTAAAACAGCACTTCAACCTAAAGTCTTCTAATTATAGGTGTATAGAAGCATGTGATAACATTTTACCAGAATTTTGTCAAATGAATATAGGTTACGAATTTTTAGAAGTACAATGAGCTATTCAAACTTTTATATCTTGGTGGTAGAAATTCAAGAGAAGCAAGAAAAGGGGCATGTGGTTGTAAAACTGAAGCTATGTGGGCAATTTTTAAAAATATTTTCTTAAGCTTGCATGGCATTTAATTTAAATGTTGATGAGCATTTCTAGGTAAGTGCGGCACTTTGGAAAGGTAGAGAGGTAAACCAGGAAAGCGAGTTGATCATCCATAGAGTACTGCTAGAAACTCACAACGGATAACTTTTTATTTATTTATTTATTTATTTATTTTTTACAAGTTATGAATCCGAACAAAAGATTAAGCCGACACTTGTGGAATCGCAACTTTCAGTGAACACACCAATACATGTCAAAAAACAGTAAACTGAGTATTGAAAATTAACACGAGTCTGTCGTTTGTCGCTGTGCTGCGGAGCGCCAACAATGCGCATTTAGTTTACATTCGTGAACGATGAATGTATTGCTTCAGCTATGTTGAGACAGATGCAGAGTCGCTTACATCATCACATCTAGTGCGTGAAACACGGTGTTTGCTTGTGCTTTCGTGTCACTTAAAATATAACACTAAAAATAGCCTAGTTTTAGCAATTCAATATTTGTGTTTTATATTTTTTGTTTCATTTTTTTACCTTGTATATTCGAAATGAAGTCACTTAAAACTAGTTATAAGCATTTAAATGGTGCGCAAAAACGGAGGAGAGAGAGAGAGAGAGAGGGAGAGAGATTCAAAGATCAGTTTCAAATTAGTGAAAATGGATTCTTTCTTTTTAATACTATTTCAGAAATAATAAATGAAAATTGTAATCGCCCATGTTCTAGTAAGTTATCTGTTTCTCTAAGAACGAAAGAGAATAGTGCAAATTGAAGCACTGGTACAGTGAAGTATATTAGTGGTGATCATGAAGAGTGTGTGAATTTTGATGCTGGTAAGAAACCTGATATTTCTACTGAAATTGAGAAGGAAGTAATAGATGTTAAGTACTTCCTTTCATGATACTACTAGCACTAGTGAAGAGTTTCCTACTCCTGCTATTTTTCCACATATTTTAAACGACGACACAAAGCTTGCATAAGCCTTGCAAACCCCAAGGTCCATTTCCGAAAGATACTAAGAAAAACAATAGATGTTTTTCCATTAATTACTTTGAAAAATTAACAAAATTTGGGTTAAAATGGCAAGACAAATGACAAGCTGTATTATTCTAGAAAAGGAGATAGTTTATTGTGAGTCATGCGGGTTATTTGTTAACAGGAGTTCAGCATCTTTTCAGTTTATCTGGATAAAGGTGTTCGTGATTGGGAGGGCTTATATATACAAAAAATTGTAACACACGAAATATCTCAATCACATGAGGATGCATGTGTTGTATGTAATGTCTGTAAAAGAAGGGAAATGGTAGATGTTAAAGAAATAAATTGGCACGTGGAAACAAATTCTTAATGGCATAATTAACATTATCCGTATCTAATCTAGCTTTACGAGGTCACAAAGAAGAATTAGAGAAAGCTCGCTTGCAAGTTGTCTAAGTATGATCCCGTAATACATGGACCGCAAGCATATGAAAAATGTCCAAAATGAATTAATTCAGCTGTTATCTTAGAAAGTAGAGAATGACACCATGTCTGTACAATTTGTATCTATAATTTCGGATGCTACACAAGATGTGAGCAAAAAAAGATTAATTAATTCAAAATTTGAGATATGTTCATAGAGTTTAAAATTATTTTGTAAAATAAAAATAAATTCAACATTTTTCAAAGAGATGGAAGTCCAAGCTACTGTGTCATTGAAAGCCGAAATTCCAAATTCAATGGACGAAAATTGTACATCATTAGCGAACTGCCGTATCCAAAGTTATGAATGTGCAGCGAATATGTCCGGGACCTATAACGGAATAAATGCAAGGATTGAGCAAAAACAGAAAACAGCTAAATATGTTCACTGCGCTGCACATAATTTGGATTTAGTTCTAAATGACACCCCATCTGAAAATAAAATGTTTTTCTGGTATAGTTAAACGACTTTATTTGTTTTTTAATCAAAGTACAAAGCAATGGGAAATGTTATCACTAGCTTCTTACTCTTAATAAAGCTTTGTCTTACATGTTGATCATCAAGGTTGGACTCAATAAAAGCTCTAAGACGTTATTATTTATGTGTTGTGAAGACACTAACTGCGCGATAGTGTTGCAATTAAAATATGTCAACGGATGTAATGAAGCCAGTACTCTTAGAAAGCAAATGGAAATTCTTAATTTGTTTTTCAAGTTGTCCTGCATTCCAAAATACTTGGAGCTGTTAATTTGGTATCAAAATTACTGCAATATAACGACCTTGTCTTTCCTGAGTTTCATTGTTACTTCAAACAGTCGCATATTTGCTAAATGATTGCGGAATTGATTCCAATTGTTGTCCAGCATGCTACTGAAAAACAATGGGGAGTTGAAGCCAAATTTGAAAATAAGAGATTCAGCAAAACTAAGAGGTATTTTGATGATCTAGTTCAAGATGAACGTTTGCCAGATGCTGAAAAATATTTTCAAGTAAACGTATTTCACATGATGTTAGATATCATTGTTAATCACATCAAAATTAGCTTCAATTCTATGAAATGTTTAAGTATATGTGAGTGAGTGTACTAACGCCTCAGTTTCTGTCTAATGCAAAAGATGAAGGATTACATAGTAAAGCACAATATTTATCAATGCAGAATGTTGAAGACTTAACAGAACATTTCTCATTTCAGTTACAATGCTTCAAAAATGCATTAAAATTGAGATAAAAGACAAAATCTCTGTTTGAGATTTGGCACACCTCTAGCTAATCGAAAATTACGCTTAGCGTCAAGTATACCAGACGTTTGCGCAGCTTTCATTTCATTTCTCTCTCTACCTGTAACAGTTGCGTCAGCTGGTCGATCCTTTTCAAAATTAAAAGTAATGAAATACATTTACAAAGCATTATGTCACAAGCATGATTTAGTGAGCGGAGTATTTTAAGTATAGAGTGTGAGAGAACACGAACAATTGACGTGAGTGAAGTGGTGGACACTTTTGTCTTAAAGAATACTATACGTCTTCACCGCTTCCAGTGATCCTTAAGGATTCTATGTATTACAGTGTACCTGTGCCAGATTTTGGAGGTAAGCGCTAGCATTTAGGAAATATTACTACTTTATTTCCTAATTTCCTATACCACCACCACCAATCCAATATAATAATAATAATAATAATAATAATAATAATAATAATAATAATAATAATAATAATAATAATAATAATAATAATAATAATAATAATACCGGCTATTAATCTTTCCGATTCCTCTGAGGTCCTGTAAACCTATCAAATTTTATATTTTCTGCGGTCGAGGACATGTTACCGAACTCATATGCTTGAACATGAGTATTTTTGTTAGGGGACACAAATTAAACTTTGCAGGGGGGCCCAACATTCTCCGTTAGCCGCTGGTCTACCATTTATGAGAAGTTTACATGAACACAGTAAATCTGAAGCCATAGCGTTCTACAACTTAACTAAGTCAGGAGTAGACAATTGATTAAATGTTGAGATCATTGCTCAGTGAAACGTGAACAAAAAGATATAATGCATATAGCATGTTTTGAAGTCCATGTACTTCCTAATAAATGTAGTTACGAGACAGAATGCAAAGAAATGGAGAAAGAGTCGTAAAAGCACACATTCAAAGATATCCTCCGACATGCTCCGCCTGTACCTGTGTTTTTCTGTTCAAGATCAAAAGAAAGAAACTTAGTCCACAACGTACAAGAGGATTATCATGATAGGATAAAAAGGTAGTATTCCATACTCTTGCTACATTTAACAGACTCAAACTATAATCCAATAATGCTTTAAATAAAGCATGCATTAATAAATGAAAAAAAGCTAAATGAAAAAGCTTAAATATAAAATTCCCTATTATTTGCAAAGAGTTTGTTTGCAGCATGTGAAAAGTGCACAAATGAAGAATCAGATATAGAATAAACAGCTTGTCATGTAAGCTAAGGGAAAAATGTTGCAGGCTCAACTAATTTGCATTCTATTTTCTACTGCACCAATTGATGAGAATAAATTAATAATTTGTTCTGCATTTAAACGTATTAACTAACTTCGGATACATTAATAATTTTACATTTTGCTTTTATTTAAGTGCTTTTTGCACACAGCAATAAAATTGTTAAATATTTATATTAAATATGATTAAAGTGAACAAAGGTTAAAGAAAAACATAATATGCAGGTATAAATTATAGGAGACAAAATCAAATAACATCGTATCTAAATTTTACATACCTCTGATAATGCCAATGCATTAGAAATTATCTATTGAGTGAGGTTATATCAACTATGGGCCGCCTGAGTGCGGCTGCTTATTGCAAAAGGGCAGCGGTCGCAACCGGAAAGAGGGAGAAAGGAATCGCCGCGCGAAAGTTAATTTTCTAAATTTAGTATTTTATTGAAAGCATAAAATAATGCTGTATTTATTTCTGATATTAATAAGCGCTAACCTGAGTTATAAGAGAGGTTGAAAATGATGACCCTCAACGGCAATACATTATCGGTATATCTGCATAGGAAAGTCCAGTTTTATCTAACATTTTTCATAACGGTTCGAAACGTTTCTTGTCCTTGAGAGATCCGGTCTCTCGTAACTTTGTAGCCAGTTGAACAGTTTCTGTGCCTGGAACACAATTACCAGGATATCTTACCACATATGTATTGTTCTTCAAGTTTATATTTATGTATTGTCATAACCAAGAAAATTAGCACGTAATGTGCACACAATGAACGTTTCGAGTAACAAACGAACGCACAAACACTCGTTGACAAATTCTCCCTCAAAATGACGAACTGCTACCACCTGCACATGCATTACGGGCGCAGACAACTGCTTCTTTTTTCCGTATTTCTGCTGTGAAAATAGATAATTATATATATATATATATATATATATATATATATATATATACAGTGTTGAAGTACTCGAACGAATGAACTATATATAACATTGGCATTCCAGATAGCTCTCGAGTTATTCAAACGTGCTGGATCTACAAAGAAATCATCCCTAAAGAAGAAAACAAATTAAAAGCGCGTATGTGTAAGTGAGTTAAGAAGGAACGATAAATATTGAAAGATTAGAGATAAAATATTTCCATTTTCTTGCTGGTTGAAAATAATAAAATATTACGCAGTAAGATCTGTAGAATGTGAGGGTGATAAGCATCTTAAAATGATTCTCTCACCAGAAACATGGCTTAAAGCCGCAGTGTGTGTTATGGCGGAATTTTGTTGAAAATGTCCATGTTGTACAAAAATGTGGATGTGTGATGCCTTTCTGGATTTACAACATATTGAACAAATATTATTCAATTAGAACACACATCAATCTTTTTATCATGCAAAGGGAATAAGAGATTCTGTGTGCTCCGGCGCCATAGATTTGCAAACGAACATAGCCTGGTAAATTAAACCCATGCAGAGATTGACACGATTTAAGTGGTTGTAATTTTTGGACTGCAGCTACTTTGTAAGATTTCAGTTTTAGCAATTTAATCGCTCCATGTCCTGAACATTTTGAAATGCATGTTTCCCGTGATACAAGATGCATAGATATCTTTGAAGTACGTTCTAATGTTTCTCCAATGTCATCCAGTATTTCTTCCGTTAAAAGCAGATCGTTTTTTCGGTTAGGATTTTTATCACTTATCGAACCTGTGTTTCCCTAATTGTAAGAGGAAGTCTTCTTACCCGAAAAACCAGGACATGCCTGTACAGGATTCTGTTTTGAAGCAAGTGTCATAAGTACGCTTAAAATTTTACCGCCCCCCCAAAAAAGTTAATTAACTACGGCAGGTATGCGGACATGCCTCGGTGGCTGTTTACATATGCTTAACTCGTGCGATCTCATGTAAGGTTCTCGTCAAGTCGATTAGCTAATATTCCTGTCCAATGTTAACTTTTGGAATATAATTTCAATAAACTAAACTTAATTTACACGCAATATAAAGCCATTTGCTCATTCACAGCAGTTTTAGAAGGCTAGCATAGTTAGAACGCTGGTCATTTTCAAGTATTGTGCAGGTTCACCTTATGAGTAAATTCAGCAATGACGATAGCTACTTGCAGCAAAAATATTCGACGACGCCATGACCATTCTCAATGTATCAAGTTTCAGTTTTACTAGGCCAAAAGCCATAACTTTATTCGTTAAAGTATATAAAACTGTTTTACTTCTTGCTGTAGAAAACAACAACTGCAAACGAATTCTTTCCTATAAAAATATTTCGTAGAATATTTTTTTAGGCCTTTGTTCAAAATTTCCAAAGGAAATTTATCACAAGTAATATCACAAGAGGGCCTGAGATTGCCGGTAAATCTGTAAAGTTCAGACCCTCGAGTAATATTTACCACGACTATTTCACGAATAAAATAGCAATTTAAATACAATTCCCGTATACTTACTATTTTTTAATAATTGTACATTTGTACTATGAATACTTCCATTTTTCGAGCCATCTAGTAACAGGCGAATGTCCATTGTCAGTAATGCCAATAGAGAAGAGCCAAATACTGGTTTGGGACTATTTCATGAATAGAATAAGAATAAAAGTAATATATATTTGAAATCCGTGCACAGATTACTAACATTTGTATAAAATGTTATGCGTACTTATTCAGATACCGTGAGAATGAGAGAGATGAAAATATTACAGCCGCTACCATTCGATTTAATAATACCAACTGAGAAAAACAAAACAGAGAAAACATTTTACTGTTCCGAACAATGTGTTTATTAAGATTTATAGTTGCTTAGACAGACATTGGTACACAATTTAAAAAATTATTTCAGCATGTTTGACTTTTTTACGCAAAAACAATTGCTTGAGTAAATACACATTACGTTAGTTAAATTTACAATATTACTGGAGACACATAAAGTGATGCGTGTTCAGGAATTATATAGTGGAGGTGTAGAATTGATTACACTGACAACAAGACAAATGCACGTCACGTGATAAAACCGATTTGATAAAACTTTTCCATAAGTTCACTGCAATATTGGGCTGTGATTGGTCAAAATTCAGAAGCTTGTTTCGTTTGATTGGTCGATTTTATGATGACGCCACATAAATGAAATAGTAAGAATAAGTGTTATGCTTTAAAACATTATTAGCCCATTTCTTTAATAAGAAATGTGTAGATTTATGTTTGCGATGGTGTAAAATTAACATTTTAAATTTTGCAGTTATTTTGCAATAATTCCTTTCTTGAGCTCACCAAATGAAAAAAATCAATACACACTTTCTAGAAACAGGAAGAATGCATAGTACCTCAAGTATTGTGGCGAAAAGCGCATCCCTTCAGTAACGCCACAGGTCCCTTTTGAGATAAAGAAAATTAAATGTCTTGATTACGTAACGGTCTTCAAATGCGCGATATTGTACATTTCCAATGTACTCATATTTTATAACAGATACCTTTGTCACTAGTAAAAATAAAGGAAAGCAATCCGTTTTTTCATATAAACAATAGATGTGCATTTACCAATAGTGTAAAACTTTCAATTGTGACATTTGCACAGGTGTTAACAATATATGTATGCAAATTATTAGTGAGATAATTATTGTTAATATTAGGAATATTAATTAATTAAGCGTGCCTGTTCAACGAAATATGAGTTACTTTAGATCATGATTAAGCACCGTACACCTTATATTAATATAATTTACTAAGTATTTATAGTTTTTCCTTAGTTGCTTTCCTTGTTTAAAAATATTATTTACATTAACGCAATTTTTAGCTATAAGAAACAAAATTTTAGTAAAATTTTAAATACTAAATTTAGAGCTGTTGAAATTTGTTACATATTTAGTGTGAATTTGAATATTTTTGTGAAGGACTGTATCACGTTAAGCTCTTTATATTCGTAAAATGTACGGAGAAAAAAACTGAATTGTAAAATCAATGCCCACTTGCGCACAAACTAAAGGACCCTTGATACAGGCTAAAGGAACTTGCAAAACATTTTTTTTACACTATAGATAACATAATTTGTAATAAATATATTTACGTAAAATTGATATAGTTTTGTTTTTTCCATAGCTTTCACTTACATCGAGATCGCGTAATCATAACATTCCTTTTCTTGCAAATAAGTGTACATAATATTTAAGCCTGTTGTCATCAGAATTGCAAATTTCACTGGAAAATAACTTCATGCCCAAGTCATATTTGGCAATAAGGATATTAAGCTTTTAATAGTAAAAATTGCATACATATTTGTTCAGTTATTAAAGTAGTAGCTCCACAATTGAGTTTTTCCACCCAAGACTCTGGAGAACCCTCAGGAAGGTCGCAGGAGTTCTGGTAAACTAAATCAGTTAATAAACAGACGATGAGGGAAAAGTTAGGCGCAGGTGTATTATATAACGTGACATTTTGTGGGGCTGCTCCGGCAGTATTCAGTGTAACTGTACATTGTTCATTCCATGTCTGGGTCAGGAGGCGGTCGTATGAAATACTACGTAAAGTAGGGGGTCTCGGATTCTGGTAGAAGGGGAAGGCACATCCAATTGCGGAGTGTACTCTCGGAAGCAGATGATAGCATAGTAGCAATAACTGGACTTGACGAGATAGTTGTGTTATTCTCTTTCTCGAAATCATTGACTTCGATCCGGCTTCCAAGCAGAGACATCAAAGCTCCATGCAGAGATTTCGAGGTAAGTGTGCGCGATATCTGCAGTGTTTTACTATAGTTTTACTTCCACTGTACGCCAAACTTCAGAACCAATTCCAAATTAAAGAATCGTAACAAGGCTGTGTTCTACACACCGATACAGTGACTGCAGAATGAAATTATCAGGGATCTGCAACCTGTACATGTGTGTCTAAAACAGAACTGGCAATCTCCCTAATTAAAAACACTGATATTATTGCATTGATGGTTGTTACGTAGTCACGGCAAATCCAAAGAGTATTGAAGCATCCGTTTTCTAAGGTAGTCTGCTAATGCAAGCCGCTCGAAGACTTGACTACAGGTGTCCTGTTAAGAAATGGGATGCGGTGCCGCTATCTCTCGTGTCCTTGAAGATAACTGGGTGACGACCATGACTGATCGCACAAATTCAAGTTCATGCAATGCACGCAACTTTAGTGGGGCTATATGATGCATTTCTGCTGTTTTACGCATGCCTCTTATCTTTTACCCTCAGCTTTAAATATTTTTTTCGTGTGCTATCGTTAACTTTTATGTCTAGCCCTGGAATGCTACAATATTGTGGTACTAAAAGGTAATTCTTGCTTTAACATTTTTATTTTTCAAGGACCTCATCAATAGCATTTTGAATGCAGTTTCATTTCTTTGTCATAACATCTGAAAGAGCATAACGACCTTAATGGAATTGGGGCTTCTCTGATGCTGTTTAATAGCGATATATATTAGAGAGAATAGAATACCACTTTAAATGTTATAAATAACGTCTTAGCTAGCATAACGGTTTGTTTTCATTAAAATGTGTTCCTCCAGGATGTAGAATTTGAACATTTGCTAATTTTCTAAAACAATTTCTTCATTTTATTTTAATTGTGTGTTACTAAAATTTACATAGAACGCTTTACACGTGGTTAACATATTTATAGCGTGGAAATCTTCAAAACAGGAAACAATTAGTATGTTTCCTTTGGACTGCATCACCTCCGCCAAAGTTGGTCCAGATAATACTGATTATTTGCGGGGGTTATGGCTAACTACTTTTATGCTCATAATTAAAATTGGTAATCATTTCGTTGGTACGACCTACAACGTTCTAGTCTCTCGGTTTCCTCAAAGTTCTCATCCGGAATTGCCCAAACTATTCGCTAAACCAATTCCTTGAGTTCCAACCACCCAAAGCTGTCTATTCTAAAGACGTTATGCCTCAACATGCAATGTTAATAACGATTATTTTCCAGTATATCGAAGCAACGAGCGGATGTTTTAATTTGTTGCAACTACTGAAGGAAAAACAAAAAACAAAAAACTCGCGCAATTCGAGTAGTCACTCCTTATTAGTTGTTAAAATTAGTTCACACCAAAAATATTCTTAATTGTATTAAACATTCATGCATAAATGTTGTATTAAATATTACTTAAGGTTATGATTTTCTCTGGAGGAATAAGAGTAGAGCAACAATAAACGATTTCCCATTAAGGTGTATAGACAATGTTTCTTATGACTGAAAATGTTTAAGTAATTTGATTACGTTACCTTGCACAATAACCTGTAAACAGGTGGTAAACTTTGTGCGATAATTTATAATACATTAGTGCAAAAACATAAATTTTCAAGCGATCTATGTGATATCGCTTGATATAAGAAATTTGCTAAAATAGTTTGCAGTTTGTGTTCGTTGTTAAATTTTCACTTTCTTTTTTTGCACTGTACATGTATCAAGACATTAATTTCAGAGCTATAACAAAGCACTGCATAGTGCAAATAGGCTACAATTTTTGTTTATACAAGCAATAGCATATGCAATCACAATGTTGGGCATAAAATAGGCAGGAATACTAATATTCTTATTTACTCGTATTTAACACATGTCCTACAAACTCCAGGTTAAAAAGCTTCGAAATTTCGAAAAATGTGTCGCAGGAAAGTGTAACGAGGAGTTAAGTTGTAAAATGGATATTGGAGGTATTTTATTTACGACTGTGCTGTATATATTTTGTTCTGTTTGTTTAAACTGATGGCTATCTGTTGCTCTGCTTGATGTTGTTTTCCTTTGGTACTTCATTTAAACAAATTACACTGAGAATCAAGTTTAGTGCATAAATAGTTTAAGTACGTGATATTTTATAACAGCACACGAGTTAATGTTTTAGTAATTGTAATATTATACGAAAAATTTATTTTATATATGAAACATCCCTTTTCTAAGGAAAATATAGGTTGAAGCCCAAAGCTGTTGACATATTAGGAAGGAAATAAGTTTGTCTTATCTTTGTGTTGTACATAAACAGCTTGAAATGTCTATCGTTTAGAAGAACCCCCAAAAATGCCTCAAGATAGCCAGAAAGTAAATAACAGTTCTGAAGTTTGCAAGGAAGGTTTTCTTTACTCAAGTTCAGAATTTGGTGAGATTGATTTAAAAATAAGATATTAGAAAAATTATTCATGTTGTGTTTTATTCATGTGTGCTGCATGGCTTGAAGAACGGATTTACGACATAAATCATTTTAATGATAGCCCTTTTATGTTTCAAGTTCTATTTTAAGGAAACTGCAGCACGCATGAAGTCCATCAGGAGATAATTTAAATAACATACAATCAGAAATGTCAGATTTTGTTTCTCTTTCTTGTGGTTAACATTGGGTTTTCTATTGCCAGGAAATCAAGTAATATGGAAGAGATTTTAAAAAAAGCTTCTAGTATTAGAGAAAAATGATTCATTTCTGATAACCTTCAAGAAGAACAGAGTAACTGTCATAGGGCGTTAATGACAGATAAGAAATAAACACTACAGTTAAATAATAGTGGGAAATGCGAACAGTAAGCTTTAGGGGGTGGAGAAATGTGCTCTTTAAGTTCACAGGTGAATCGTCGTAAATTGAAGGGTATTTTAGCTTTTTTGTAAAGGGTGAATTCACTTGTCTTAGTGACGAGCTTTCTAATGCGACTTTCCTCCAGAGAGAGGTTCAATACCTATAATGTTTAGGACATTTACAGGTCTCTAGCGTTTTCTTCTAAATTCTTAATATCGAAAATGTTTGCTTAGTGGAGTATACCTCAAAGAGGATTTTTTTAAATGGTGTTTAACGCCCGTTTTTATTACTGAGACACCGCAGGCGGTGAACACTGATGATACATGAGATAAAATGATATATTGGGAAAGGATTTTTTTTCCCCTTTAAAGGAAGGAAACGTTCCAGGCCTAAGTTTAGGGTACCTCCCCGGCATTTGCCAGTTATGAAGACTGAGGAAAACCTGGAAAAAACCTCAGTCAGGGAGGACGGCCCTGGCCGGATTCGAATACCAGACCTCCCACTCACGAGTCCGCGCCTTAACGACCTCGGCCACCCGTGGCGGTAAAGAGGGGTTTATATTGAGCATGAATGTGAGGTTAGGTATTTACCTTAAACAAAAAAATCAAATTTCCAAAGTACAATCATTAACTGCGGATTCGCTAAGTGTTTTGTGTACAAATGTAGAAGCCATTATCATGTGTTTCGGTTATCTTGCATTGCGGATTATACACCAAAACTTTTATATTTGTTTGCTGGTGCCATACGAGGTTAAAATGTTGAAAAGTGATTGCTATAAATTAACAGATCAACTCTCTTATTACACTCACTTAAAATATTTATACATTTATTTGATCATTTTGATAGTTTTTATTCACTAGTAGCGCCATAAGAAAATACAAGAGAATGACATTTTTAAAAAAAAAATATTATGTATTATTTTTTTTTTTTTTTTTTTTTTTTTTACTATTGGCATTCCGAGCCTTTTTACTTTTTCACAAATTGAAGAAAGTGTATGCTTATGTACTATGTATTCTTGCATTACAGCAATACTGATACTACTTGCAATCAGTTGGAAGTAGGCTTTTGTATGACAGGGTTCCATTACATCCAGTGTCGATTTCTAAACGAAGTTTTCAAAGAGAACCGGAGGAAGATAACTTTACGTGTACTAATGCATGAACCATTTCAACTGCTTTCTTAGTGACATTAATAATGAGTCAAGATATCAAGGCAGATACATGTACTGCACACTATTAGATACTGTACAGACAACAGCCGCACACTGCTTACAAGAGAAGCGCTGAGGGGAAACGAAAAAGGCATAATCGAAACTTGTAAAGTTCATTAAGATTTTGAGAATGGATTTCTGCCAATGAATATGCATTTTAAATATTTCCCCCACATTTTCTGATTCATTCTGTAAAAAATTCTTACTTTATAGAGAAAATGGCAGCCATATTTAAAATCAGCATATCAAACTACGTAAATTCATTTGAAATATTCCAATTTTCAACTTTTTAAGGCTACTTTCATTCTCTTCCAAAGAAAGAGCTTCTGTCGAACAGCTACATTTATTAGAAGTGCCTCATTTGGAATTGGAATGTCCGTCACGCTTCTCTGTGTGTACGTTCTTCATTTTTGGGTCATTTGTGTTTGAAGAGCCCACGGTCACACACTTCGGACGACCGCACAACCTAGTTCATTACATCGTGGTTTAGAGCACGTGGTCCACTTACTTACGGCATCATGCTCTAAGACCATGGAATTTTTCCATTTTTAGTCGTTTACATTCAGTGCAAAAAACTCCCAAATATATCAACAGATTCCTTTAAATATTGCTAAAAAGAAACGCATGCATTTGACTCGGTCTAAGAGCAAGCCAAACACAAGGTTCACGAAAAGAATGTTGGCCGTCGGTCATTAACTACTACAGTTGAATAATTTTCTATTCCGCTTTCCACGTTCTAAATGAGGTGGCCAAAGATGCACATAGCACCTCTGGGATGAGTGTCCCATTATCTTTGTAGTTTCGAAAGTGTGTAGCTGAACATTACTCTTTTCAAAACTCCTGGATCATTCATCTATAATATCCTAGTGTGTGTTAAGACCTGCTTAATGACCCCATTTCGATAACAAGGGGATGAATGAAAAATTATAACAACACTTTGCTTTTATGTCTTTGAATTTTGAGCTTCGCTGTATTGTGATTGCACCTTTCGCATGAAATCACCTGAGATTGTGGGGTTATTCACACACGTTTAGTCGGTCCTGGTGGTGTAATGGCAACATAGTTGCCTCCTAAACCCAAAATCGCGGGTTCAATCCCGGTTAGGACCGATGGATTTTTCCGGACATAAAAATATTAAGTATGGTTTCCTTCGGAAGGGAAGTAAAGCCGTGGGTCCCGTGTCGTACATTTACGGCACGATAAAGAACCTCAAGCCTGAAAGAAGAGGCCTCTGAGCAAAATTTGTCGGCCGTTTCATGCCATGAATTGATTGGGACGGTGATGACCTGAAATGTTAAAGAGCGTCAGTAAATAAACCAAATCAACGAAAAAATCAAACACTTGTTCAATGACCCAGAGAAGCAGATGATGGCAGGAAACTTTGTGAATCCTTGCAAGTTTAGTGTTCTCTTACTCGCTCGGACAACGAAATTGCTCTATACATTGCTCTGCATATTCCAAAAGGAAATTTTTGTTTGAACGCTCCATCGTCAAGTTGCGGGTGCAATTGGGACATTTGACACTACACAAGTAGCAAAATTGGAACCTTGAGACTCAGAGATCAGTCTCATGAATACAATTGAAAAGTTGAATGTCAAAATAAAATCGCAAAACTAACCGCAATGGGAACGCAAAGCGATATCAAGGTATACACAAGTTCTATTTGGACATGCAAGGCTCCGACTGGATGAAGCAGCTGAGAATGGTTACTGTCTTCGTTTCTTTCTATCTGCTCTGATCAACTCGTGCTTTTGGTGGTTTCACCTTGATCAACGTCCCAGAAACATGTACTTTTGCCCTTTCAACTAAGAGCACATAATTATGCTATCAAAGTATTACTCATGAACCATAAACTGCAGTATTACTAGTCCCTTTACAACCAGTATACTGTTACGTGAGGGAAGCAAAATCATTTAGGCTATGTATAAAAATAAACATTGTAAGTATTTTATTTAATACAGTGAAGTAAAAGAAAGTTGAAAAAATGACAAATAATACTTAAAATATAATAATATGGATGTGGTTTTCACACAGCGCACGTTGTTACTTAGGAGTAGTGTGAGGAAAAAAATGAGGTCGGCACAGTAAATGGTGGATCGGTGAATTTTTCCTAATTATTTGTAATAATATATTTATTTACGTTATGAAGGTTACATATCTGTGCTTTTTTTGGGCAATGTTATTCATTTCTAATAAATATACAATACTTTCTGTATTCGCTGTATAGGAAACACATTTTTCCATTAGGGGAGCGGTTTACAAGGCTTAATATAAGTAATGTAGTGAGATAACTATATATAACATGATACTTAAAGTACTGTTTTTGTATAGTGTAGGTTTTTTTTGTGGAAATAGTTCCCTAATAGTAAAAAATCAAGTTATTCTATGCGTCACTGAACATAATGAATGTGTGCTTAAGAGATACTTATTCCATATGTCTGGGAGACAAATGTGTTCCGTCAACTGCGCATGTCAGGTGGCTACGTCTGCAGCTGGCGTTGCTGTTATACAAGGCGAATGACACCTATTTACAAGGAAAGTTTTTCAAAACGTTATTGGGATCAAAAGGAGTTTCAATATTTTTACAAAAATTATGCATTTCTTTCAGTAGGTATATTGATATTGTTGGTTTAACAGTGAAATAATCATACAAGCAAAACATAAAATTAAAACCCTTACCTGTCGATGCGACCTGTTTATTTTGCTTTCATTATTGAAAGCGGCACGCATCCCGTACTCAGTAAATGTCTTTTCTACGTAGTGTGTGATACAGTGTCAAAAGGTAGACCTGCAGGAAAAAGAACCTTGAAGCTCTTGCGAACGGTAAAGCCATTTTAGCCAAGTGGAACAAAAAGTTGCTATTTCAGATATTGTAGATTTTATTGATTATATTTCTATTGCCATTTTATGTGTTTTATTAATTAATCGTGTCCTTTTTCATTTGATGTTGCGTACTGAACGTTGTATCATTCTATTGCATAAGAACATACCGGGCTTCCTGAATATGTTCCCCCCTTCGGTTGCATGGGCTTTAGCGCCTTGGCCAAGTCCGGCTCCCCTTCCCACTCACGGCCTGTCCTTGAACTTCCGAACAGTCACAAGTCTACATTCGTTCGCGAAGATTTTAGATCAAGTATATTTTGCAAATTTATTATAAATGGGAATCAGCCCGTTGCGTTTGTGAAGAATTTATTCGGAAGTTTCCCTGGGCAACCGACTCCTTCTGGAGTAGCAATTCACGATCTTGCGAATAGATCTGGTTCAGTGCAAAACAAAAACGAGTGCGAAGATGTACAGCTTTAACAGAAGACAATTAAAAGAAATTGGCGCAAATCGTCGCCGTCATAATCACTAGCGAAATTAGCACGGTTGGCTTTTCATTTGCGCATACAGCAACAAAATTGTCAATACTCAAACCTTCAAAGTGTGCGCGTGTCCATTGCCTACGAAAAGGTGATAAAGCAGGAAGTTTGCGTTATTGTGAGGGGTTTCTTTCATCAGTGAAACCAGTTATCGATGCATAGTTTGTGTGCTTTTCAGAAGAGGCGTGGTTCCACCAAAATGGTAGTGTAAACACTCACAGAACTCATTATTGATGTTCTGGAAATGCAAATATAGCAAGAATTTTAGAGACGCTGTGCCATGCCCAGCTGCCAAGACGCAAACCCGTGCAAACGTCAAGGATATATTCTAGAAGCCCTGTAGCACAATATTTCAAACTTAATTTAATTTAATATTAATCCAGTGAACAAATGATTGTTATTTAATTATTAAACAAGGCTCCTACTTATGTCTGCCTACATTTGTTTTACTGGGTAAATTTTAATTTTAATTGCATTATGAAGCATTCGCCTGTGACAGGTTTATTCACATCTTTATGTGTATGGTTATTCCGTACATGTAAAACGGAACTGTTCACCTGTTACTCATGACTTGGATTTCTTTTCATTTAAGTCTTACACAGCATCCTCTGCCTCCGCCTTACGACAGAATGCAGGGCGCTACATCTGCCCAATTATCCAGACTCCTAACTTATCAATCAGATATCGGCCATCAGACAGCAATGTTTACAACAATACCAGGGGGGCCGATCTAGAAAGTCGTTTACAGGTTAAAATTTGCACATATATTTGGTTATTGTAATCGTCTTCTTGAAAACCTGTCTTTAACTTGTTTAGTTTCCTTTTAAAGAACTTTTTAAAAATCATGTGTCATATTTACCAAAAGTATATAAGCCAAGACTTTGTTATAACTTAAATGCGAAAATATTAAAATTCTAAAATATTAAAATATAATTAACGTTTATTTAAAATTAAACGTTTAAATATAGGATTATATGAGGTAAAAACTTATATTTGATCTTTTCTTACTTTTACTTTTCATAGCTATTGTTTCATTTAAAATAATAGTCTCCAGCTATGATAATTAAATTATACGCGCTTTCTGCACATAGTGTTCTGTAATTATTATTATTATTATTATTATTATTATTATTATTATTATTATTATTATTATTATATTTTATAATTTCTTTACTAACTAAAAGCAAGTGCGCTTTAGTGACCTATGAGAACACGCTTTTAATGTATGTTATGTTCTGAAATCTCATTCATTTGCTTAAACAGTCTTGAGTTTTGTATATTCTATAGAATAACTGAAGAAATTAGCTGTAAAACTGCAACCCACTCCGTGCAAAAGAAGAAAGAAGCACACATCCTTAACGCTACAGTGAAACTAAAATAATTTTAAAAATAATATGTTGTTATTTTGGCTCCTAGAATATCCTGCTGCAGAAATTCCCTTGTTTTGTGTGTATGTACTAGCAGAAATGGAAGTATCTACTATTATACTTTGAATTGCGGTACATTTCGAGCATGTATAATGTGTATTTATAATCTCTCTCGATAACTCCTTATGGCAGCCATATAAGTCTAAAAAGGAAAATGTGAGGTAACTTCAAGTGCCGACTTACTCCAAATAACTGTTGCTATTAGCCCATTTTGTTCTCTGTCTCGGTGACCTATAATATTCTATTTGGAAGAATTCATGCAGGAGGGTTAAAAAAAAAAAAAGGCAAAACTGAAAATGCAATTTGAAAGGGCCTAGGTCAAGTCGCTTAACTCAGCGACAATTATAGCTTCCGTATTGAAAAATTACAATGAAATAATTTGAAAGGTATTAAGTCATTTCATATTTACCTACAGTCTTTCATCAAAAGTTCTTCTCTTTATTTAGGTCAGATAAATAAGAGAATCTACAGCAAAAGTCATCGTTTACATAGCTCCTTTGACCCTCGCAAGACCTTGGACAATCGCGCCCGCATGCCATCAATGAATTAAATAACTTATGTACCTTGTTGTGTAACAAATAGAGAGGAAGCCGTTATGCCATTGCGCAGCCTGTATGTTTCCCTCTTTCCTCATTCCATTCACTCATCTTCAGGTTTCTGTCTTGATGGGAGTGACGTCACTTCCACCTGGTGGGGTGGGGATACTGCGGCGCGGCTGTTTTTTCCCAGAGTCAGCCGCAGGTCTTTCTGGCGCTTTCGTACTCGCAGGCGCAGATTTGGACCAGTGGCTCGCGCCTCTCTAAAGTGGGTCAATTGCATAAGCTGAGAAAAGTGTTCGGGAACATCCGCCGCTGGCAATTGTAAGAGGGAACCAAACAAAACTGAAAGTAGAACATTCTGGACGCAGTTGACACGATTTCGTTCAACAACTTTTCCTAGAGTGATGAACCAGAATGATATACAGTTTTTTCCATCACATTTTCCGCATTTATACTGTGCAAATTCCACATTTAACTTATTTTCAAATGTTATACAAAATGTCTATCAGCCTATGTTTCAATTAAAGCAGCTCTCATTATATTTTGCTTGTTCCTATAGTTATAATGGGATGCAAATAGTTTACAGATTTATTCTCAGTTTAATACATAAATTGAATTCTGCATGTTGAAGCATATAGGTGATTTCTTTCAATATTGATAAAGGAAAATAAAATTACAAAGTAATGTTAAATATTCTTTTACTTACACTCTGTTTAGCGTTTTAGTCTTTTGTATTTGTTTATTTATTTTAGGTAACACTGCTATTGCATAGCTTTTTTCCCTTCAAAATACCAGTATTTTCTTAAAACTTACCAGGGAAAATATATATATAAAACAATAACTAGATAAGTAGAAAGCGGATAAAACACTTAGAAAGTTACAGATATGTTCTCCTGCCTTTGAAGAACACGAGCTGTTCGAAATATTGCGATATTACATAACAATGTTATTTTAGTTACATTGTGTATGTTGCGTTTTCAATTAAGCATTTGTTTAGTTGCACAAGTCCCCACACCAGTAACTGCACACAGTGTAACGTGACAGAAATGGAAGCTGCTGTTTGCTACAGTTTTTGAGCCTAAGACTAGGTAATAGTAGGCAAAATATTATTATTAATTAAAAACCTCCGAGCTTTGTTATGTGAATAAATATAAACTACAGGCTTAACTCAGTTTCTGGTAAAATATTGAATCATGCAAATAAAACGAAATCGCCTGTATTCCTCTACATCAAGCTGAAAATGGCGGTCAGTGATCTATTTCATTTTCCGTTTTATGTATATAAATACTTGTGGCTCATGCTTATTGTGCAACAGCCTTCACAAGCTGCGAGTATTTCTTACAATTAGATGGAACAAAGCAAGTTAGAGTTTGTGGGTGCTGTTGTTTACATTGGAAAGCTAGGCAGAGTTCAGAGTTCAGGGTCAGATACACTGTATGGCTGGTGCTAAGGCAATTTCACGTCCATTGTAATGTTTCATCACTAGCTATCATTGAGTGAGGTGGCTCAGTTGGTAACGCTTGGAACTCGCATCCGGGTTCAAATTGCTTGTGATCTTGGATTGTTTTGTAGTTTCCTCGGATTCGCTTAGGCGGATGTTGAGATTGATCTTTCCTTTCCATGAAATTTCATTACATTTCATTGCGCTGGTTTTGACACAGGGTCAAAAGAGCCCGGGCAAGGTGGGTTGGCACGGTGTGACGGTGGCTTGCGCTTTGAAAACGCTTCTGTCCCGCATTGGAGTAGAAACGGCTCTTCTGAGGGTTTCGAATTCCTTGCGGGGGCTCCGCCGGCGTTGGTGTCTTCTATCTGGAAATCATATGAGGGACCCACCTATGTCAGTGCTTTACCGTCCGTTGTTGACATAAGCACAAACGGTCAGCCGTTGAGCAAGTCTGAAGTAGGGAAATATCCTCTCCGTCCCTAATAATGCAATCCAATACTATTGGTTATTAGAAATTCGTTGTTCCGTAATATACAGCTAAGTTGGGTTCTTAGTTGGAAGTTTAGCTCTCCATTAAACTTTTTTGTTTAACCCAACGAATTCCTAAACACTGATCAAATCACATGTTGGGAAACATTTCTAGCATAATTTCATGGTGTCGCCTTTTCGTCTCCTACCACATACAAAAATATTATAAAAGATTGTAGACTGATATACACATGTACTCTAAGACGTTCGCTCGTAATGAGGTTAAACTTCTCGTGCAGATCAGGTTGCTTTTGGAGATCTAACAAGGAAAATAAACGTTGGTTGGTTCGATGAACGGAAACAAAAACAAACAAAACCTTGTAATAATAACACAGAAAAATTTGTAATTGTTTGTTTGTTTATCCTAATGGTATATATATATATATTAGGATAAACTAACAAGCTTGTTACTTATGGAAAGAAATTTCAGATTCTCTCTTACTATGATGTGTACAATTGTGTGCTACAGCATATTTCACATATTATTCAGATTTATGCTTGATATCACTACACCGGAACAACAAAAACCCACATTATTTTATAAATGAGTACAGATATCCCTATAACTTTATTTACTACAAGCTCTGCCTAAAAAATATTCACCTCTTCGTGCAGATGCGCCGACTGGTTCAATTATTTTGAAAATCAGGGCCGCGTGTGAATCTAACTTTCTTTGATTGAAGTATGTACAGGAATTCGAAATATCCGCATCTTAGATCGTAAAAAATAGAATATAACAACAATTGTATAGTGAAGAAATGTGAAAGTACATAAGATGCCTAATTAGAATATAATTGCTCATAACTGGTTTATTGTGTTTTCATGTAATGAAATTCAGCTTAGTATTGAAATTATTTGTACATATTAAACTACAATAAATAAAACAGCAGTTTGTTCTCAATCTAGCGACACGGTTGCCTGAGCTCATTAAGGCGCGGACTCATGAGAGGGAGGTCTGGGGTTCCATTCCCGCCAGAACCGTCCTCCCTGACTGAAGTTTTCCTCAGTTCTCATAAATGGCAAGTGCCTGGGAGGTAAACATAGGCCTGAAGGCTTCCTTCCCTAAAAAAATTCTTTTCCAGTTTATCATTTCTTCTCACGTATTCACTTGTTCACGTGTTCACTGTCTGCAATGCCTCAACAGTAAAAGCGAGCGTTAAACACTATTTATTCTGTATATAAGCCCTTGCCTTCTCCAACTATGCACATGCCCTCTACTGACGTCACAAGTCGCTGTTTACTTTGTCCTACTCCTGTCTTTATTGTGCTTTGCTAATTATGCATCTTTCATGTTATCTGTTGTACAATTCATTGCACACATTTTCATGGAGCCTGGGGAGTGTTTCACTCTTGTATCGCAACACTTTTCTATTAGAAGTAAACAAACTTGTACATGATCGCATCAATAAATACAAGCAGCAATTTGACAGCGACATATGTTATTTCGGTACTTTAGCCTTCCTCAAAGGATGGCGTTTGTGTCTACGGGAGGGATGCCAGTTCCCTGTCAACCGCTAGTTGGGAGACACGGACATACATGACGTTTACTGTTCTTTTCAAGTATTCCAGCCGGGCCACCTTCACACCGTATACAGCATGAGCACTTTAGACCCTACAACAGAAGGAATGGAATGAAGTGGGAAAGCGTCAAGATCCATCCCAGGACTCGCCTAAACGACCAGGAAAAAAGCTCAGGTGCGGATATGAGTCTTGAGCTAATTAAATTGCGAACACATACGACATGCTATCTGTGAGATATGAAGAACAGCAACTCTAATGTAATGGATGTATACATGGGAGAACGTTTACTTCCGTTTTTCATCCTCTTTTTTCCCTCTCTTTCTAAAATACATAGTCAGAAGCGCTGGATACAACGTAGTTCTGCAGATTGCTGTTTATTATAACATCAGATAGAAATAATCGTTGCAACACTGTTGAATGAAAGGTGAGAACATTATACGAATATGTGATTAATAACCCATTACCTATACACAGGCAGCAGACAACCAAGAACTCTAATGATCACATTTCACGAAATTCATGAGGGTTTCTTCGCTGCAAGAAAAGTGAAATATCGACACAAAAGCTCATGTCATAATAAAAGAAACATAAATCACACACTTCAGCTGAAAAACTCAAGGGACACATTGCTTTCCTGGAACAAGAAACAACAACGAACATTTTGACTTTCCGAACCTTAAAACGGGATTTGTTTATTTGCTTTATTTATGGACGTTCTTTAATATAGCAGGTCATCAGTTTTTTTTTTTTTTTTTTTTTTTTTTTTTTTTTTTTTTGTCGTAAATCTACAACATGGAATCCACCGCTTTGCTTCCCTTCCGAAGGAAGTCATATACAGGATTTTTACGCCCGAAAATCCACCGCTTTGCTTCCCTTCCGAAGGAAGTCATATACAGGATTTTTACGCCCGAAAATCCTGGTGGGGTTGAACCCGCCATTTTAGGTCTACGAGGCTACCACTAGACCACCAGGACCGAACTAAAACGGGATTATGGAAGATTTTACGTGCAAAGGGAACACGACAGTGCTAAGCCAAACAAATATCAGTTTACATTTGGCACTCTGCAATTTCTATCTTTTCCCGAACCTTAAAGTACATCTCTTACATGCAGTAAAGGCATTGAGATGATTCACAGGGAAAGAGCACACGGTTTCATGACAGGAGTGTACTCAGTTATGTGATGATTACGTACCGGTAAATAAAATAATAGTTCTAAGCATAATTTTGCTGTCCCATTTTCAAAAATTTCTTCATCCAATCACGAGAAATTATTTACATCTTCAGCAATTCCGAAGACAAACGAAAACTTTACTTATATTCATATATGAATTTAAAAAGAATTGCCTGATAGTTAATTTTAAATGTGACCGGTGAAATGTTCCGCAGCCTGCTATGGAGAACCCAAATCGTCGGTCACTTGACAGCTGTGCTTGTAATTCTTAAATACAAGCGTGAGCTATTATTTCTCGTCCGCATACAGCACCGATAGATAGAATTTCTCGGACTTAGCGAACTATTAGGCATAACATCACCTACGCTACAGCCGCAGGGCTGAAGACAAATTATTTAATCTTGTGAATTTATTTAAGCAAAAATGTTGTGTGTTGCCCAACCAAGCCAATCTATTTCACCATGACTTAAAGTTTTCCTGTCGGCGATATGAAAATAACTTTTCTCGGGCCATCGGCCAGGTGAATTCTGGAAGGAGTTCCAAGCATTCAAGAGCTAACGTCGCTCTCATCTTCGGGGAATGATGTAGAGACTCCTGGTCCGCCTGTATTTATAGTCAATTCGGAAAGGGAAGGGGCGACCAGATGCCGCTCTGTGTCCAGCATGAGAGGCGTTAACCGAGGACAAATGACGTCCGTTGCAGAGACGGAACTCTCTAATTGGCCCGTTGCAGAATGTAAGCCCGTACTAAAGCCAGTGCTAACCCTTGGACGACGGGTTCTGCTCATAACCTAACAAACACCTGCATGTACCCAAATTAACAAGCACCCCCTCATGCATGCTTAGTTACTAACTGCATGGGGAGGCGATGTAGCCTCTGCGGATGATCGCCACCGGGGTTGGCAGGTGTGGGGCCGCCCCTAAAAAAAAATAAATAAATAAATAAAAAAAAAAGGGCGACGGGTTAAGATCTGTACCAGTACCCCTGAGGACCACGGGGCAGCTATATCGGTACTCAAGGAGAATGGTATACTGTTTTATACCTTCTCCTTGGGGGGGAACAAAAAAAAAACAAAAAAAAAACGGAGTGTTGTCAAACGGGTCATCAGGGATCTGGACTCAGGGACTACCCCGGAGGAAGTGCGGGGGGCTCTACGAGCCGAGCACGAAATGAGGGCGCTCGCCGTTTCCCAACCGAGGAAACAGTCCTCAGAGAGGCCGGAGAGCAAACCAGAGCCCCCGCGCCACTATTTTTTAGTAATAGTGGAGAGGGAACCCGGTCGGGTACCGGAGCTGGACAAGATCACCCAGCTGTTTTATACCAAGGAAAAATCCAGCCTCACATGGGCAAAGAGGGACCTGCCCAATGCTACAAGTGCCTGGACTTTAATCATTCAAGCCAAGCATGCGAGCGCAGAATCTCATGCCTCCGCTGTACTGGTCCCCACACGGTACCCCGGGACAGCCTTAAATGTGTCAACTGCGGTGAAAACCACCATGGCATCTATAGCGGCTGTCCCGCCCGGTTGCGACTCGTTGCAAACGCAAGAGGCCAAAACAAGCAACCCGAACTGAAAACCCAAACTCCAGCGCCGGTCCAAATATGGAAGTCCTTCTCGACAGCATTAAGCCGGCAGAAGCAGTTGCTGGAGCAGACCACGGCCACAAAACAAAATCCAACCAGCCCATCTACGACAGAGCAGGCAGGCCCAACAACAAATATAGCACCTGCCTGCACCCAAGGGGAAGAAGAAGAAGAAGAAGAAGAAGAAGAAGAAGAAGAAGAAGAAGCACAAACAGAAATCTCCACAGACTGCTGCAACACAAAAACAAGTGGAAACAGAATCCAAAAACAAAATCAGGCGGAAAGCACCGCCTCAACAACTGTGACCAGCGAAACCGCGGCACCTGCCACGGCCTATTTAATTGCTGCTCCGGCTCTGCCAACCCAGACCACTCCCACTCCTGCCCCAGCTACGACCACGGCTGCAGCCGACCAAGCCAGGAGCCAGTTCATACCCGTGTCCGACTCGGAGGCGGAAGAGTTCCGGGTCCTTGGTTCCTGGTTAGCTCAGCTGATTGGCCACTCCCTCACCCTACTGCGACGCTGCAGGCAAATTGTTGAAGATTCCACTGTCTCGTCGTCAGAGAAGCTCATGTTCGTGCTCAGGACGTCCGAGTAGATTTTCCCTCTAGCTCGTAATGGCCTCACGACTCGTTCGAAGACCATTGCGAGCCGCATTATGGAATGCAAGTGGTTTTGCGTAACAGCGACCCGGCCTCCTGGAGCTTATAGAGGACCATGGAATTGACATCCTGATGGTCTGCGAGACCCACCTGCGTGCGGGTGTAACCTTCAATCTGCCCAGATACGTCATCCATCGGACCGATCCGATTCCTTGGGCGGCCAGGACGTCGTGCTGGTTGCGACATACGACCCACCTGATGGCCAGTTCTACGAAGCTGACTACAGAATACTCCTCAACCTTCACCCCACAGTCTGCATCGCCGGAGATCTCAACGCGAAGCACTCAATGTGGCACAACCAGCAACCGCAGAGGCCGGCTACTCTCTCGCCTCATAAGCGGAGACCCGGCCCTACTCGCGCATGGTCCGCGAAGTCCAACGCACCATCCCACCCAGGGGAGGGGGGATGTCATAGACATTCTGATCACCAGAATTTTTCATTTCCATCTGGACCTCGCAGTGGTCAACGCTCTGGACTCCGATCACGACCCGGTCGTGGTGGATGCCAACATCGACCTGCCAGCTCTGTTACAACCAAACTGGATAGAAGAGACCGACTGGGATGCAGCTATCCACCGCCTAAACCAGTTCGTAGAACTGTCACCTCGCATCGATTCAATGGAGAAGCTGGAGAGGGCGGCTGCAAACTTCTTCAATACCGTTCTCCTTTCGATCCGTGCCCATACTTACCGCATACCGCATGAGCATCCAAATCCTCACACCATTCCCCCATCGCTCGGGCGGCTCATCAGAGCCAAAATGCCGTGCGGAGGCTATGGCAGAGATTCCGTCACCCCCGGATAGGAGAGATCCACCGGCGATTCAAAACCTTGGTGAGAAATCTCCTACGGGCACACCGATCAGAAACTTGGTAAAACACGATACGGCACATGGACCTCCAAGAGAGGAAACCGTGGCGGATCGTCCGAGGCCTTCGGAGAGATAAGACCCAGCATGAACACTCCCTGCATAGCCGTTTTCTTGGGCACTTAGTTTTTGAGCCCCGAGAAAAGGCAGAGACCTTCGCGGACTATCTGGAGACCCAGTTCCAGCCCCGGGAAGAGCCCCAGGACGACGATCACACTGATCTCGTGTAGGAAACCGTCTCGGCCTTCATAGAAGGTGAGCGGCTTCACCAGGAGATTTTTCACATACCGATAACCACACCGAAATAGGTGGCCTCCCAGATCCGAAACCGTAAATACCATAAAGCCCCTGGGCAGGACCGCGTCACAGCGGAAATGCTCCAGCACCTTCCCAAAAGGGTCGTGATCCACCTGACGTGAATCTTCAATGATGGCTTTACCTCCGCCACTTCCCCTCTTCGTGGAAGGAGGCGCGGGTGGTGTGCATCTTGAAGCCCGGCAAGGATTCAATCCATCCAGCCAGTTACCGCTCCATAAGCCTCCTACCACAGTTTCAAAAGTCTTCGAAAGACTTCTCCTCACCCGGCTATTCCCTCACTTCGAGGAGGGGCAACTCCTACCCAATCACCAGTTTGAATTTCGTCCTGGACATTCTACATCTTAGCAGCTGCTGCGAGTGGCCGAGAAGGTCTCGCTCGGCTTTCAATCGAGGGCCAAATCGGTAACAGTGCTGCTGGACGTCGAAAAAGCCCACTGGACCACCTGGCATGATGGCCTCATCTATAAACTACTAGAGCGCTATATTCCCGCCCCCTACAATTCCCTGGTAGCCAGCTTCCTTCGAGGACGCAGCTTCCGGGTAAAAGTAGGCGGCAGGCTCTCTACAGTCAGGTCTATTGGCGCAGGGGTGCCGGAGGGCAGCGTGCTGTCCCCGACGCTCTTTAGGGCTTACATGGCCGACTTCCCCACACACCGACAAACCACAACCTGTCAGAACGCAGACGATCTGCTAATTCAGTCACAGAATAATAATCAAAATTAAGCAATCAAACCAATTCAGCAACAACTCAGAGAGGCAGAGGCCTGGGGCAAAAATTGGCGCATGGCCATCAGTCCGGAGTGGGTCCGCAGCGCGAAGTACCTCGCTTCATGTTCTTCAAGGAGCATGTGCTTGCTAAAGTCCAGCAAGGCCGTTTAGCTCTCGTGGCAGCTGTATCCAAACCTCAGCTCTCGAACCATGAAAAGCTGCGTGTATACCGTGCCACAATACCGGCTATGGTTCTGTACGGCTGCGAAATCTGGGGATCCGCGGCTCCGACCACGGTCCGCAAGATTCAATTCCTGCACAACTGGGCGCTCAGAATTATGTACGGTACTGACCGCCGTTTCCCAGCACACATCCTCCATGACCACTCCAACATCCCTTATATCGTGGACGTCATACGGGAAAGAACCCGGACGCTTCACGAAATCATCCTGGACCACCCTATTGAGCTGGTCAGAGCTTTAGGGGCCTACAACCATAGAGCCCCTAGAAGGTGCAAATCCCATAGTCTGCCCAAGGACATCATGGAACCCCTTGGGTAACCATTTTAACATTCACCATGGTCCAAATCAGACTAACTTCAAACCTGACCCTGAACAAAATCTATAAGTCCCCGCAAGCGGCAACCATGCTGAGACTCGCGGTTGATCACTGAGGTTAAGCTGCGTCGGGCATGGCCACTACTTGGATGGGTGACCGCAAAGAAATGTCATGCGCAGCTTGCACATTATAAAGGGATCCCTCCCCATTACCATGGGATGTTATGGGTTCAATCTTTTCACAGAGGTCTGCGCATCCCGTAGGTTTTTGCATTAGGACGGCACCTGCCGAAACACAAACCCTCTTTCTGATTCCATCTTAATTTATTCTATGTCCATCGAGCAGGTAAAGCCGCGAGCGGCTAGGCACTGCTGACCAATGACACACACCTGGGAGAAGTCCAGGTGACCCGTAATGGCTTCTGGCTGACCGTTTTATGCAATGTACTGGCTCCAGGTATCTTCTAAATAAATAAATCCAAATCCAAAGCCATTTTATAAAACTTGCTGCGTGTTTGCTGAGCGTTGAACTCCGAATGTTATTAAGTTACAAGTCATTATCCCTGTGATTATGTTTGTTCGTATTTTATAGCTATAGCTTCTTTGATGGAGGGGTCCCAATAGCTTGAAAATTTAAAGATGGTAGTTGTTTCACTCAATCTTGATCTGTGTCCTTCTTAGACACAGTGTTCAGCACGGCCGGATTTTTCTGGGTGCATCAGGCGGATGTAGCTCTCATGTTCTTTGCATCTCTGTTCAATTGTTCTTCCCGTCTACATCGCCCAGGCAGATCGCCGACTCAAGGCGCCAAGTGTTATTACATTCTGAACCTGAGCACGGTCATATTGCGATTTCAATCGGTAACTGTATTTGTCGTCAAAAGGAAATACCGCATGCAGTAACAGAAACCAAGCTATTAGCTATTTCTAACGGAGGCCGCATATTTGGCTGAAGCGAACTTTATCGCAGACTTTTAGAATAGGAATTTAAAAATGGCAGGTGTCTCCTCTTTTGTAGCGTGGGAATAGCAGATGTATGTTTGCTCGTTAAACCCAGAATCTTCAATCAACTATTACAAAAACCCAACGAATAAATGCGAACATGTAATAAACCACGGCTTGTGTGATCCAATAAAATTCTAGAAGTAACCAAGCTCAATAACATTTAAAGAAATTAAATTTTCGCGAGGGGCGGAGCGAATTCACATAATAGATTTAATATTGACAATAAGAAGTAAAATTTAAGCATTCGAGAGTAACAGTAGTAGCAGCTATTCAGTATCAGCATCAGTCATTAGTTATTCAGTAGACCAGTTAAGCCGTCGCGGAGAGTGTAGGTAAATCGGTCGGTCAGTGAGTCAGCCAGTCAGTGCGAGAGTAATAGATAAGTCACGCCGAATCATCGATAAGGTGTATCCGTCAATATGACATCACGATAAAGTCTTTACAGCAAAGTGAATAGTATGATTATAAAGTGTTTACGCGAAATATAGGTGACTGTCAGATTTCAAAATTGCATTAAAGTGAGTAAATCCACGAGTGAACGTAGTGAATTATACCCAAGGGCGAATTATAAAGTACAAATAGGACAAGAACCAAACGACAGAATGTTCCCGAACCTTCCAAATTGCCGAATAAAGTGAATGTCCACCCAGAGCCGAGCGTTATATTATTACAGTAAAGAACCCCCTTCCTCCCTGCTGACTTCAAGTCAGTAAAAAAAGTCTATTTTCCCCTGAGATTCCTATCCTCTGCATTGGAACCAGAGAAATAGGAAGCATCGAACTCCTGACTTCAAGAGCCGAGGCAAGACAAGAAGATCATCTAATTGTCAGGTTAAATAAATAAAAATAAATCCTCATAGATAACAGAATCTCCACTCACCTTAATTCCGGTTCCAATTTCATATATCATCAGTTTCCACCACTTATGGTGACTCAGGAGTTAAAACGGGCTTTAAACACTATTAAAATACTCTGGTTTTAAAAAAGTGTTCGTTTTAACAAGTTAACACTGCACTAGAAAATAACAATGCTCCATGCAGCTTATTTACAAGTTAGATAATGTAATGAAATAAAATATATTGCGTTCAGTGTTCTCTGTAGTAAATATACCCTTTATCACCGGCATTTGTTTGAACATTTCGCCTACAATAGCTCGTACTTTGGAGATTAAAGATAAGATTTTTGTATTTCCTTTGAAGTTTTAAAACTTTGCTTGATATTGGCATTTTGTTGACGTATATCTCCATCTACTGACGTGCCTAGTAGCAAGCAAGGATCTGTGAAATGTTTTGTTAACAGTATATTAGATGATTTAACATTCACCTTCGCCTTGAGTTCTAATGTGTCAGGGAGAACTTCTCACAGTCATTCATTTTATCACGATGTTAATTTGTTTTCTAAAGCCTAAATCTTCATATTATTCTGTGAAGGTGCTTTAAGAGTAACAGTTATCATATGGGGCACAGGTCGTTAAGGCGGGAGGTCTGGCGTTTGATTTTCACCAGGACCGTTTTCCCTGACTGGGTATTTTTCCAGGTTTTCCTCAGTCATAAATGGCAAATGCCGGGGAGGTACCCTAAACTTACGCCTGGAACGCTTCCTTCCTTAAAAAGATCCCTTCCCAGTTTATCATTTCATCTCCTATATCATCAGTGTCCATCGCCTGTGATACCTCAGTAGTTCGGAACAGTAAAATATGTCTTTCGAGAATATATAAAATGAATACGATTAAATATACAATCAACAATTGAACTAATTTTAACGAGAGTACCATTTTTAAATTTTTTGCCAGTCACTGTGTGTGTGTGTGATTTGATTTATTTACGGATGCTCTTTAACATCTCAGGACATCAGCGTCCCATTCAATTCAGGATGTGAAACGGCCGATAAATTTTGCTCAGAGGCCTCTTCTTTCAGGCTTGAGGTTGAGGTTCTTTTTCGTGCCACGACTTTACTTTTCTTCCAAAGGAATTCATACTTAGGATTTTTACGCCCGAAAAAATCCACCGATCCTGGTCGGAATCGAACCCGCGATCTTGAGTTTAGAAGGCAAGTATGGTGGTTACCGCTACACTACCAGGACCGACGTCAGTCACTGCAACTACAGTACGATCACCAGGCGGCGCGAGGTTTATCCTATTATCGAGTCCCCAGTCATACATCGAGTTATCTGCACTTGAATTAATTGACTTACCGCAAAAACAAATATACGTTGAAAAAAAAAAAAAACGTAAAAAGGCATGTCGAGGGCTAAAATCTTAGAATAAACATATCTGGTTTGCTGGGATTCATTATATTCTTTTGTCCAATGATTAGTGATTCATCAGTAAACTAATTTTAAAAATGGCGTTTTTCACTTCTTGTTAACACAGGATGCATTTGAAAAGTCCTGTTGAAGAAACTTAAAGGAATGGTTTAGAGTTTTTTCCCCTGTTACCATTGGAATAGCACTGGTGAGGTAATTCCGTTAGTTTGAATTTATGTTCTCTTTAATGAATGTTGTAGCTTAACTTATTTCTTTCTCATCCTTTAGCTTTGTATTTGAAGGCCACTTTCTTCTCGATTAAACCTACTGGATTCGTTACCCTTGTTATAGCAAAAGAAGGCGACGGTCGTACCCGGATTTTATTGCAGTGTTTATGTGCCATTTGGCTTAATGAACCGCAACAGAGAGAGAGAGAGAGCGAATGTTGACGGCGCGGCGCAGAGTTTAGTGGCCGACAGTGACCGACAGACTGACTGACTGGTTTGAGGCGTACCAACCCAAAGCCACTACCTGCTTGCTTCGGTCAAGGTCGAGGTTTAGAACACATGGACAGGCAAGTGGCACACTTAAAGTGTATCTGCACCATTTATGTAACAGCACCGCGTCCGCGCCGACCTCGATGGCGTAACGGGAATACTTGCAGGGGTGTGCATGCACCAGTGCCCTGTTTGTACGTTTCTCTGCCGTCACTATTGCACACGACCATGAATGAATATTCAACATTTATATATTTATTTATTATGTGTATTTAAGGACATTCTTTAACATCGCTGGTCATTAGCGTCCCATTCCGGACAGGGGGTGAAACTGCCAATAATTTGTGCTCAGGGTCTCTTCTTTTAGATTTGAGGTTGAATATTTAACAATTATATCTTGGTGTCTCAATTTGCTTTTGAATAAAATAATTAGAGTTTAGATCTTTAATCATTTAAAGACTTTGTATGTAAAACCAGTTATTTCAAATTCAACATAAAGCTTCCAACGTTAAAAGGCCATACACTAACCACAATAACGCCGCAATTGATTATGAGCATTTTATATTGAACTTGAAATAACTGATTTTGCAACCAAATACTTAATTTGATCTTTTATTGTACCATACACTGTATTTATTTTAACCGTCATCGCAACCTTACGAAGCTGCTTTCCGGCACTTTATTTGCAAAATATTTCAACGTTACATTCTCAGTTTGTTAATCGCTAGAGAACTTTTGAGTTTATGGCTTACTTCAGTAATGTGTTATGTACTTTATCATGGTAACTGTAGCATTTTAAATATTATTGCAACTTCATGTTACCGCCAAGGGTGGCCGAGGTCGTTAAAGGGTGACTCGTGAGCGGGAGGTCTGGGGTTCTATTCCCGCCAGGACCATTCTCCCTGATTGAGGGTTTTCCAGGTTTTCCTCAGTCGTCATAAATGGCAAATGCTGGGAAGGTACCCTAAACTTAGTCCTGGAACGTTTCCTTTCTTAAAAAAAAAATCCTTTCCCAATATATTATTTCATTTCATTTCATGTATCACCAGTGTCCACCGCCTGTTGTGCCTCAGTAGTAAATATGGGAGTTAAACACCATTTAAAAAAAGAAAAAAGAAAAACTTCATTTGGCTTTAGACTATTAATGTAACTCGTTTTCGATGTACCTAAGGAGAAATGTATTGACATGACGACGAGGGTGGAATAAGCACGGAAAGCTGTACTATAAACAACAAATAATGGATATGTTGGAAGAAAAGAGCTTAAAGCACAGTTGTTGGTGAAAATGATCCCAGAATCAGAAAATACAAAGTGCATTTCTAGTACAATGTTACTTTTTTTTTTAAAATGGAACAATCTATTGCCTTTTTTTTTTTTTTTTTTGAATGGTGTTTTAACGCCCGTTTCTACTACTGAGGCACTACAGAAGGTGAACACTGATCATACATGAGATAAAATGATTACTTTGGAAAGGAATATTTTAAGGAAGGAAGCATTCCTTCCTTAAAAAAGCTTTCCAGGCCGAAGTTTAGGGTACCTCCCCGGCATTTACCATTTATGTGGACTGGGGAAAATCTGGAAAAAAATACTCAGTCAGGGAGCACGGTCCTGGTGGGAATCGAACCCCAGACCTCCCACTAACGAGTTTGCGTCTTAACGACCTCGGCAACCCGTGGCGGTCTGTATTGACTTTGAGAAAACAAAACTAGATTAGATTAGTTCCTCCCCCCCCCCCGAATTCTAGGCAAAGAAGTTTAGAATATATCGTCATATGTATGTCCCAGACTTTTAGACCTTTTCAGAAAATTCCCATTATCAATTGACATAAAACAATGCATTGCGCTGTTGAATATAATCTGTTCTCATTTTGTTTAAAAGTCATGAAATTATCGAAAGTATGTTACAAATTGTCTAAAATTCCGAGTCAAATGAAACTTTTAAGGAGTACTTTGCCTCATTTATTTGCTTAAGCACTCGAGTAGAAATGTACCGTACATTCCTCTGCTTGCCGCGACCGTCAGTGCTCTTAATTATTTTTCTTCTTCTTTTTTGAGAATAGCTGAATTTATGTGCGGTACATTTCCAATCTAATACTTTAGCAGTTAAATGGGGCGGACAACTCTTAGAAAGTTTCATTTGACCAGAGCTCGGGATCTATACCCATCCTGAATGAAGTGCAACATACTGTAGATAATTCCCCTACATTTTAGCAAAAAGCAAACAGGCATGTACGTCTTTTGCCTAACAATCGGGACAGTGTATTGCTTTTTGCCTAATGATAATGGGTATTTTCTAAAAAGGTTCTGTCTGCCTGTGGTGCCTCAGTAGTAAAAATGAGTGTTAAACACTATTAAAAAATTAATAGAGCCTGAAAACCTCGAGTCCTAAATATGCAATATTTCGAATTTGCTGAATAACGCTCTGAAAGCAGCCCATAAGCACAGATAACATATGCGGTGAAGCAATGGGAAGCACATACCTAACCGTTTTTAAATTTGTACCTGGGATGACTGCTCTAAACTGAAAGATTTAAAGAAGAGTAAAGAAAAGCTATGAGGTGCACGTTGGTTCATCGTAAAGTAATTTTTGCGGCATAATTATAGATATGGAATTTAAAAAGAAATATTCTGTTTTGTAATACTGTTATTTCATAAATAATGCTTTCTCCCTACATTAAAAAAAATGAATACATGGTTACTATAAACGTTACCTTTTAAATTCTCGTAAAAACATATATTAAAGTCACTGTCAATTTTCATAAATTGATATAAACATTTTAACACATTACCGCATTTTTTTTCTCTCAAACACTTCAGTATATTGCTCTGAGTTTTGAGTTACATTAATTTAAGCAATAAAGTAATCTGCTTAATATTTTTCATCGTGGTTATTATTTAAAAAGTCTGAGATTCTGTATTTAAACTTCTAACAATCCAGGCTACTTTAATTTTATAAAAGTGAAACAGAAGAATTTCGACAGTTTCAAGGTAGTGACATTTTCATACAGTCAAAACTCAATGTCCTTTAAGAAATTCTAAAAAATGGCGTGGGCGCCCCAGAAAACAAACGAGAACGCTACTGTGTACACTTTAACATTTTCAGTTTTTATTTATAAGGTTAAACAAATAAAATAACACCTACATGCAAACATATGTGTGGATATTTTGAACTGTTGTGAAACGTTACAGAAAGGCGGTGGATTTTCTGCAACTATGGCAAATATTTCAAGTGCTAAGGAAATTCAGTTAGTTTTATCTAAACTGTATCTTTTTTTCTGAATACATCAAAACTACTATGTTCTTAGTTGCAAACTATGAAAAACGAACTTTTTTTTTTTTTTTTTTTTTTTTTTTTTTTTTTTTTTGCTTCTTCACCCTGAGTTAATGGATATATCTGAATCCTAAGGGAACTAATTAATTATTCTCATCAATCTGTTTATACAGAACTCATTAGATAATACATTTTCTCCCTATGTGACAGGTACATCTTACGTTCCATTTAGAAAATATGAAGAAAAAATTTCAAATTCTGCAAGAGAGAATAGTATGTCCGTTAAATACGCTACTCTCACATCTGTGCGGATTCATATTTAAAGAGAAAAGTACTAATATTTTAGTAAAAACGGTTCGAAAGTGTTACGTCTCTTCAAGGAACTGTAAGGCTTAAAGCAATCCTTAAATCCTTAAAGTAAACCTTAAAGCAATCGTCAGCTTTCTAATAGAATTTCAACACTTTCTCTAGTGATTTTATGGCATATAATTCAGATCAAAATTAAATATGGTTGCATTTTTAAAATATTCCGCTATTAGTATCCGTCATTCTCCAAACTAGTATTAGGATAACTGCAACCAACTCTGATTGCTAACCATTTAAATAAACTTTGCACCTTCAAACCCCAGGAAGAACTCACCAGATGTCAGAATAGACCTTCAAGCGCAGATCCACTGCCCCGCCGCACTGCGCTTTCTACCTTGCAAGCTAGAATTGGAATTATGAAATGAAATTTTATGACATGACAGTGAAAAGGAATTCATTCCAATATTTACCTAAATGACCAGGTAAAAGCATGAAAACAACAAGGCCATGATTACCGGCTTCACGGGGATTGAGCCCGGGACCTCCCAAAAGCTAGCCGTAAGCGTTTCTTTGTTCGGAATCTACAAGTTAAACTATCTTCAGGAAAGCACTTATCAAGGTTCAAGTAAATTGTGACGTAAATCAGGAATCACACTAAAAACAAAGGCGTTCACTTAGAGAATGAACTGCATCTTTGCACCTTCGTCTAAGATCAACGTTTATTTATTAATTACAACATGTACCATCCAAGAAGAAATTGATTGTTTTCCAGAGGTAAAATAAACTCTGTCATCCCTCAGTGAAAAGCCAGAGGGCAAAAAGATGTTAAAATGTTACATTTTTGTACCTTTATTACACAATTCCTTATTTATAGGATACCTGAAACCACCAAAGAAATATGAACTATACATTTTTAACCAGCAGTGATCGAGAAACCTCTTTCTTTTACCATGTTTCTTATTTACTTTATTTCTTGAGAACAGCTTTTCAGTTTCACAAATTTCCTTATATCAATATTTAAAATATATATACGTGCAAGTGTATTTAAATGTATAAGAAGAGTTTCAATACAATAATATTCCAAATAAATTGTTAAAATGTATAAATTTGAGTATAAGTTTTTAGTTCACTGATAGGCTATGAGCAAAATTTGAATGATTTTCTTAAGAGACCCGCATAATATCCTGCTCTTCCCTCCTACTTTGATTTTGAGATCCCCGCCAACTATCAAGCAAAATCACCCTGGATTCCATGAAAAACTTACTGTAGAATGGAAAATGAAAGCAATACGTAACAAAATACTTACAGAAAATTATAAATACAGTGAATTTTGAAAATAAACAAATTTCAAGAATGTGTTCAGAAACTACGTAAACCCAATTTAGTCAAGCTGTAATTTCCTTCTATAAAACTTTAAAATACATGCACTCGAGTTTTGCCACAGTTTCTTCATTGAGTGCAAATTGTACGCTGAGATTCAAATGTGAAGTTTCACTGTATAGAAAGTTTTGTGTTAGGCTCATTTTTTAAATAGTTCGCTCACACACACACACTTTTTAAACACATTTCAGTTTTTCTAGAGCACAGCTGACATAGGCTTCTTGTTGATAGCAGCTTCACTGTATGCTCTTACCTTCGAGAATAGCTGTAATGATCAACCTCTTCCCAAGCTCCTTCCTTCGTGCGTAGAAAGTATAATTAATATCTTCCTTCTTCTTGTGGTCCTTTTCACAGAATATTCGTTTATTGTATCGGTATCTCCATTTCTTGATTTGGTTTATTTACTGACGCTGTTTAACATCCGCATCCCATTCTATTCAAGGCGTGAAACGGCCGACAAATTTTCCTCAGAAGGCGCTTCTTTCAGGCTTGACGTTCTTTTGCATGCCGTAAATCTACGACACGGGATCCACAGATTTACTTCCCTTCCGAAGGAAGCCAAACTAAGATTTTTACGTCGAAAAAATCCATCGATCCTAGCTGGGTTTGAACCCGCGATCTTGGATTTAGGAGGCAAGTATGTTATCACTACATCACCAGGACCGACTATCGGTAACTCCACTGATACTATTATAATGTACGATTATGTCAGGTTTTTGTTGCTTCTCCCAGCTTGTTCAGTACTAAGCACAATTCTTCTTGGGGACATGTGACGCCAAGATAGCTTCCTTACGAAACGCAAAGACGATGGTTTTTTTCTTTCCTGATAGCGCTAGGCAACAATGCCTTGGATATTCATTCATTCCTTGCTTATTTTTTCTCATTGTTCCATATAGTGTGAAAATCTTCTTGTAAAGCTAATTTACAATTGGGATAGGTGTAAAAAATCAATAGTCGTAAAGCCTTGAAGGTAGCTGGTCAGATACAATGCCACTCTTTGACGTTGCTTTTTTAAGGAGCGGTCAGTTCCTGAACCTGTAAGTGCATTACATAACTCGATTCCATGTGTATTAGGGCCGCATTTTCACTTCATATACGCAACGCGTCCTCGGTAAGAAACAAGTTATTGTTAAGAGTGAGTTTGATTTGTATCTGCACTTAGAGTGACCGACAAAGAATCTGTGAAGGCATCTCTCATAGCAGCCAGTTTATCATTCCGACGCCTTTTATTTCTTGTACTGATGTCATCAAATCTGATAACTGCTGAAATCGTGTACGAAATTTTGCAGCAAGGAACGTATTTGTTATACGTTAAATATATAGTTTATAATAACTATGTGCACTCGCGTTTAACTTTATACATTTCATCAATATCTGTTGGTAGCCATTGTTACTGCTTTTCTGGATTCCTTGCATTCTAATTTGATCATAAAATATCTGTGTCTTTTCATTACTACAGCTCACAATAAATTTTGGAATAATATGCTAAAAATATCCTGAAAGCATCATTCACTCACTGTCTGAATTCTGTCAGAGGCACTTGTAAGTCCTTGCAAAAATATCATTTTCATCTTCATCAGCATTCCTCTTTTCTATATCATCAGCTACTTCTTCACCTACTTACGGCTTTTTTTTTTATTTGAACACAGTTTTAGGTTAGGAAAGTAATTTGTATAATATTATTTCTTATGTTATAGCTTTTGGAAATTTGACATTTATTCAATTAAATCGCCCTCTAGTCTAATTCTACAAATGCACAAATGTTTGCAGCGGGACATAACCGAGTTGCAAGTATCTTGTGTTTTTCTATTGCTGCCGTAACTGGTCTGTCGGTTGTTCTAATGGATTAGCAGCAGTTAGGTGAGGAGACCCCCAGGCCACGTATACCGCTTAGGAGCACATAGCCCACATTCGATATGACCTAACATACCAAGGCGACGCCATATTTCAATTTCGTGATAAGACACAAGGAAATGTTATATCATACGCTACACGTTTTTATCACTTGCAAGGAAAATCACAAAAATAAATGCAAAACAATTAAAAATCAGAGGTAGAAAACACTTTAATGATCTGATTTCAAAACAATGTTACCGCAATACGAAAATATTTCATTTTAATTTTAATCCTGGTGGTGTATATATTGCTTTGAGTTTCACTGACTGATCGCTGTATGTGCGACAGTTTGCCTATTTCAGATACCGGTATAACATAATGTTTCCCTATCACCCATACTGGGGGGGGAGGGATGGGTGGTTGACATGATTTACTGAGAGCGCTAAAGAATTTGCAAGTTCGCAGCAAAATGAGCAATATCTTGCTTTTCCACTACAACGCAAAACTTCACACCTCTTCAATGATGAGCTGAAAGAAATGAACTCAGGAATTATCGGCACGCGTCTCATCTGAAGGTGACGGTAATTTTTCAAAAATATAATAGAATGTTTATGCTAGATTCTTGAATACTGCAATTAGCAATTAAACTTTTGGGGGGATAGGAAGCATTATAATATAAAATAAATAATAAATTGCAAAAATATAAGCAAAGAAAGCCAGAACCACACAAACTGAGGAACAGTTGGAGAGGAAACAGAGTGTGTAATAAATCAACTGCTACAAAGACATGAAACAGCATTAGTTCTCACGAGTAGGAGGAGATTCAGGTGTGTGGCAAAACGATCTCAGTTGTGAACCACATGAAGTGGAGCTTGTTACCTAAAGACTTTGCACAAATTATGAAAAATATATTGACAGCTATTGCGCACAAGTACCAAACAGTGACCATGAAGTCAATGCTGCCACAACAAAATAGCGAGACAATTTCGTTACGTTATATTTTTGAATCACCCACACATAATAAATAAAGTAGATACATGCATTAAAATAAAAAAAACATACATGATGTAAACTACCACATTTTGAATGAATTTTATTACAACCGTCGGCAATAGCCGTTTCTCAAATTCACGATTGTAGTGCCAGGAAGACCAGAAACGCTGAATGCCAAATAATGATGACGTGTCACATTAACTATTATTTGAAAGAACATTTTAGTAGAGATAGACTTGCTTATTGCAAACGCAACGGAAAAGTTGCGAACTGTCCACTCTAGATACAATTGCGCTCCCAGCATTTTTATGAACCAAATGTTTCGTTATTTTAGTCACAATTATATTCTTGATTAAAAAGTTTGAAGCAAGAATTACACGCTTTTCATGAGAGAGGGAAACACTTTTTGTATGCCTGTGTGGGGACTGCGGGTATTGCATACTTGTAACAAAACAGGGACAGTGGTCAGTTTCCGTAATTTTTTTATGAGTACAGCTCGTGACGATGTCCAACAAAACAACTTAATTTGACCCTGAATTTTATTTAGCTAACTTACGGTGCATAATTGCAGATGGTACAGGTTCAGTTGGGCCAAAACTACAAAATGTCCGACTCTGCAATAATTAAGATTAATATTGCTGACACTTAAAGCAAGGCAGCACTGAATTATCTGTAAAATGTTTTATAATGTTGTGTTTTTTTATATATAAATGCGGGTAAATTTATTCCTATGCCCAGATTTTGCATTGCTTTAAGGCTGTATTTCCTTAGAGCTGTTTGTGCATATTTTTCAATACAAGAGCTCCAGGTAATGCATTATTATTATTATTATTATTATTATTATTATTATTATTATTGTTATTATTATTATTATTATTATTTTATCAAAATACCAAAATGTCAACCATTATCTACATGGCTTTTTCTTATGTAAAAATACTTAAAGCAACATTTTAATCACAAAAATTTTACTAAAATAAACATTACCATTATATAAAGAAAAAATATTCAATGTAACAGATTGCATTAGATGTTCTACATTTTATATTAGTACAAAGCATTCAGAACGAAATTTCCATTATAAAATAGCCAATAACTGACGCCCTAATAGCTAACGCATTCCGAATATTAAACAAAAACAGTACTTCGAAAAAATAACTTAATGGAAATTTCATTGTTTAGCATGCAAAATTACCAAATTTTCCTTTGAGAATTGAAATACGTCAGCAGTTAGCAGTTAGATAAAGAACCGTTCTTCCCAAGCTCTAGTAAAAGCAGTGGTAAAAATTCTGAAATATTTTTTAATGTTTCCTGGGAAAACATTCCTAAATTTTAAGCCATATTGTTAATGTTATTAGTATAATAATGATGATTATTTATTTAATAACTGCTTTGAGGTGCAGAAATGAAAACTAGATTCGGCAAATAGACAAAAATTATGAACAAAATCCATTGGAAATGTTAAGAAAAATTAGTTATACATTAATATGTGCATCTTCAGGGCCCCTTAACATTAGACTTTCCTTTAGATTTTCCCATATGTTAAAACATTTTTGCTCTTTGAAAAAGCATTTCAGCTTTTCCTCTAAATGGTGACTGTAACATACGCTCGTCACGAGGTTCCCGAGGATACTGAACATTTTCAAATATGAAAAATATATTCGTAGCAAAAACACTTTGTCCTTCATTTATGTGCTCTTGGAACCGAAATGAAAACAAAACACTGCAAAGATAATGAGAAAAGTTGTAATACAATGTACTGATTTGGTTCATAAAGTAACAAACATGGATGTTGAGCTCTAGCTTAGGTATAGAGGCTCTATATCATTTTAATAATGACCAAATTTTTTATATTATTCATGTGCTGAGATATGCTGAGATTTTACTACTACCTTTGAGGAAGAACACATACCTGTTCATTATTTTGTATGACTGTATCCGTATTTTAATTCTTTCTGCTTTTCTAGTTCTCATTATACTTCTATGAGAATAAATTTTATTTTTAATTTGTAGTATACATATAGATCTGTAACATCGTCCTGAAATCTATAATACTTCAATTGTGTAAAGGCAGTTTGGTGTGCTAATTTTACATACGATACCATTATTTATAAAGCAAGGATATTGCACAAAAAATGGCAGAGAGTAAACACACGCGTATGCGGTTGAAACTTATAGTTCCATGCTCACTTGTTCACAGAAAAATATTTTAACACTTAATGACCTTTCCAAGCCCTAATTCTGCCTTTTTAGTTTTCTCTCAAAACGTCTAGCGGCTGTTGTCTAACGTAGACATTCATTGCATGCCATTCTGATCGCAAGTTTATATAATAAGTTTTTTTTTTTAATTACGTAAAAAGATAGGAAGTCATCATTATGATTTGCAAGTTCTCTCTACACCACAGACGTTTCCTTACCTTACAATTACTGTCAGAGACTTTTATGAAGGACCCGGTCTCCAAGTTTCATGCCAAATATACAAAATACACTCCTTTTAGCAAACACCTTGCTGTTGCTTCACCAAAAAGTTAGCAAGTGAAGCAAAAGTTACTAAGCTAATTAATAACACATATTGCAGCTATGGAACACACATTAAACTGAATAAAATTACACCAAGGCAAAAGGAGAAAGAAAATAAATGTGTGTGGAAATGTTATATTTAGAAAGTACTAGCAGAACAATGTCCAGATTTAACAGCCCAAAGCATTGCATAATTATTCTCAGGTCAAAGAATTTTTTAATGTTGGGAATAATTGAAAAGATTCAGAAGTCGATATTGTAAAATTTAAATTTTATTTTTAGGAAAGCGAAATAAAAATATATATATTTTGGAGAACAAAATTGGAAAATATTCAGATTCTGGCACAAATTATTAATGGTTTATGACTCGGTCTGTTAATAGAAAACCACATTCTGTTAATCAAATATAAACACGTTTTGATTAGAAGTAAATTCACAATTACTACGTATTTGTAGTACTGTAATTTTATGACAATTAAAATGAAAATTTTGTAAAAAACTGTGGGTAATGGAACTTTAAGTATTTTTACTGAAAACAGCACCCAAAATTTTAAATCAATGGATCATCAGGTTTTAAACACATTGCAAGCATGTGTGATTAGAACTTTAGACATTTATTATTCTTAATAAACTAAAAAATTAAACTTTCATTATATTTACTCAAAGTTTGCAAATGAATATGTGCTATGTTTGTCTTGTTTTTGGTTCAAATTTTAACACCATTTGAAACAAAATACCCACATTACAGTGGTATATCAAGTGATATTTTCACATGTACATTCTACACACACTGTTTATTTTCGGTTGTGTACATAAATAGACGTTCTATCATTGGATATTCACCGTTTAGCGCTTTCGACTGTTTTACATATTCCTTTGTGGAGATCAGAGGTTATATGCCACTTTTTCAAGAAGTTTTATTTTTTTAATAGTTTAACGCCCGTTTTTACTACTGAGGCACCACAGGCGGTGGACACTGGTGATACGTGAGATGAAATGGTAAATAAGGAAAGAATTTTTTAGAGGAAGGAAGCGTTCCAGGCATAAGTTTAGGCCTCCTCGGCATTTGCCAGGTATGAGGACTGAGGAAAACCTCAAAAAAAAAAAAAAAAAAAAAAAAAGTAAGAGATTATGATGTCTCGTGTTCCAGCAAAGCAACATAAAATCAACGTGGATAACGCCAAAGCTGTTGCCATGAGTTCTCCAGGAGCTAAAGACGGAGAATGTTTTCTATTGGGAGTGATTCTTTGTGACATCTATTGACGTGTCGGTTCCGGCTCTTATTGGTGTACCACGTTTTATCTTCTGTATTCGTTATCATAACTCCGTGCTATCTGAAGGCTTCACAAGGAAGTGTGTTCATTTATGTGGTGACCATGTTGAGTAATGACTTAGGAATTTTCTAATTTGGAGAGGTCTGAAACGGGGTTCATTCAACCTTGTGAGGAAACTTGGGGAGCTGCCTAATAGAGAGGTGGCGTCCTTCGATCTTGAAAGCTGCTTAATAGGCGACAGGCGCGGGTTGCCAACATGTTGATCACATATCCCTTATAATGCCGTCCTTCTCTCAATGGCGTCACAAGACGGAGGTACAAGAAGCAGCGGTCGCTGTGGCGGGCTGTAGCGCCGTATTGTTAAGTAATGAGCACTCAGATTAAGAATTATTTACCTTTTATTAGTAATGACGTGTAGACATAAGTTCTGTCAGCTCTAGAAAATTAACACGGCTGCTTGTAAACTGGGAAAGACGCAATTCTTATGTCAACATTTTAAACTTGAGCGGTAGGCCCTTGGTTTACGCTTAGCAACCACAAAATGCTATTGGGCACATTATAGCATTGCAATCATTATCGATGACCGCGAAAAGGACTGAACTGAAAGCTCTCAAGGAAGGAAAGGGAGAATGACGGTATTGTGCAAGCAGCAGTATATGGTCAAGCATTGTCGTCAGAAATTTAGACGGGAATCTGGAACTTTTTCCTCTTGGTAGGTATAGATGTTGTTTACACTTGGCCCTTGACAAGCCTTGATTGATACTCTGAATATCTAGGTACGTCCCTAGTCATTATTTTAAGGGAGCAGAAAAAAGTTCTCTTCACTTTCTTTGGCTTTATAAATGAGAGTGACACCGTCAAGTACTTGGGATAGTAGACTGTAAAGTTTGTTAACAGTGCCTGCATCTGACAAGTACCCTGTGGGTTTGCTATAAAACATTTCAAAATCTGTCTATCAAGAAGGTATACACTTGTTGCTTTTTGCAACTTTTCTTATTTTCATTAATTTTCGGGATAATAAATTATTTGCTATGAATATAAAAGATGTTCGTGCTATTATATAATGAAAACGTTTCTTTGATCATCTTATGCTAATACAAATTACCGAATACTAACATTTTTCTTTAGCTGTATATGATTAGGCATAAACATTTTAACATTTTATTTATCCCATATCTCAACATCTTTCATTGTAGTATTGAGTTTTAGTATTCTTAAAATATTTCAATGAGTACAGAGCTGTTTATATTTACACATTTAGGGAAATTTTCATTGAACTGCATTTTATATGCTGAAATACGTGTGGGGGGGGGGGGGCTAATATCTGAAAGCCTAAGGTAACGTCTAAAGGTTTCAATTTGCGCGCTACAGTCCAAGGAAGTCATAATGAACAACTTTTATTATTCCAAATGCTGATGTAAACTTTAAACGCCATCAAAACTTGATAAAACCTATTAATTTGGCAACCAAGTTTCACAATTTCCATTTCTTAATAATAAAAAGGGAGTTGTTTTACATTTGGACTATCTACTTCTTTACTTTTGGCACTAGCACGCCAACTACGGTTTAACGGTCGAACACATTCCAGGGTATCAAGCGGCGAGTCATGTGTGAGCATTAGGGCAATATAATTTAATTTCTAATATCTCTTGCATTTTCTCTTGTAAACGTTATTTGTGCAAAAAGTTTACAGATAAAAGATTATAATTCATTCACAGACACTTATCTTCAGATGTGAACTCCGGACACCCAGGAGCACACCTTGCGACATTTGTTCAAAATGACATTACGGTTCCCTGACCTTAGCCCAATTTCCCAGGGCGCTGCCCACCATTCTGGCCAAGTGAACCTTTCAGCTATCTCCCCTCACATTATGAACGCAAACAGGTTTTCTTGCAATGATGTGCTGGATGCAGGTAGAATCATATTCAAATAGAAACCATGGAATTCCTTTCCCTCCCTCCTTTCTTGGCCTCCTGTAACACATTTCACGGATAGAACGCCGTATATGCATATTGTGTTTATTTACAGAGCGGGGATTGAAACAATTGCAGCATATAGAACCAACGAAATACCATCTTTTACAACACTATAGAACTCAGATTTTAGATTATAAAATACCATATTTTATGTTTTTAACCTCAATACACAGAACCAAAGAACTACAACGCTATTGTAAACTGTTACACTGATAAAGCGCGTGCCCTAATTTAAATTTGAAAACGACTTGTTTGTAAATACGAGGGCTGAAAAAAATAGTGGCAACACTGTCGCCACGCTATTAATGAACATGCCAAGACTTGTTCTCAACATGTCTAAAGGAATGGCAAGGCTGTTCAACACGCTGAGATTAACTAGTAAACGGATGAATACAAAGATATACGCAATGGTGTATTTTAGTCCGCTCTAAAATGCTGTTTTCTAAAAATGAACTGGTGCATGGATTAAAATTCACGTGGCACATGTTAGGAACATGAGGAAATGTCACGGAAGACTGCGAGAAGCCTATGCCATATCGAAAGGTGGTCTAGTGGGGTGCCAGACTATCGGGCAAGGGCGCAATAGAGTGAAAGATGCACCACGTTTTTGTCGTCTTGTCCTCAAAGAGCATTACGTTGATGGACAGTGAGGAAGTTAACCGCAATGCTTTCTATTTCAAACATCAACAAAGACAGCGGGTAATAAGTCCCCAGGCTTACTACTTATTAAATGTTGTCATTACTTCCCACACAAAGTACACACCACACACACTCATTTAAATGTTTCAGCATTACAACATCACCTCACTCTTAAAATAAGCAACCGAGTGCATTACGAGTGATATAACAGAACACAGGTTGCAGTCAAATTTTACATAGTTTTAAACTAATGTAGAAAAAAGTAAGTATGCGCAAATTAAATAGATGCCTTCAAGAGTAAGAACTAGTAAGGGTCCATTTTTTGTCTTTTTTAGGTACAAGTGATTAATATTTGTTGTGAAACAGATAACTTATGTATTACATTTTTTTTCTTTTAATAGTTATAAGGCATTTTCTTTTCGCACTAATGTTAAAGATTTACTTTTAGCAATGACGTTGTTATAGGAACAGAAAGAGAATGGATACATAGAAAACAGTCCGAAATATTAAATTTTGCTTTTCCCCCCTGAAAGTTCCTGAGTGTTAAATATGGGATAATATTAATTTCTTTAAACTCAACACGTGTCTACAAGAATCCTGCAGGTGTGCATATCAGAATTAGGACGCTGTTGCAATGCGTACAATTTTTAAGAAATTCTTCAAATTGAGGAACCGGGTTTAATTGGTGCTGTTTCTCATAAATGTCCCCTTTATAATATTATGCGATAGACTGCAAAGTCACTCAGATTATTTTTGTTCACGCTTCGTGCATATGGTGTATAAGTTTAGAGTAATAAACCGTTTTTTTCACAAAAGTGGAGCATTCCTCATAAAAAGGCCTAAGCTAAGGCGCTTACCGTGATTTATGTCTTTTTATGTTTTGCATTAAAATCCGCGAAAAACCTTCCCCTTACTTTCGGGGAAATGTTATGCAGTTTCACCGATGTGCCTATGCTATTTATTTAGGAGCACTAAGTGTATTCCATATTGGAGGGGTATAATATTTCTGCCGAGAGAACAATTAATGAGTGGGCATATGTTCCAGATATTAATAAGATAAAGCAAAGTGGTTGCAGGCATGCTAGAAACATTTATGGCTTTCAACCTGAATGAAAGTTTGTCTTTTTCAACAAAGTCCTGGAGTAAAACTATGGGTCACTGAAAAACACATTTCAGGATTCTAAAGCGCCAGATTACAAGCATAACTCCCTATTCCATATTTTCATCTTATTTGCAAGTCCTTATATACCACATTTCCCCCCCCCCCCGAATTTCGTGAAACAAAACGAAGTTTCCTCTCCCTATGCTAAACCCGCGTTATTCCAGGCATAAAATACCATCCGATTCCGCCTAAGTCTGAAAAGAAAAGCGGTGCAGAATGTGCACAGTCAATAAGCAAACATTAACATTCGAGCACATCTCAGATGAGAAATATTTCATGGGTTTAGGGATGCTTTGTTTGAAATCTCGACGATTGTCATCTGTCAATTTACTGTTATGAAATATCTACTCTAACGAATGTTATGTAATACTCAGAAAACAGTTTCATCGTGCTTTTTAATAGGATCAGAGTTTCACAAAATTTCACAGTTTATCTTAATAAAAACAAACAAAAGAAAAACACACACGCACAGAAATAAAAATTCTATAGAGCTGGAATGTGAGCGAGGTGGTCAGTTTCGACTCAGGACCAAAGTCTAGCTGGAAATGGTGGTGCCCCCGTAACCTAAAGCGACACACTGACAGCTTGACTGTACCGTTATCACACCCAGGATACTCCACCTCTGCACATAGCACTTGTCTTCCTTCATGCAGTGACTCTTTGTAAGAATGAAAATAAGCATTTTATATTCGCTTTCCCTCTCAGCATTTTTATGCCTAAATATCTTCCACTGTTTTATTATGCTTTTAAATATAGTTAAAGGAATGTAACCATTGAAGTTGAACATTTTAAATCTAAATTCCAAAATTTTATAAATGCATCTCACCGAGCTTTGCAAAGTCCAAATTGTGGCAAATGGAAAATAAAATAATATGCTACTTCAGTTTTTGGAGACGTTACAAAGTATTTCATTTTCTGACTTTCCGCATCATCCATGATTGTATATTAGAGAACTACATTATTACAGACTTTCAGGGAAAACCGAATGAGCTTTATATCCACATTATCAATTTCTGAATTATAGGAATTTTGTTGAAAATTATGTTTGAATTATATGATCATCACAACTAGAAGCATTTTATTTATGCATTTAATAATTTGTGCTGAAATTCGTGGCAAATCTTGACAAAAGTTTTCTTATTCAATTTATTTGTTTTTAAGTCCCTAATAAGCGACATTTGAAGTTCTCAGAAGGATATTCTTTTTCTATTTATCTGTCATAAAATTTAAGCTAAATATTTACATTGCTTTATTTGTGTGAACACGTTTATTATGTAAATGGCACGCTTTTTGGCAACAATTTGTACATTTTATGCTAGAAAATGTTTCGACATAGTAATAGTCATTAAAAATCAAAATAAAGTTAATTAAAATAACAATAAGAATCATAATCTAATGACGCACCTGGGAATTCTAACCCAAAGAGCGTTATATCTATTCGTAATTTTTTCACAAGAAACACTGTCCGGGTTCGAACAAATAAACCCGAACCAAAATTATGCTCTAGGCCATTTACTTCCTTGTAAATTTAATGATGATATTCCTTTTTTCCTATAAAACGTCGTAGTTGACTAGAGGACCCTGAAGACAAAAGCTTAAAAAGCGGAACTGCACGGAAATAATTATGTCATGGACTGTTCACTTCCGTCTCTTACCGATAGTCAGATGTGCAATTGCACAAATATTGATGCATGTGAGGACTTTTTATTATTAAATGATCCAATCTCATCTTCCAGACCAAAGGATACGTACGATATACACGGCGTAATTTCAGCTCAAACATCTTGAATACGATAACAAGATTGTGCAACTACGTACAGGAACAAAGAAGACATGCGATACATTCTCGACTAGTGTAGCAGGATATGAGCGAAGTCTTAACTGCGGCTTTTTACAGGAAAACGAATTTGCAGTTCATAGGTATGTAAATGGTCTATAACTGAATTCTGGGGCGGTTTTGTTTGTTCCAATTCAACAGAGTTATTTGAAGAAGAAAATTCCATTAGTAGAATAAAAAAGTAATGATGTTATTCAGGGTATTGATATATAATAATTTCAGTAAACAATGATTCAAGCTATGATGGATACCTGTTTTCATGTGTGAATTATAGAGCTTATTTTCTCTAAGTTTATCTTTTTAAAAATTGTGCAATGTTTTAATTATCGTTCTGTAGTAACACAAAACAGATCTATGAATTGCTAGAAGTTCAAATTTCTTTGTATTGGTATTTAGAAAAATGTTCTTATACATATACGCACATTTAACATTGCCAAGATAATATAAAGTGCAGCATTAAAATACGATGCTTTTGCTTTTCATCAGCTGCATATGTGAAACAAGAATTGGTTGAGTACTTCCTATAATTATTTAAACACTACTCTCCAAATATCATAACGAAATAAGGGTGTCTTAATCTACTATAAAATTAGTATTTTTTCAACATTTTGATATATAAGACGAGTCTGCTAATGGTGCGCTGTTTTTACTGAATTGAAGTTATACAAAGGTTCACCAATATGGTATATACAATTGTTTGAACAATTTTAGAAAGTGTATTTATAGCACAAAGTTATAACTTTTTTTCAAATGGAATAATGCCCATTTACTTCAAGAAAATAAAACTAGCTGCGTTACAACATCAATGCGAATGTTCTTCCCCCCCCCCCCCCTCACGCTTCTCCACCAACTAGTTCACAAGATATCATCATATTATGTAGAGCTCGGACTGCCAGTCCCTTTGGACTGGCTTTGGACCCCTTGAATCCCTTTGGATCGATGGGTCCAAAATTCCGATTCGTTGTCAAATGTGTGCTCCATATTAGGAAATGTAGCGCACATTGCAGCCTACCACGACCACATGCATCCGTTTGTGTTTACATTTTGTTAGTTCCTGTCAATCAGACGTGATATGCCATAGAAATAGGACGTGCTAAGAGAAGATGATATTGCTTACTAATTAAAAATACCGACATGATCCTACTGTAATGTAAGAAGAATGCTCTGCTTTCTTGTGCTGTGTACAGTGGTTGAATATGCACACAGATTGCAACATAATTTCCGTAAATGTAAATAGACATGTAACAAATGTGTCGATTTTTGCCTAATGAGCATGAAAAACTCTGTAAAAGGGTGTGCCGATGTTTCATGAACTACTTGGCCTAGAACCATGGAAAATACTCATTAGCATTCTAATCTCATCTAGTTTTATTTCCTTGAAGTCAATAGGCATTGATCTATTTGAAACAAAAAATAACTTGATACACCCACTAGTATTTGTATGGACTACATTGGTTATCCCTTGTCTAAACTTAAACAGCGCATCAATGGCATCTTTCGTTTCAGAAAAATGTCGCGGTGATAGCTTTTAGGTTTTTTTTTAATTGTGTTTAACGCCCGCTTTTACTCCTGAGGCACCACAGGCGGTAGCTTTTAGGTGATTTATATATATATATATATATATATATATATATATATATATATACCTCATGACTAATTTCATCCAGTAGCGCGGTTGGCTATGAACGCGTATTAGAGTTCGAATCTCATGCTTCCAGATGGGAGTCGAGTTAGAATGCCAGCGAGAGTGGGTATTTGATATGAGGAATATCCGCAGTCATTGCGTTATATAGCTCGAGAAATAAATACATTCACTAAAATATAAGCATTTTATTTCATACAATACAATGCATTTTATATTATGCAAATATTAAACATAGAAATGTGGTTTTCAGTGGAATTGAAATAAACCTCTAAACATAATACGAGCATTGATCGAAAAAATACTTTTCACTGTTATCACAATGATATGTGGAGAAGAAATATTGTATCATGCTTATAGACAGGTTACTCAGACTCTTCCATTACTTCCATAACATTTACACTCTACAGCACACCTTGCAGACGGTCAGCGTAGCTACACATGGAATCAAGATAAAGCTTTAGTTGTGTGAATAAGAACTACCCAAAGCCTGAGTTACAAGGACGCTTTTTTCAGCGGGAATTGTCTGCAGTAAAACTGAGTGGTGAACATGGACCCATCAAAAGCAAATTCTTTTCTGCACTGTATGACCAAAAACAGTTGTCATACTATGGAATTAATTAAAATAAGCGCTTTGTTACCATTGCAAAATCATTTTCGACATTTCCAACTAATTCGATAATAGTAAACTCAATAAACAGCTTGCCTTTTACTGATTCATGGATGTTCGCATTATTGCACATATTTGAGTAAATAATGTTATTGGCTCTAATCTCGATCTAATCTACACCACGTTGACTGTCGGTCCTGGTGGTGCAGTGGTTACCATACTTGCCTTCTGTCGTACATTTACGGCACGATAAAGAACCCCAAGTCTGAAAGAGAGGCCTCTGAGCAAAATTTATCGGCCGTTTCACGCCCTGATTTGAATGGGACCCTGATGATCTGAGATGTTAAAGAGCGTCAATAAATAAACAAATCAAAAAAAAAAAAAAGTTCCGCTGACCACATCCATTTCCATCTTCTTTTGTGATGTTCACAATTTTTCAATCTATTTCAGTGGCCATTAACCCAATCTGATCATTAATCAAAGCAAGTCCCTGAGAATGATATACAAACCCTCGTATATCATTTCAGTGTTTTTCAAAAATTGCACGAATTTCTCATCTCTCTGCCTTAGGTTTTATTAATGTTGTTTTTTATAAGAACATATACAGGAAGAAGGGGAATTTAAACTAACTCCGTGCAATAAATAGAAAAAAAAATTCTAATAGAGATTGGTAAAAAATAATGTCTCTACATTTTTTGAATGTGGAAATGTATTATAAAGTTTTTTAAAACGTTCTACATTCTGGTTGTAGATAATGGCAACACAAATAACATAAAACTTCTCTTTTGAAGTTGCTATTTAACTAACGTTTTGACTTAAATTTTGTATGTTATAGTGCGGATGTCAACAAAGATAACAAAATTCACTGACTAACGGAAGTTGTGCATTTGTTTATCATGTAAAGAGAGGCAGCCAGTGCAACAGCGCATTAAGATCAATCCGCTACTATGGAAACATACTTCTTATTTATGGAGAAATATGTCTGAACGCAATGGACAAAACGTTTGTTTTAAAGTTAATATTCTTACCTTTCATTTGTTTGATGTACTTCCATTCCTTCGAATAGAGAGAGAATGAGAGAATTGCTCTAAATGGCTATGAAAATGCCAAATATGAAATCAAAATGTCAATAAACATTTAAATCTCATAAATGGGAGAGAAATAATTTGCTTTTTAAATGGAGCAACAATATTATTTCGATATTCTGTGTAGTTGCTGCTGTGATGCTTTTAGTATCACAACTATATGATCATAGTGAAAATATTCTGATTTTGCATACTAAAATGAACAGGCCTACTTTATATTGAGATTACCAGAGTAATAACACAATTACCTCGTTATGTATTTATGCGATTCGAAACATCACGAAATGGATAAATAGATATTCAGAACATATCAAATTGGCAACCAACTTAACCTCTGTAGAATGTTTTAATCATTATGAAGAAGGTAGTTTGACAGAGGTTAAACATGTTATAGAATTGCCCACAAATCTAATATAGACTTGCCAATTTCATAATACATTATGTTTGCCTTAAACATATATCAGGTTTTTTTTTATTTAAATTCATGCCTTTCATCTTGGAGATGGCTACCAAAGGCCTTAGTAGCTCTATGTTATGCCTCTCAGAATATATAGCATTTATGTAATAGAGCTTAATGAATTAATATAGAACATTTAAAAATAGTATAGACGTTTCTGCATTAGAAACATATAAAGATGATGATAAAGCGTATACTAACATTTTTTTTTTAATATTATTACTTGAATATGAAAATTGTATAACACATGCAAATAAATTTACATATAAAAAGGTGCAAAACAGGAATTCAATATCGATATCTTACACAATACTATGTATAAAATCGTTTAAGTTACCATCTTTATTTATAGTTTTCTTCTGATAACCACAGAAATTTTTCATTTCATTGCACGACATTAAATTAAATTTCAAATGCAGAGTACGGTAAAGCTTCATTTAACTTTAACTTATGTGTATTGATTTAACTGTATCGCAACTAAAATCGCAACTTTGGCACTCTTATTTAATAACGAATGAGGTGCAAATGCTCCCTCCATTATCTTTACGCTGCAAATTGATATTTGTTCATGTTTCCATGCATAAAAGCGCGGTATGGATGGTTTGGGTTATTCCCGGGAGCGAATTCTGAGTACGCATGTCTGTACAGCGTGTATTTTTATTCAGATTGCTCTGCATAAATAGATGGATAACACACTGAAAACATTTATTTCTATTTTTAATAAATTAAACAGCTATCAGCCATATGTATAATATGTAAACCTTGATAATAATTAATATTGCCCAATGTAAGCATCCGAAATGCTTACTATTGCCGCTAAAGTTTAAGTCATCGGGTTAGTTTGGCATTACCCGCTCTTGTGAATTAAAGCCTGTGCTGCGATCATTTTTTGACTGCACACTTGAACAGGTTATGGCAAAAATATAATTGAATTTCTCTGAAAAATTCTGATCAAATGACCCTAAAAGTTCCAAGTTCATAATTTTTCACAACTGAAATATCTTAAAACACTGAAAGGTGTTCCACTGAATTATAATTATTATTGATTCTAAAATAAAAAGTGTGATTCTTTAGTTATTATTATTATTATTATTATTATTATTATATGTTACTTAGGCTGTTCTTATGTGGTAAAATGCCGCCAAGAAAATTAATATAGAAAAATGAACAAATCGAGGTGGTATTTTTGCAGTGAAATTTGCTCTTGGATAATTGTATATTTAATACAGCAATTTTGCAGAAGACCACTCACATCTCTGCGATATTTTTTCTCTCCTTTCCCCAATGTATCATCAAGTAATGACACCATATGGTACAGCTGCCGTGTGATGCGAAAACACAATATACACTTTTCAGAAGTGTGTCGCTTACTGCAATTACAAGACTATGCTCGCCAACTGCATAACCTAATTTTTTATATCAGTAACCTTATAATTCGGAAACATTGTTATATTTTCTCAGTCAAATATAATGTGAGGATTTAAAAGGAAATATAAAGTAATAATAGTATCTAATGTTTAAAAATGCTTGGCCTTTATTCAGAAATCATTAATAAACAATCAAAACCGAGTTAAAATGCCATTTACCCATCTTAATAACTGGCATTTTATTTCGGTAATAAATACTGCAATTTCATTCTATTTTGAAAAGAATAAGTACATTTTCATTGCAGTTAACGTTGTAATCAATGAATCTACAACTTGTATGTTTAACAGGGGTTTGAATCAACTATGTTAGCTGCGATATCAGAGAAATACACCCAACTTGAAGCCAATTTAGGTGCAACAACATTAAAGGTGCCAATATAAGCCTTCTCTACTATTTATGTAATTTGTTTTGTATATTTCCTGTCGTTCCGTGATTTCATTTAATATGCCCATTTAAGTTGCCATGCAATGTTATTTTACAAAATTATTAGCAAGGATTCCACATCAATTACTATGTCTTTGATACAAACCAGTAAATAACACTTCTCATTTCGATTTATTTGCGTCAAATGCTTATGACAAATTCACGCTTCCATTGTTAGCATGAAACTGCACGTTCCTATTCACCATATTTACACATGTAATACTTAAAAATATGGTGGCGAAGTCAGGAACCGCTGGTTTGCGCTACTTCCCAAAATGTAAACGATTAATCTCAGAGAGGGACTTCTATCTTGCATTTCATGTTATTTGCAATCGCACAGTTGTTTGATCGGGGCAAGTAAGAAGGCGCAGTCTATTGGCTATAGGTGCGTCATATCTTACCTTGAGTTTTTGTTTGTTTTTGAGAATAAAATATTTTAAAATACTATTAGATATTTCCAGTGAACTTTTTTATTAGAGTTTAACACCCGTTTTCACTACTGAGGCGATGGATGCTGGTGATATGAGATGAAATGATAAACTGCGAAAGGTTATTGAAGGAAGCGTTCCAGGCCTAAGTTTACGGTACCTCCCCGGCATTTGCCATTTATGAGGACTGAGGAAAACCTGGAAAAAACCTCAGTCAGGAAGGACGGTCCTGATGGGACTCCAACCCCAGACCTCCCGCTCACATGTCCATGCCTTAACGACCTGGGCGGTCTCTGCATATGAGCGCTGGTTGTCCGTGAACATTGAGGTTGTGTCTGAATTGATTATGGATGATGAACTACAACGCCATGGGGACTCTGCGCGCAACCGTGCACACCATCATTCACGATGGATTGAATATGAAAATGATGGTTCAACGGGACTTGAAACGGGCACTCGAGGACAAAAGTGTTCAGGTCTGTCGTGGCTACTGGAAATGCACAAGGAAGATTTTTTTTTTTTTTTTTTTTTTGAGAAGCTGGTGATGAGTCATGTGTCACTACTATACACTAGAGAAGGAAGTGCAATCAATGCAATGGAAACATCCGGGTAATCCCTGCGGACAAACAGAATGTTCGGGCTTAATGCTTAGGAAATGGCTCCCTCAAGGAACGACTGTGTACGGCGAAAGGAAATGTTCCTGAATGCGCAGCCCCACATCAGCATCGCTGGGGTTCATAAACTTCGGATTTCGCTGAATCTGCACATGCATGAAGTGGAAATTGAGGCAGTGGTGTAATATACCTACAATGGTTTTGTGACGCGTTAATTAAATTGAGTACCAGGAATACAGTAACGGTGCATTGACGTTGGTGAGGAGTATAGCGTGCATTGAACCACATGTGTAATAAATCAAGTACAAAAATATTTACTATTATAAATCATTTCCTAATACCCCTCGTAGCTTAGTGTATTTCCGTGTTACGTCAAAACCGCTGTCTGTTACATATTATTTCATTACACATATTCATTATGCAGTTCTATTCTGATTATTTAACTATGGCAGTTTCTGATATGAGTAATAACTGCAGACCGGAGCATAGGTCGACCCTGCTTACGACGTACTTCATGATGACCATTGCGCTCGTGTCATTCGGTTATAGCGTAGATGACTCACGCGAATTCTCCTTACCTCAAACGGCTATGTTTCTTGCTACTGGTCAGTTTCTATGTTTGAAAGATCTGATTTAAAATGCCTATTCTAGAAGCTTGCGATCTGTATTCAGCTGTAGTAAAGTTTATGCTGCCGCAAGTCGCCGCTGATTGAAGAAGAAGAAAGAAAGCCGGTCACTGATGGTACGTTGGTGTACGTTTAGTGATAAAATTTTTTTTCGCTTAAAAGAAATACGAAAAATGTGGCAACACTTTTTTCCTTATTATGACGGACTAGCTTTTTTCTCGGCACTGAACACTCTTCTACCCTACAATCAAATACAGAATCTGTGAAATTCCGATATTTTTTGTTTCCTTTTTACTGTATTGTCGATATATTACTGGAAGTGTATAGCACGCACAATAATTTTCTTAGTTAACAAGTGCTAAATACATCTTTTTTTAAAAAAAATATTTGAAATATTTATATTGTAATTTTCCAAGTCATATCAAGCACTCTTCAATAAAGCATCCTCTTCACGTGCGTATTAATCTTTTCTAAAGTGACCTCTTTGAAGCCATTTCATGAATATGGTGCCCCAACAGACAACGGTAAAGTATTCTAATCGGAGTAAGTAACATATTGAGAGTTTACTACAGATTAAGCACACATTCAAAAGTTAATATAACCAACTATATATAAATTCTCATTTTACAGACTTTATGCATATATCTGAAATGATAACAACCACATATTTGCATTATTTTAATGGTAAATCCTTGTCACTACAATGGGGAAGAAAAGAAACAAAAACAATTTCTTGGAAATTAATCTATTACTAAAATCTAAAAGAGTGTTTGTTTTAGTATTAAACATGCAGAAGTAAATTAATATGGTGCTAAAACCTTGTCGTTCATATTAAGAATAGAAAATTATCGAAACATTCACAGCGTAGGTCACTTGTTGCTAATAGTGTAGCACTGTCATTATCAGAACCTACATCAATAACAAATAAATTTAATTAATGAAAATGCTTTTGGCATATTTTTTTCTTTCTCATCTGTCTCAATGCTGCAAAAACGTAAAATTTCCATACATTTTTAACATTATAGTGCAATAACTGACAGGTGAAGTGAAAGTATCTTTTATTTTGAGGTTATGTCCAAGCAAAAGTAAATATCGTATTTGGGCAACTTATAATGCGTTTATAAACTTTAAGTCATAAAATATTGTGAACTGTTCTATATGGCTGTTACAAGTTATTGTGATTCGCAAGGCTGCTCGCGCTATAGGAAATTCGTTACTAACTCTGGTTATTAAGTAAATTTATGCCAACATTTTAATAGCATAACTTGAAGAAACAACAAACCTCTTGTCGTTAAAGCTCAAGGACTTGTCTACCATTTGCTAACGGGGACATCATGTCTTACACAGTGAAGTCTCTACATGAACTGACGATAAATTACAAACTATTCACAGCATTCCTGGCATGCATGCACTATAAATAATTCATTAAATGAGTGGTCCTTTATGCTATTCTAATCCTGAGCTACGTGGTGCAAATTGTATACAAGTGACATTCTTTGCTTTCACTCTTAAGGTGGACAGAAAAAAAAAGTATTTCTTGTTGAACACTAAAAACTAAACAATTAAAAATTCATTACCATTAATTTTCACGGAGGGTAATACAATCTTACCTAGGACGAAAATATAACCAAAGTTGTCATAAGACTGCTGGGAAAATTTCAGATTGTAACTGTTGTGTATATCTCGTCATATGCTTGAAGCACCAAGTTCACAGATCCCATAGTTGCACTTGCATTATCAAAGTAGCGCACGCTACTCCAACTCCTTTCTATTGTTTATTAAATGTTAAGATATAGAGTATGGTTTTTTAAGAGCCATTTTTATTGCTGAGTTATTGCAAGCAATGAACACTGTTGATACAGCAGATGGGATTATACATTACGAAAAGAGTTTATTAAAGGAAAAAGACTAAGGAAGTCCGGGCAAATTTTAGAGTACCGGCATTTGCCCTTTGTGAGGACTTGGTAAAGCCTGGAATAAACTTCAGCCAGGGAGAAGTTCCTGGTGGGGATGAAACCATAGACCCCCCTCCCCCACGAGTTCGTGCCGGAACGACCGCGGTTAACGTATTCGTATATACAAGTTTACAACAACGTAATAGAAACTGAATCAGAATATAACTACTTATTTAAATTCTTTTTCTGCCTATAAATAACGGATCAAGATAAACTAACCAAGTGACTGGCTTAAAAATTGCTTTAAAAGGTTTCAGTATAGCTTGGAAAGACAATTAATTTAACAGATTTTACCTCTGTCGAGAGTACTTTTATTTTCCATTTATCATAGAAGATGAGAATTGAAGTAAATAGAGCAGCAGAACATTTGAGATTTGCGCACAAAGCCGATCAAAGAAAAACGGTGAACAAATTCACATTGTAAAATGTTAAAATTCTTGGTAGGGGGACATTAAGAAATCATGGGCTATTCCTTAACTTAGGGATAAGATGTAAATCATCTTTTAAGACATCTTGATTTACGCAAGTGAAGGGCTTGAAAAATCCTAAGCGTTTTTCTAATAGAATTAAGCGAGTTGTAACAAAGAGCCGTACAAAACAAAACCGAATCACAGTTGTGCCACATTTAGATAAAACTCTTACTATAGCACCTAGAAATTAACATGTACATGATATGCTCATTTGAAGTGAACAATATATAGAGATTTTCTCATATTGTGTTACTTACTTTATTTTGTTTGCTAAGTCTTCATCCCGGATTGTACTGCAACTCAAGATATTCTACGAATACAGCGTGGAACAGAAAAAATCCTGCAACAATGTTAAGACCACAGAACAAATGGCAGTCACTATAATGCAGCTATTAGGTATTGAACGACATTGTAATTATACAGAAGACAGCCTCAAAGGACAAAAATGGCAATAGGCAAATTCTATGTACGAGTAATAGTCACCTGACTCGTCCTAGGCTTTGAAATAATGAGAACACGCGCTCACTTAGCAGGCAACAGAGATTGTACATAAAATGAGTCCTTTGCAATTGCTTAGTTCTTAGTACGATATTTAGGATGAGTATAATGAATTTATACCTTTGGTCTCAGAAAGTAGAAATATTGAAGCTACTTCTGTAAGGCACTTTTATATATCTTGCTGCTCTCTGCGGTACTGAGCTATTTTGGATCCGAAGTCACTAAGTCAGGACACGATTCTCCGAGCAGACGATGCGGTGAAGGAACTGCGTGCGCCTGGTTTTAAGTGCACGTTTGCTAGGTAAGTTACGCAGTTGTGATCGCACATCTCTTGTACAGTCAGATTATGAAAATGAAGGGAGAACATTCTAGCATTGATGTTTACTTTATTTTTTCTGTAAGATTTTGATAACCAAACCTTTTTTAAATCCGAAGCATGTGGAAAACTGTGCAGTAATGTGTTATTTTCTTTCGCATTGAGATTTAGTGATTTACAACCACTCACTGCAAAACCAGGCATTTTGTACAGAATATATTAACAGAAAATTATATTAAAAAAAACTATAATACTCACAAAACGACAGTCAATTATATATAAAACGCAATCACATCAATTGCACACGATACCAGAGACACACACTTCTTTGCTAGATTTTCGTGTTTTTGTTCCCGTGTGACATATGCACAAACCAACGAAAACGCTTTACATTCTGCGCACACTGAATACACCCCACTGGTGTTGATAAATCTGGCACCCTATTAACCTAATGTAGTTACACTACACCACATTAGAATTACTTTCCCCCCATAAATCTTCGTAAAGTTAGCTATAACATTTAAATATATTATATGCATAATAAATATTCGCCTTAATCAGATTTCTTATCTACCTAAAACAAATAAAATGAAAACAGGTCAACATACCAAGAATTTGTTCACAAATAATTAAGTGTTTATGCTATTTCCTTACTTATTTGTAACAATATGTTAAATATTTTATATAATAAAGAGACGTGCAGCGAACATTCAGAGAGGAGAAGCACTGAGAGTCAGTAAATAATTATTCTTATATAATATTATCAAAGTAGTGAATATATGGACTTGAAGTTACAAGTAAACAGATTTTAGGCTATAAGAAAAAACAATCTTTAAATTTACCTTTAATAGATTTTCCCAATAACATCAACGGAAGTAAATTCCATCCTTCCCTTTTGAGAATAAAACTATTCTGAATTCTTCGAGTACAAATAACTCGTAGGCTTAACCTCTCTGGCGTAACTTGGCAAGAATTCCACTGAAGACGTGCACACAGGAATTCTATACAATTTTTTTATTTGTTTTATTTACGGACGCTCCTTAAGAGCTCAGGTCATCAGCGTTCCGTTCAAATCAGGGCGTGAAACGGCCTAAAAATTTTGCTCAGAAGCCTCTTCTTTCAGGCTTGAGGTTCTTTAACGTGTCGTAAATGTACGACACGGGACCCACCGCTTTATTTCCCTTCCGAAGGAAGCCATGCTTAGGATTTTTATGCCCGAAAAAATCCATCGGTTCTGGTCGAGTTTGAACCCGCGATCTTGTATTTAGGAGGCAAGTATGGTTACCACTACACCACCAGGACCGACATTACATACAATAATGTCACAGGATGATTTGTTGAAAATATTGAGCTTTGTTCATTCGTTTTGCTAGCTCACAAACGCTTCGCTAATGTACTGTTAGCACCGAGACTACTAGCCGAGCTCGCTAAGGCACTGAGTGCTGAACGGAAGGTCTGGGGTTCCATACCCTCCACGATCTTCCTTCCTTCCCGGTAGCAAATACCGGGGAGCTGTCTTAAACACTTTCCTTCCCCATTTCGTCTTATATCCACCCAGTAGTGCAAACGGGCATTAAAACATTTCAGTCGAGTTATCTTTCATAGTTACTTATATATTGAAATAAATTAATTTCAAGAAAATCTTTAGAATGTTTTTTCATTTGACAGCAAGTACAAAAATTGCATCCTAGAATAACCTTGAATACAAGAGCCCTAGTGGGTGAATATTATACTCCGTTTTCAGTTAAGTTTTTATTTATTTTTTTTTTTCCAGCAATTAAACGTTTGTTTCTGAGAATGTTGTGTCACATATCAGTTACAGTAAATATTTAACCGAATACACTGAAAATGAAAACAAATTTAAAACCTCCTCAAAGTGACAAAAAACATAAACACGTCTCTCAGTTTCTAAGTTGATGTTTTACTGTTCCTACAAAGTGGTAATTAACATGAAGAGGCAGTTCCATCATCTTACGCAAACATTTGCAAGAGGATGTTGAAAAAGTTTATCTTTTAACTGCAGGTATTTAATTTAAAATGTGCGAGTAACAACGGCCTCTAGAGTGTGCATTTGGTTATTGACTGAACAGGTCTGAAATCTTTCGCCATAGTGCCCGCACATTATATGAACGTACAATCGATTACTCGTGACTAAAAATAGAATTTCCATGCTGTAAGAAATCGTAAAATATGCAGGAATTCATGCACTTCAAAAGAACAAATATGCACACCAAAGTGGGAAAGTAGTAAATATATCGCCACGGGTGGCCGAGATCGTTAAGATGCGGACTCGTGGGCGGGAGGTTCGGGGTTCGAATCCCGCCTGAACCGTCCTCCCTGACTGAGGTTTTTCAGGTTTTCCTCAGTCCTCATAAATGGCAAATTCCGGGAGGTTGAAATGACATATTGGGAAAGGATTTATTTTTAAGGAAGGAAACGTTCCAGGCCTAAGTTTAGGGTACCTCCTCGGAATTTGCCATTTATGAGGACTGAGGAAAACCTGGAAAAAAACCTCAGTCAGGGAAGACGGTCCAGACCTCCCGCTCACGAGTCCGCGATTTAATGACCTCTGCCACCCGTAGCGGTTTATATTTTCAAGGAAACTATAATTAAGAAAATAACGCGAATATTTTATGTATAAAATCGATTAATACATTAACTTGAAAATAGGAAAAAGAAACACATTTATTTATTTTATTTGTACAGGATGTCAATGTGTTTACCCTGTCATGCTTAAAGCAACTGTTTCCGCAAAAGGATGCAGTGCATGAACAAGGCAAATCACGTGTTTAAATTGGGATAAAATTTCTTAATTGCTTTCGTAGCCTTCCGCATCGAAAGAACACCTTCCTTATCTAGGTTATTCGGCCATAAAGTTCCTATAATATGGCTAGGAAAATCTGTCCTAAACTTGAAGCTTTTCTGTCAGTTGATAAACTGGATAACACAACTACTTAGTTAATCCATCGTCAAATAAATTTGCAATTGTACAATGCTTAGTTTTCTGCAAAACTTGTCAGCGCACAAGATGGTGTTGACTAGGCCGTACTCATTTCACTCTCCAACAATTAAATTTGTAACATATCGGCCCAGGAATTCTGTTGTTTCATCGACCGAAGTCTATATGTTTGTATTTCCTAAGTCCTCTCAAATTTCTCTAAGGCCTGCAGAAATCACGCGTTTTATTTGACTATTTTTTAAAAATAGTTTAAGTTCTATAATATAATATATCATGTACTAATTTTAAATAGCAACAGAAATTAAAAACAAACATTTGTGTAAAATTTCCATGCCTTTGCGTATGGCTTCGAAAGACAGTTTTTTTTTCACAAGGTCGATGGGGCATGGTATTTCTCTAGAATTATTTTTAATGTAATTTTCTAATGACATGTTTGCTCCTACAGAAGCATCACACAAATCCATAAACGCATTTGTTGCTCGTTTCGTTGACAGGCAAAAGCTTGAATGCACCGTGTTTGGGATAATTTTATTTGTTTCATCTTTGTCACATGTGAAACGAATTTAACATGAAAAAAATTTGAACTATCACCAAAAATGACATTTAATAGATGGTTTTATTTTAATAATGTTTAACGCCCGTTTTTACTACTGAGGCACCTCATGCGGTAATATACATAGCTTAGATGATTATAATTATGCCTTTATTTTATTTATTTTTAATTTTTATGAATAATTTTTCTCATTTACTTAATAGATTTAAGATTTTCGGAAGAAGTGACTGACCTAAACACTATGCCCTTAGTAGGCCAAATTCACATGTAAAATGTTCAAAATGAACAGATATGATATATTAGCTGCTAGTATTGGAAATAGTAAGTATATGATTAGGCATACTTACATCTTAATAGCAGCAATCGCAGTCACTTCACCATTCGTTGTTACAAAGCTCAAAATGACATTTTTTTTTTGTGTGCCATTATTCCTCCTGTGGTAGCTCATTTGTATTTGTGTATATACCTCAATCTGTCTGCATTCTCTTGAAATTTGGATGCAGACCGATTCACCTGTGAAGAGAACATGAGTCCTTTGTTCTACATGCTCCCCGCACCATGCAATGCAATGTGCCGGATTTCCAAGGCGATTCGTTGGACGATGTAAAGTACTCTTTCTTGCAGTTAAATTGTCAACGTTTTACAGGGCACTCCTTAACATGACAGTAGTTGAAATCCTTGGTATACCTGGGCATTGTTTTTCTAAACTGCAACCTTTTTGATATCGCCTCCACATCGTGAATATAACACCTGTTCCGCAATTCAGGGCCCTAGCGGCATCAGATTGTGTTGCACCTTTTCTAATTATACCAATCGCCGTAAACATTTTATCTGGACTTAATTCATGTTAAACGTTTATTTAATTTATTAAAAAACACCGTCTTACCGTTTCTTCCAATATTTTAACAGAAAAAGGTTGCTAAACTTTTGTGTTAAAAAGAAATATATTTGTTTATTCATAATGTAACAAAATGAATAAAACAAAGACTAATAATGATGATAACAATAATTTACTGCTACGGTGATTAGTCGGCACACAAATGAACATAACAGATATATTTACTGAACGTTTATAATTTGTTTTGATTTACCAAGAATCTTATAAAAAACGTTCTTTGTTCATTAGACACTGTTAATATGTGTATTTAGGGGAAAATTTAATGTTACTCTAATTGTGCAGGCTGAGTGATGTTCGCCAGAAGTAATTTAGGCCTATGGTTGAAATCTGCGAATTGAAAGTAATTACCTTAAAATAAAAAAGTAATTATAATAATGTAATAATAATTTTGTACACTAAAATAAATAATTATGTAATTGATAATGACATATTTTAATAACTGTATGTGCAGGATGGATGCTGCAAACGATTCCAGCCTTACATGTTGGAAGTTCTGTCAAAATCACCTTCAATTTGTTTACAAAATACCACATTTCTTTAAGTTAGTTATCTCAGAAATTTTATCCGTTTATTTTGTTGCCGAAATACTTCAAAAACGTAAGAGAATATTCCCAGTTAATTATCCTTTTAATATAATTGAAGAGTAAGTCTATTAATGTAGTTAGATATTGATATACATGAAAAGTTACCATATTTGAATTTATCTTTACTACTTCAAACACTATACAAAATGAATTTGCAGATGCTTAGAATCAAAGCTACTGTAAATTAAAATATAAAATGCTTTTGTGTGCATTGTGAGATATAAAATGTGTAGTTTGAAGTCATAGGCTTTTAGATCAATTTAGAGCAGATGCCTCAAAAGGACCCGATACAAGCCAAACTTGCTCACCGGTGTTTTCTCCTTCTCCTCTTCCCCGTCCTTGGAATCCGCTGCATGTATTTCCGTGTTACTTCACCAACCACTAGCCGCTACATTTGACTTCGTTATACATGTGCAGTGTGCAGTTCTGTTCTAATTATTCAATTGCAGTATGACATATTCTGATCCTGTAAGTCCAGATGGAAGCATAGATCGACTGATCCTGTATTTCATGACAACCAGTACATCGTCATTCGGTTATCTTCGTAGTTCACGCACACTGATCTCCCCACCCCCCCTGGGTAGTCGGTCCTGGTGGTGTAGTGGTAACCATACTTGCCTTCTAAACCCAAGATCGTGGGTTCAAACCCGGCCAATTTTTTCGGGCGTAAAAATCCTAAGTATGGCTTCTTTCGGAAGGAAAGTAAAGCCATGGGTCCCGTGTCGTACATTTACAGCACGATAAAGAACCTCAAGCTTGAAAGAAGAGGCCTCTGAGCAAAATTTGTCGGCCGTTTCACGCCCTGAATAGAATGGGACGCTGATGACCTGAGATGTTAAAGAGCGTCCGTAAACAAATCAAATGAACCCATCCCCCACAGGCTAGGTTACCTAATATTGTTCAATTTCTATGCTTTTAAAGACCTGGCCTAAAGATGCCTGATTTAGCGTTTCACGTATTTTCGTGTTTAAAGAGACAGCTAAGTAATTCAAAATCTCTTGAAAAGCTCCTCATTTATTTTAATGCTCTATTGCATTTTGATAAATGTTCAGAGAGATCACCCTACAAATTCCAGAACTTTTGGACAAGTATTGCAATGTTTTTCTTTCTGCCATTCACACAGAATCGTGTTGCGTTTTCCATTAACTCAATGTTTCTGTTAAATTTATGATTCCAAACTCTGTTTATCTGAAAATTGTGCGATGTTCGCCCATGTAAAATATCTGATGCGTTGCAAACTTAGGCAAAATAAAACATTAATTATCTCATACCAAATAGCTGTATACTAATATTTATGTGCGAAAAATCCTCAAAATTGTATTTTTCCAGTTAAAAGGAAGGATTATTCCTTGCGCCGTGTATAATGTTCTTGAAAACTTTATAAGCGTCACTCAATTTTGGAATAGCCGCTTTCCTCTCTTTTATCTTTCATTTCAAATGTTATGCCCATTTCATAGCGTTTCTTTCTTCAGATTAGTACAAAAATTTGGCTTCTGGTGAGAGAAATACATGCAGCCTATAATTGTATTACATATGCTTTATAAATTAAGGACACAAATTCAGTGCTCTTGGGGCAGAAAGTATTTTCTTCAAAAGTTTGCTCCTTATTGCTCTTCTGTGACAACCTTTCAGAAAATGGGGTGCAATGCAATCAGTTTTCAAACTAAAGTGCTTAAATTATTATTTTTATTTATTTTCCGATATCCCAGGCATACGTTCAACTTACATTTCCTTCCAGCTACATTTGAGTTGCTATTTGTCAAATGGTAAAGTTACATTTTTCAAAATAACATTTTCTTTATTTATATTCTTTAATCAAAGACACATCTTTAAAAACAATTATTGTAAAATACATATAACGTTTTTACTTTTTACTTATTTTAAAAGAACGGATGTACTTTATTCAAGAATTTATTTTCTGTTCTTATTCGAAGTTGGTTAAACTGCATTAATAAATCTTGTGATTCATTGATGAAAGTGGAGTCAACTGTTAAGGGCAAAAAACATTAAGCGATTTCAAAATTTCGTTTTGGTTTGACAATCTCATCACGCTCGGAAAGATAGAAAGAGACCATACCCCCAAGGGGTACCTTCAAGGTGGAGCCATTAGGGACAATTTTGCCCCTGATAAGATTTTATTTACTGTGCATTGCTAAATAACTATCGTGTTGGAATCGCTGAAGGACATAGGGAAGACCAAATAATGTTTTTTTCTATAAATCGTTAACAAGAATTAAAGTTTAAAATCTGTTTGTTAAGGGGCACTTCTTCTCCTGGAGATTACTCAATTTAAAACGCACTCTTTGTTTCGCGCTTGTAGTTACAATATGATAGAGAAAGGGGAGAGATTCCTGCATTTACAGCGATTGCTATTTTAAAAAAACATCGGAATGTGTAATAGGAGGAACTGAAGAAAATATGACGGGAAATATGTAAAGATATTGAAATACAAGACGTTTTTAGTAGTTTAAAACACAAACGTTCATTGAGCTGGTATATAGATTTATAAGAAATGGGGCAGGGAAAAGTAAGTAGATCGCTATGTTAAATTTAATCGGGATGGATCAGAATAGGTGTTCTGGATCTTAAAGGAGAAAGCTCCATGCTCATTCTGCGGAGAAATAGGAAATTAACTACAGAACGCAAAGAAACAAAAATTTAAGAGAATTAATATGGTATAAAATTAGATAATTCACCAAAGAAGTGGTATTAAGAGTTATTTTATTTTAAATAAAACAGATTATTTAGATATTAAGAGATTAGGAAATTCCTTTATAAAAGTCATAATTTAGAATAATTTAGAAAAAATTTCCCATGAATAAATGAATGTTATTGTTTTAAACTTAAAAATTTCTTCCGGGCTTGGAATTCGTGGTCTGTTGGAACTGAGGTGTCCAAGTGCGGAAACTTTGAGTCATGTGTGACATTATTGTTGTTTTATACGTCTACAACCTCGATATTAGGCAGTAATAGGACGTGGATAGTAAAAGCAACTCTCACTTCGTGTTATTCTTGGGAAGCTGGTGATCATCATTGCAGGGTGGCTACATTCTCTCCGGAAGTTCCGAAGGCTCTAGATTCACTAATTTATATATGTATATTAATTGTTTAAAATTGTTTATTGCATTAATTTACTTGTATCTCTCTGATGCATATATTGTTCTTTTGTTACATTCCTTAAATATGCATATTAAAAGGGTAACTATACTTAATCTGTAATTTGTACAAATTGATTGGAAGTAAATACAATACACAAAAATTGAGTCATGGATTACGAACTGAGTGCTAAGAGCTACTACGGCCGCCTCACCACTGCAAACCATGTTGTAGCTTTGTACAGACATTTTTTTTGTGGATTTTTACATTCTGGAAAACCTATTGAAGAAAAAGAGCTAATACTATTTGCAAAATTTGTATTTCGTTTCAGTAATATTTATTTGTAGTATTTCCGTACATGTGAAAGCATGGCTAAGAACAATAATAGATAATAGCATCAGCAGTTTATGTATGATATCAGCATTGAGGATTCCTTTATTAGAAACGCGATGAACCATTACGGGGAGGAGCGGAAGCGAATCCAGGTTTTGTTTACATATTTCCGACATATACGTGAGTAGAAAAAGTTTACGCTTCACTATAATAGAATTCCATAATCCTACCCAATGATATTACTTGTTCTTGAATATTTTAATTTTCAAGCTGAAATTTCATACAATACGTCAATCTTTTCTTAGGATTCTCGTTACATTTTAACGAATCAATGAACTGAAATAGTTTTCATGATGAATGGTAATGGATCCGTCAAGGACTTTGGAAATTACTATTAGGGGCATAGGACGAGAGTAGAATGATTTCATTGAAAATGATGTAGCATGTGTACGCGTTTGTATGTATCATCTCAGATTATGATGCCGTGCTTTACCCTACTCAACAGATGATTTGTTCCACTCATTGCGTATCATCAATTAAGACATTACGGTCAATATCTGAAGGAAAGTACAAGTTTTCCTTGGTGAATACATTGCTTAACTTTGCATGGTATTTTTCCTCAAAATTTTAATTTTATAAAATTTACGAAATAATTCTTTTCTAAACATCCTTATTTCTTAAAAGGGCAGAAATACCGATTTAAATAAGACCCTAATGAACATTTGAACGAAAGAAACAATTTACAAAATATATAAATAAGATAAAAATGTATTTTAAGACTAATAATTTTAATAATTTATTAAATTGCTTTAACCCTGTAATCAAGTGGCTAATGTATTTTCAGCAGAAGCAAAATTTGCTTAATCGTTGGCAACAGAATTGTAAAACATGCAGACAGGAGGGTTTAAAAGTTGTAACTCGCGTGGAAAGATGCTTGTTACTAAAGGAGAGGGAAAAAGAAAACAGACGAACAAAACCATGTGATGCGTATTTGCTTTGAAAAATCTGGTTTACTAACTGTGTGTTCCGGTTATAATCCGTTATCGCTATAGAGCTGTGCAACAAAGTCCACATTTACCTCTAACAGTTAATTTTACAGAGCAATTATATATATCATTGTGGTACTTTATGTTTACTGAGAAATGTAGCAAATATTGTGTGTTTCCCCGGGTTATGCATTACAACATATGAACCTGTACCATACTCTGTTCAATGCCTCTACAGTGTCCTCGGTATCACCGGCATCGCCACGAGTTGAGGTCAGGGGTTCGAATCCCGCCAGGACCGTCCTCCCTGACTGGGGTTTTTTCCAGGTTTTCCTCGGTCTTCAAAACTGGTAAATGCCGGGGGTGGTACCCTAAACTTAGGCCTGGAACGCTTCCTTCCTTAAAAAAAAAAAATAATAAAGTAATCCTTTCCTAATTTATCATTTCATCTCATGTTCACCGCCTGTGGTGCCTCAGTAGAAAAAACGGAAGTTAAACACTACTTAAAAAAAAAAAAAGGTGTCACGGACCATTATATTACAGAGTTGTAGAAAAACCGCACTCATTTGTGCAAATAACAAAGGAAAGCAAAGTAGAGCATGCAGCGATGCTCTTGTCTGGCGCTACTTTACATAAGTTTGGTAAATCGTATCGTAGCTGGGTTTCTCACACTTCCGTTTAACTAAAACACCTATCTAGGAATTTGTAATAATGTTTAATGAACTTATGACTAAAACATCTGAATGACAGGTCACTTTGAAACGTGGGAAGAACGACACTGATTCACTCATTAACCATCGTTGAGTAGTCTGATATGAAATCTAAATAAAAACAATATTTAGTTTCATTTGGGTTCAGAAGGCTCTAGCGCATTTCACAAGTGTAAATTAGTCCTTTTACAAAGTTATATTGGGATGAAGTTTTGCATTTCACGTACATTTAGACCCTCGCTCTGATATGAACAGTTCCATTAGCTGCAAGCTACTAGTGGACACAAATGTTTAACAAAGACACTCTTATAAGCGGGTAGGGAATTTACTTTTCTGTAAATGAGTCGAATGGAGCATTACTTGCAAAAAAAAAAAAAGAAAGAAAGAAAGAAAGAAAAGAAAAGAAAAGAAAAGAAAAAAGAAATAAAGAAACAAAAAAAGAAAAAACTGCTACCATTTGTGACACCATAGCTATAGTACAGTATGGTACAGCATGCGTAAAGTGGTGGATTTTTTAATAGCATATAACAATATAGAATTAGCAGGTACATAACAATGGATTCTTTTCTGTTAACAGGCAATAGGTCCGCCACAGGCTATTGTAGTGAGATCGAAAGTTGCTTGAAAAAAACTAAGATTAAGTACATTCACGGATTTTTTAGTAAGGCTAACCTAAGCACCTATTCGTACACCCAATTAAATTGTGTTTTTCAAAAGATTGCAGGACAAAAAATTGCGTTATTAATGGCTTCCCAACCGTCTGTCGAAGTTACCGTTCGACGTGTTAATGAAACGCACTTTTGTTTCATCTAACAGAATAATAGAATAGTAGGAATGAAATGAGAAACTCTATTTCATATGTTAGTACAAAGTAATTACATACACTACATAGTACCCTTAAATTGTGTCCACATTGCTAATGCTATCACTTTGTAAATAAAGAATTCGTCTTAATTTGTTTACCATACCATTTGTCACTGTAGTAAAGGTCTCATACCAACTTCCATAAAGGTACATCACTCAACCAAAATTCATAAACTTAGACAAAGTGTAGACATTATTACAACAAGTTTAATTACGGAACATGAGTACAAACATCATTATTACTATTATTATTATTATTATTGTTATTATTATTATTATTATTATTATTATTATTATTATTATTATTATTATTATTATTATTATTATTATTATTATTATAGTTCGGAGTTCTTGGTCGCAAGTGGTAGGCTTAGAGGAATATAGCAAATTTTCGCATTATGGGACTCGCGTGCTTTTCTTTCGTTTTTCCCCACCAGGGCGGCTCTGCAAACTGTCTTTAGTAGAGTGCTATAGATGTAGGTATTCTCATTCACCATTTTCACTCCTTTGGTGGTAACCGACCCTACTGATCGGATGTATTACTATGTATTTGTTCAGTGTTTTTAATCGTTTTGTGCATTCAAAATAATGGATTTTTATTAATAAGGTGACTTAAAAGTGTTTGTAGTGATAATTAAAAGACTGAAATATACTGCGTGTAAAATAAAAAAAAAAAAAAAAAAAAAAGCAACAACTTAGCTCCATATAAATAGTGTTTACTAGGTATAGGTACATATTGATAATAATAGTAATAGTCGTAGTTATAAGTAACAGTGATAATTAAGTACCTTTATAAAATATGAAATAAATCTTTATTTTATTAAGTGCCATGATAATTGATTCAATAGTTTTTATGAATATCAATGTTACTATGAAAGAAACATAACCATTAATTTGTATTAAAATATAAACATATCAACGTATTGTACACAGGTATACGTATATACAAACAACTTTTGTTTCATTTTATGTGATTTATAAATAATGAATTGTACAACACATAACATATACATTATATGTATATAAGAATTCAATATCATAATTTTTGTATTTAATTATAACAAGTTATAAAATTATAGCTTATAATTATATTTATATTTTTCAGTTAAGCAACTTATCTAAAAATGCCTAAAATTTAAATAAATGCGTTTATATACACAGCTTGATGACGGTGCTATAAACGTCAGCGTGTTTGTTTGTGTTCCGCAACTGTTGCTCCGAAATAAAGAAATAAAAATGGCGGACGAGAATATGCATCTATTCTAGTACCATATCTTTAGTGGTTCGTCGTTTATTTTGCATAGTTACCAACTCCAAAGGTACACAGATAAATTCCTAAAATGAACCATAACCAGGGAAATCGCTGCCAATGCCATAAAAAGCCAAGCTTTTAGCAAAGAGCATGAAACAAAGCTCCCCATTAACCGAAACACATACTGTATTTACTTTTAAATAAAAGATTGTACTTTAGAATTAAGTTTTTTTTAGATTTGAAAAGCTAAACAAGTCAACATTGAACTTTTCCACTTCCATACGACCCACAAAAAGAACATTCTAAAGGAGCTGTCTCATGAGCCCCATACAGCCCATGTATGGACTGTACAGGCTTCTTGTATGGATGAATGAATATTTATTACTTCTACATATTACAATTACAGTTTTACAATATTTCCTTGATCCTGGAGTGCTTTTAATTCAGGACCCTATACAACTAACACCCCGGTTTTTGTGTACATGGATCCTACAGCTCTCTAACTATACATAACATTAAGTGAACTTTACAAATACTTCCCTAATGGTGATCATCTTCCCTTATTGTTACTTTATTGCCTTCATCACTTTCCTCCACTACTTTTCTCTTACTTTCCCTACATATTTTCCAAACCGGTTAAAAATTCTTTTCAGCTGACTACCAAAATTTTTAATGTCAAAATTTCTTCCTGCAAAGTATTCCACTTTTTGTTGCATATTTCCTCTCTCCATTCTCCAGTTTCTGTACATTCTAATATACAGTGCAAGTTCTTGTCTACTTTATCACACAGTGGGCACCATTCTTTGTCACTTTTACCCCATCTACATCATTGTTCCTGTTCTTGCCCATACCATACCCTACCTACCCACTTTGTCACAAACCTCAATATATTTTTCCCTGCCCCACTCTTTCTTATAACTCCTGTAATACATCAGAGTATTCTTATCTTTTAAGCTACCAAATATTTCCTGTTTCTCTATATCATCAATCCTTGCTTTCAGTTTATTCCACGCGCCTTCCCATTTGATGACTGTAAAGTTTTTAGCTCTCCCAAACCCACTTCTCTTAATATTTCCTTTAATCTACCTACCCAACTTCCTTCCCATTTTCCTTTTCGGCCTTCTTGTACATATTACAAGCAATGCAAAGAGTGAAACTATGTTACAAATGTAAATTCTCCTGTAAGTCTGGAATATTGTAACAGCCACAGTATTCTGCATAAAATACTGGGAGGATACGTGGCGTACTAGCTTTCGACCGAGTCACAACATCTAATATTGTGTTTATTAACACTTCTGTTATTCTGCATAAGCTTAACACTTTTATTTCTCCTGTTTGTCTATATGCAAGTTTCACCTATAGACTTACCCAGATTACACGTGATGAAAGAATAGAAATGAGCATTTAAAATATCACTTCACTTCTATTTACCAGAGTAAACTTGAATTTTTAAAACAAAGCATTTAAAAGACAAGTCTATAGTTCAGTATTAAAAATGTGTTTTGTTTTTATTCACAAATAAATTGTATAACAAGCTTCTACGCCAAGGGACTATCAGTTGTAAACACGAAATGGAATGGGCGCGTTCGTTTCCTGCAAACAAGTTCTTAGTAATGTTTGCAGCAGTGACGCCATTAACGCCATCCATATATAGAGTTGCTTCTTTTAGTGCTAATTACCATAATGAATTTTTATATTTCTTTATTGGTGTTTAACGCCCGTTTTTACTACTGAGACACCGCAGCGATGGACGCTGATGATACAGGAGATGAAATGATATATTGAGAAACGATTTGTTTAAGGAAGGAAAGGTTTTAGGCCTAAGTTTAGGGAGCCTCCCCGGCATTTGCCATTTATGAGAACTGAGGAAAGCCTGAAGAAACCTCAGTCAGGAAGGATTGTCCTAATTGGAATGGAACCCCAGACTTCCCCCTCACCAGTCCACGTCTTAACGACCTCTCCCACTCGTGGCGGTAATTACCGTAATGAAAAACAAATGATCAAATATTAGCGTTCTACGACAACTCTAAACATCAATTTGCAATCACACCAGATTATATTTTGCACTTTCTCAGGAGATGATCTTAGGAAGCATCGTTCTAAAGGGAAATTGTGGTACTGGTTTACTGTAATGTGACAAATGAAAGCAAACAGGGGATGGGAAAGTTTGTCAAATTTTAAGGCAGCTTGTATTAAGTTCCGATTAATTAAATGTTTAGAGAAAACATATGTACATGTATTCATTGGGCTTAGATATGGAATTTTATGTGTAAATATTCATAAAGAGAGGTTTCGCATAAGACGCTGCTGTCTTCAGTGTACTGGTTGTTATACGTTCCCTTATTGTAGTAATGCTGAACGCCTAAGCCCCAATCAAAAAAAGAAAAACAAACTAAACAATTTACTGCATAAAAACAACGTTTAACCTGAAATAACAGCCTTTCATCTCAGAGGCTGAAACGAAAGGCGACTTAAAATCTCGCCAATTGCAGGACACAATATTAAAATTGATAATAACAAGAAAAGAAGATGAGTTAATATAGCTTTTGTGTGACAAATCAGAAACATAAATTTACTAACGTCCCAAATTTTAGACATATACCCAAACTAACAGAATCTCAATAGTGATCTTCTGGTATGAAAATTATGCATTAAGAACTTGGCATTTCCCTTAGCTATATAATGAAGAATAAGGAATGGGGCTGCTGCAGACCTTCAAACTTGCTCTCAGCACGAAGATTTGAAAACCTGCCTGTTTCAGGAATCTTCAAAATGTGCGCTAAAACTTTGATAAACAGTGAGCAGAAGTAAAGAACATCAGTGAAGTGCTGGGTGGCTCACGAAACACCGGCCCGGCCTCGGCGACCCAGACTCCAAGTGCATGCAGCCTAATTTAAAGGAGACTGATTTTTCATGCTCCACTCTGGACTCGTTAAAACAAAGATATACACAAGGTAAACAATGCGTGAAATGACATAAAAGAGGAACTTAACTCATCATGGAAGATATTTGGCAAACTTCCGAAGTAGAGCACACTGTTAATAACCGGATTATAATCAAATTAATATTTGCTTTCTCACATTTTTATATTTAAAACATTAAACTTAATATATATTTTTTTTCCGGCACACCGGCAAGATTTATTAGAGAGCTTCAATTATAAACTTTGTCCGGTGTTTATGCCTCGGCTACTAAATATGTTGCAGCCGTGACGTCAGTACTTAAACTCCGTTTAAGTAAAACCTACATACAACCTTAGCTTACAGTAGACATTACACTTGATGTATTCTCTCAGCTAATCAGAAGCTGTAGTGGGAAAACACATTCTGGTTGACACGATAAACGGTCAGAATAATATTTCTGGTTTCATTTCTAATGTTTTCCTTTACATTCCGAAATCTCCACTTTTATATTAATCTTTGGGGTGATTTTGTTATCTATGTTAAAGATTTGCTTGGGTCGGTTTCGTCCAGTTTTTCCTCTGTTAAAACGACATTTACGCTCTCGCACTTTTTTTTTTTTTTTTTTTTTGCACTGAACAAATAGATTTAAATTTGCACACAATATGAATCGTAGTTCTGGAAGTAGGCAATTTATAAGGAAAGTTCTGAATAAATCCCGCAATCTGGTTCGTATTTAAAATAACGTTTACATACAAAAATGCTTTGCCCTATTATCAACTATCGAACCATCTTCGGAAATTAACGTATTCTGTCATCAGAGGGCAAGGAATAGGTTCAGAAAGTGACGATAAAGAGTGTGACCGTAGCCGAGGCTAAGTATTGCGGTTTATAGTTAAGCTCCTACCCTGCAGTCGTTAAACTCTCAACTGACTTAGTAATCTGTACGTATTATCAAAAGTTTTCATTTTTTATTGATATCCATGAACATGATTGAAAAAATGCACGGTCGTTCTAGTAAAGGTATTTAATTTATTTGACACTATAATATACTATTTATTTCACATGCTTGCACTTGAAAAGTGTTCACCCATATAGATTTATAATATTACTTCTAAATAAAATTTTCAATTAATTTGCTCATTTACATCAAAGAATTTTGTTTATGATTCTATTCTTAAAACAAGCGTGACAATAACAAGCATATATTTGTACTATGAATAGGGCATTGGTAGTTAGCGAAAATAAAAACATAATAATTCAATTAATATGGAAATTTAAAGTTTTGGTTTTCAGTTTCTATTTTACAACGCGTGGAACTGAACACAAACAGTTGTTTTTCCTCTTGTACAGAAAGCACAACGAAGTTAATTTTCGTATTTTTTCTATATAGTGCCCACATATATAAAATATTGTGTCTTAGTACATTTTTTCTTGACTTGTGGCCTTTTTGGAGTAATGCAAACATGCACTTAGTCTGAAAATTAAAAACATATTACTACTACCACCCCAATCCCCACATTACAGACCGCCATGGGTGGCCGAGGTCGTTAAGGGGCGGACTCATGAGCGGGAGGTCTGGGGTTCGAATCCCGCCAGGACCGTCCTCCCTGACTGAGGTTATTTCCAGGTTTTCCTCAGTCCTCATAAATGGCAAATGCCGGGGAGGTACCCTAAACTTAGGCCTGGAACGATTCCTTCCTTAAAAATAAATCCTTAAATCCTTTCTCAATTTATCATTTCATCTCATGTATCATCAATATCCATCACCTGTGGTGCCTTAGTAGTAAAAACGGGTGTTAAACTTTCATTCATTCATTCCCACATTACAGTCATGGAGTATAGAACATTGTACCACACTTGCTATCTGGGGAATGTTAGCAGATCATTAGTCCCCAATTTGTGAACAGAGGAAGGTATCATTTCTTCCCTCTGGTATCATATGCAACCATTATATTGTCAAAGAGCACAACTACATTGTATGATTAATGCATTTTGATATTGAGTATTAATTCTCTGTCTTTTATTTCTGCGTAGACCTGCCGGCCTGAATCCCGCGATTGAAAGTTGGTGATGACAGTAAATACCTTGTTATTGTTCCAGCTTAAGACTCTTTATATCCTAGACCTCTGGAATATGGTTCCAGTGGACACTTTTCAACTACGTATAGTCCCAGTCATAAAAATAAAACTCTTTCTTTCGTCAGTGCTGTCAATTTGTAAGATGAAAAGAAATCATTCACATGCATTCTGGGTGTTTAATTACAGCTGTTAGTGACTCTACAACTCTTACTGACAAGTACATCATCTTTTTTCCTTTTGTATGACAAGATCCGGAATAGTTAACCATCATAATTGCATAACATGCACAACTTATACCCAAATTTCACAGGTTTTCCTCTCATATACAGCTTTAGTAAGGTTCTGCATAAAGCAGTCTCATTCTTTCATCAATTAAAAGCTTAAAATACTTATTAGCTAACGTGTACAAGGGCCTTACTTTTGTAATATATGCTCTCTCTCTCGATATACATTACTATTGCTATTGAAGTCATTGTCAATTTCCTTCTATTTCGTGTATTTTTTTACGAGACATACAGTCAGTTATTAACTGTACACTACTATCGCGAGATCGATCACAATACATTCGTTTTCTAGGCAAACAGTTGTAGCCAATAAGTAAAAGTTTGTCGACAAACTTCGTAAGTTCTGCTTCACCAATTGAAAACGCATGAATATTTTTTGACTGTATAACTGCGTTTATTCTAAACATTTGTCAAAGATAGTCCCCGTCATAGAAATGCACCTTCCAGCCAAACCTTTTTCTATGAAATTCCTTACATTTTCAGATATAGGTTCAGGAATATTATTAATACTTAGGACAGAGTTATTTTATGTTTCCATTTTGAAAACTCGGTATTTTCATATATTTTCCAAGCTGTATATTATTCGGTTAACTAAATCATCCTTTATTGGACTAACTACATTCACAGTATCTGCATTCAGGAGCATTGATGGCATCATCATTTACTTCCTCTAAATCAATAGTCTCATAGGGGGTGCAGCAGTGACATTGAGGGAGCGTCCATCACAACCTTTTTATAGCCTAAAACACATGAAGAAAACGACAGGTTATAAAGTATACATATTATCGCAATGTCGTATCAATAGGACATGGGTATACAGTGAATTATTAACAACTTAGTAAAAAACTTTAGCTTAGTTAATATTTTTATATGTAGTTTATAGTATCCCTAAGGAGAATTCACAAAAATCATCCAGAAAAGGCAAATTAATAAAATTAGTACATTTCCTTGTAGACAGGTGCAGCTTGCATGCACCTTCTTTAACAATGTGATACAGCCAACAATTGATAAGCCGACACTTTCGATCAGAATATGTTTATTGAAGACTGGAGAAGTTTGTAAATCAATGAGCTTTCAAGTATTATATGACAAACCTCACAAGGAAGAGGCATGGCAGTTTGTTTCGAAGAATAGAACAAAAATATTTTAGTTATTTAAGGATCATAAACAAAATACACTTGCAAAGATTTTAGTACAACGGTATGGACAGGAGAGGGCGCTGTAGCAGGCGTTCAGCGGTTAGAAGAGAGTTGTGTGTTATCTGCTAGTAGTCTGTGCTATGATAGTGTCATCATTTTGTAAAGTTTGTTGCTTCTTCTATGAGGAAGGGGGTTTTTCTGAAACGGTAGGTGGATTTCTTTCGTAATTCAAAAGATGCCTTACAGGAGTAGATCAAACAGCTTCTTGAAGAAGAGAAGAGGCTTGTACATTTATGTTGATGGGGAGGCATCAGATGAAGAAAGTACAGAACCGCGAAGTATGAACCAAAGTTGATGTCTAGGAAAACAGCAGTTCAGCTTATCAGTTTCCGGAAGCATGCACACAACATATGGATAAAACAACTAAAGGAAAAAAAGGAAATTTTTATTCTCTCCATCTGTGTCGTCCTGGACAAGCAATTGATTAGACACCTGTTTGAAATTTAACAACAGCCTTGTAACAGACACAAAAATATATAAATAAACAAATAAATAAATAAAAAGTAAAAAATAAAATAGACAAAAATACAATGAGTAAGAATGTTTACAAAATTCAAAAAATCTCCAAAGCAAACATTCTGCAGAATATGATAAACCGCAAAATGCATAACCTTTTTTTTAAATAACGTCCGTTTTAACTACTGAGGCAGCACAGGCGGTGAGCACTAATGATACATGAAATGAAATGAATTTAAAAACTAGGAAAGACTTTTTTTAAAGGAAGGAAGTGTTCCAGGTCCAAGTTTTAGGGAACTTCCCCGGCATTTGCCATTTATGAGGACTGAGGAAAATCTGCACAAAACCTCAATCAGGAAGAACGGTTCAGGTGGGAATCCTGAGAACACCCGTTCACCAGTCCGCGCTTTAATGACCTCGGCCTCACGTGACGTTCGTAACCACTTGGTAGAAAAGAGAGAATAATACCAGGTGTTCTCTAAAAGTTCTCGACCTGACTGATGATAGCCAAACTACTATTACAGTTGATAAGTGTAGTTGCTTGCTTGTGACGACCGTGTACCGCCACGGGTGGCCGAGGTCGTTAAGGCGCGGACCTGTGAGCGGGAGGTCTGCATTTCGAATCCCGCCAGGACCGACCTCCCTGATTAGGGTTTTTCCATGTTTTCCTCAGTCCTCATAACTGGCAAATACGGGGAAGGTAGGCCTGAAACGTTTCCTTCCTTAAAAAAATATCCTTTCACAATATATCATTTCATCTCATGTATCATCAGTGTCACCGCATGTGGTGCCTCAGTAGTAAAAACGGACTTTAACGGACTACTCAAAAAAAAAAAATCGATCGTGTAAACAAAGTATAGCGTTAGCGGAGCACCGCTATGAGACTGCCATAGAATTGACTTCCAGGCAGCAGAGGTTCTGGTAAAAACCTCGCATTATTGGGACTGCCTCGTAAAAGAGGCCTTAGAAATTCAATTAACAAAGAATCTGCTCAATTCAGACAATGGGCTCCTATTCAGAGCTGCTTTAGCCAATGTGGCCGCGAAGAAGCAGTCCTCGCCTCCCACTGGCTCGTGTCACGCAGCAGCCACGCCCACGACTAGAAGTATACATACAGGCACAGTCAGCACTTCAGCAGCATTGATAAGCTACGTGACCCATAGGGCCGACCGAGTCGGCCGGCAGGGAGGCGGCACGGCCATTCTAATTAAGAACCATATAACCCACACTCCTGTCCAGATCCCGCCCTTACAGCAGGTAGAAGCTTGCGCCATCCGGCTAGAACTGGGGGGGCAAGACCTACTGCTGGTTGCGGCCTATGACCCGCCTGGTAACCGCTGCATAGAAGCGGACTACACTACCCTTCTGAACCTGCACCCAACTGTATGCATAGCAGGAGACCTCAACGCGAAGCACCCGCATTGGCACAGTCGCCAAATGAACAGAAGAGGCCGCGCGCTCTACCGCCTCATAAGCGGAGACCCGGCCCTCATCGCGCATGGCCCGAGAGGTCCAACGTACCACCCGACCCGCGGCAGGCCGGATGTCCTTGACATCATGATCACCAAGAACATTCCATTCCATCTGGACCTCACGGTTGTTAACGAACTGGACTCCGACCATGACCCAGTCATGGTGGACTCAGACGTGACAATGGCCGCTCTGCATTTTCCAGAGTGGTGTGAAGAGGTCGACTGGGAAGCAGCAGTCCTGCACCTAAACCAAACTGTAGAACCGAATCCTCGCATCGACTCCGTTGAGGCGCTCGAGGCCGCGGCTACAGCCTTCTCCGACCGCATCCTTAGCGCGGTAAAGGCCAACACCTACCGCATCCCACACGATCACCTAAACCCCATGACCATTCCAAATGAGCTTAGGCAGCTCATCAAGGCCAAAGGAACCGTACGTAAGCTATGGCAACGCTTCCGCCATCCCAGGATCCAGGCGGTCTACCAGAGGTTCAAAACCCTGGTGAGCAGACTGCTCAGGATACACCGCAGAGAGGCCTGGGAAAACAAAATGCAGCATGTTGACCTCCAAGAGAGGAAACCTTGGCGGATTATAAAAAGTTTACGTAAGGACAAAACCTTACATACACACCCGATTCACGGCACTCGCGGGAGGCTGTCTTTCACCCCCCGCGATAAAGCCGAGGCTCTCGCAGACTACCTGGAGACTCAGTTCGAGCCCCGGGAGGACCCGCAGGACGAGAACTTCACTGATGTCGTGGAGGAGAGGGTGGATGCCTTCTTTGAGGCCCCGCCCATCCCCCACGACGGCGTCCACATCCCCGTCGCCACCCCAAAAGAGGTGGCATCCCACATCCAAAGCCTGAAACCCAACAAGGCCCCTGGACATGACCGCGTTACGGCGGACATGCTCCAGCACCTACCTAAGAAAGCTGTGCTCCACTTGACACGGATTTATAATGCATGCCTTCACCTGCGCCATTTTCCCAGTGTGTGGAAAGAGGCGAGAGTGGTATGTATCCTAAAGCCTGGCAAGAACCCAGTTTTTCCCTCCAGCTACAGATCCATCAGCCTCCTCCCAGCCATCTCAAAACTTTTTGAGCGGCTGGTCCTCTCCCGCATTTCTCCTCTGTTTGAGGAGAAAGGCCTCCTTCCGGACCATCAGTTTGGTTTTCGGGCTGGCCACTCCACCACCCAGCAGTTACTCCGAGTAACGGAGAAGGCCTCCTTGGGATACCAAGAAAAGGCCAAGACCGTGGCAGTACTGCTGGACGTGGAAAAAGCCTTTGCGACCACCTGGCATGAGGGGTTACTCTATAAACTCATACAAGCAAGCATCCCTCCCCCCCTACATCACACTGATCGCGGGTTTCCTCAGAGACCGCAGCTTTCGTGTAAGGGTGGAAGGGAGGATGTCCACAAAAAGGCCCATTGGCGCGGGAGTGCCGGAAGGCAGCGTGCTGTCCCCGATACTCTTCGCAGCTTACATGGCCGACTTTCCGACAGAGCCCAAAGTCACGACTTGCCAGTATGCAGACGATGTCCTGCTACTGGCACAAAATAAAAACTTGCAATATTGCTACCGGCCACTCCAAAGACAGCTCAGAGCCATCGGGGAGTGGAGCGAGAAATGGCGCATGGCCATCAGCCCGGGGAAGAGCTCTGCTCTTCTCCTAGCTCAAACCAGGCTCCCGCATGACCAGCATCCTCTTCGGCTGCGACGCAGGGTGATCCCCTGGGTCACCCAAGCGAAGTACCTCGGAGCGATGTTGGACAAGCGTTTCACTTTCCTCCCCCACGCTACGGGGAAAATAAAGCTAGGTCATGCAGCTCTTCGGCAGCTGTACCCGATCTTCCGATCAAGATCACTACCTACTCACCAAAAACTGCGGATATATCGCGCGATCATACCGCCCCTGATTCTGTATGGCTGCGAGGTCTGGGGAGTGGTGGCCAAGGACATCATCCGCAGAATCCAGTGCGTGCAGAACAGGGCGCTCAGGATGATTTACGATACATGCCGTTGGTTTCCTGCCCACATTCTCCATGAACATTCCGGAGTGCCATACATTGTCGATGTCATTCGAGAGAGGGCAAAGACTTTGTATGACAAACTCCCACATCATCCCAACCAGCTGGCGCGTCTTATAGGGCAGTACAACCCAAAAGCAAAAAGACGCTGCAATTCATACAGGCTTCCCAAGGACATCTTGGTGACTTAATATCAAATAAATTGACTTCCACCTGAAAAGCGGCGACCCTACCACTCGGCTTTACGGAGGAGTACGCTCAGACGTGAAGCAGTAGTGGACATGGACGCTGCTTGGATGAGTGACCGATGTTAAGTCGCATTGGCCGTGGTCAGTGGTTGGATGGGTGACCCTCCTGTTAAGCTGGCCAGGGCCAATCGAAGCAAGTATACCCAATGAAAAGCTCCTCGGATCCGACTCTATGATTCATTTATAGACGTGACTACATTAACATAGAAACATACAACCCAACGAAGGTCTATCAACCACACAGGTAAAGCCGCAGGTGCGGCTAGGTACTGTGGCCTTCAACCCGCCCGCAGGGCGGCTCGTTACTGTTCTGGCGTTCTGGCGTTCTGGACTTCAGCAGTGGAACTGGACGCGATATTCTCGTCCTCCACGGCCACCATTGCTGCTGGGGATTTTAATGCAAAACATGTGGCATGGAACTCAACCTGCACCAACCATCGTGGCATCCAACTCCATAATTACGCCACCTCCAGGCAGCTCTCAATCCTATCCCCAAATTCCCCAACCATCCAATACGGTAACACACGCCCCCCGGACTGGCTAGATCTTACGTTAGTCCGGAATCTGCGCCGTCACCTCCACATATACTCCATCCCCGCCCTAAGTTCGGACCACTACCCTGTGCTTCTGACTTTTCCTTCCAAACCTACACTCAAACCCACCCGCTCCATTCCTAATCCCCGAATAACAGACTGGGGAGAATACCACCAGATATTAGGTGCCCAGACGCCGCCTCCTCTTCTCGGCAGCACCCATACAGATGTAGACCGGCTGGTGGAAGACATCACCACTACTATAGCAGCCGCCATTCGCCGTGCCACTCCAAAGAGTGCCGCTCGACGTTACCAGCAAGACCCTCTCCCACAGTCCATCAGAAGTCTCATTAGAGACAAAAACAGCGCCAGACGCCGCTACCAGCGAACTCTCTCTCCGGCAGATCGGAAAGAGTTTCGCCGCCTTCAACAGCTGTTGCGGCTTACTCTTCGATACTTCTTTAATGAGCTGTGGGAAGAGCGTCTCAGTAACTTGCGTCCTGAGGACAGTTCGCTTTGGCGCACCGCCAAGGCTATGCTGAGCCTTCCACAGAGCCATGGACAACTTAAACATCAAGGACGTGTAGCCCAATCCACCAGGGAGAAGGTTGAGCTTCACGCTTCCTACCTGGAGGACACTTTCAGCGCTGCCCACAACCCAGATGTGGACCACCTACATGAAATTAACCAAGTAGTATCCACCTACTTTAGCTCTCCCATGGATCACAACACCGTGGACGAGATTACCACTGAGGAGGTGTCATCCATTCTTGGCTCTCTGGCACCCTACAAGGCTGCTGGTTTTGATGGCATCCCTTATGCCGCAGTCAAGTCACTACCTTCTGCATGGATGACAACTCTCACGCATCTCTTTAACACCTTGCTAAGAACGTCTTATTTCCCGGCGGCGTGGAAGCACGCCAAGGTAATAGCCTTGCCCAAACCGGGCAAAGATCACACCACTCCATCTGGCTACAGGCCGATTAGTCTTCTGCCTGCTCTTAGCAAGGTGTTCGAGAAAGTGGTGCACTCCCGTTTACAGCGTGCCCTGGACGAACGTGTTGTGATCCGTCCGGAACAGTTTGGTTTTCGCAGGCAACACAACACCTGTCATCAGCTACTGAGACTGGTTTTTGAAATTGTTACCACCTTCAACAACCGCAACTACGTCGCTGCCCTGCTTTTGGACATCTCCAACATATTTGACAGCGTGTGGCGTGAAGGGCTCCTGCCTCGACTTATCCAATACCAAGTACCTCCTTACATTATCCATCTCACCCGATCCTATCTTTCCAACAGATCCTTTGCAGTATCCTATGAAGACATAGTATCCCCCTCACACCCCGTTCGAGCAGGTGTACCGCAGGGCAGCGTACTTGGTCCGCTTCTTTTTCTGTTGTACATCAACACCTTGCCATCTCTGCCCAGATGCAGTCTGTATCTATACGCCGATGATACAGCCATCACCTGAACATCTTCGCAACAGCTGATGGCCATCCGCAGAGTGCAACTATATGCCGACGAGCTTACCACGTGGTTTGGAAAGTGGCGCCTACGTATCAATGCAAGCAAGAGCCAAGCCATTCTTTTTTTCCAGAAGGCACCTGGCTGATGCTACACCTATACAGCTAGCTGGAAGCTTCGTTCATTGGACCACTAGCGTACAGTACCTGGGCATCACTCTAGACACCAAACTAACGTGGAAGCCCCACCTTGAGCAACTGGCAAACAAAGTCAACGGCAGAATGGCAAGGTTGTACCCGTTGTACAGCAGAAAATCGGCAATGTCGATCGGTAACAAGTTACTAATCTACAAACAGATCATCAGACCAGCCCTCACCTACGCCTGCCAAATTTCGGGAGTGGCAGCACGTACAAACCTACGCCATTTGGAGACACTCCAAAATCGATTTCTCCGCATCGCTACCGGCACCCCTTGGTATATCCCGAACCAGAACATGCATTCACACCTACATTTCACTTCCCTTCCAGAATACATCCGTGAATCCTCCAGATCCTTTTATTCCTCACTGTCCTACAATTTCAATGCACTAATCAGAGGTCTGGGTGAATACGACATTGACCCAGGCGAAACCTACAAGCACCCAAAACGCATCCTAGACTCCTAAATCCTTCCCCCCAAAAACATAAACACTACCATCCCAGTACCCATTTTCAAAACCTCCCACTCTCAATAACCTAATAAACAATACCTATCCCGCGTATTCCCACCATCATTTTACTATATACTGCTCCAATGCCAGTAGAGGGCTAAGCCCTGGTATGGCAAAAGACAGAGTGTGGCCTGCCAATTCCACTTGGTAGCAAATCACACTCTAGCGTCATCTCGCTGTGTGTGTGTGTGTGTGTGTGTGTGTGTGTGTGTGTGTGTGTGTGTGTGTGTCTGCACTTCAGCAGCAGATCCCCAAAGAAAATGGCAGAGACAGCCATCGAAAGCTTGGTAGATTCACCGCGTCTTACCCTAGTGCTCTCCCGAGAACTCGTTTATAATAAACTATAATTGTCCATTCCCTATAAAATGGATAAAAACTGAAATATGAGCTTGGAAAAAGCATTTCGTTTTGAAGGGTTTAACCCCAATATAAATACAAAAGGAATTGGATTGCACATTAAAGGACGCTTCCCCTTCGTTTTCGACGGTTAAAAAGTGGGCTGCTGAATTTAAGCGTGGCCATATATCCATTCAAGATTATAAGAGCTCTGGGATCCCCAAAATCGCTACGACTGACGAGATTGTGACAAAAATTTACAATGCCTTGATCACCGATTGTAGTTACGCGAGTTGGTTAACATTACAAATCCCTCGATTGACTGTGTTCCTGTACATTTTACACGAAGTGTTGGGTATGAGAAAGCTTTCCATGACAATGGACCAAAAAAGTACTCAAATGAACTGTTCCCAAGAGTGTTTAGACTTGCTTAAACGCAGTTCCAATGAGTTTCTCCGATGTTTCATAACAATAGATAAAACATGGATTCATCACTGCACGCCAGAGGCGAAGCAGCAATCCAAATAATCGCTGGCAACAGGCAAAAGTGAAAAAAAAAAAAAAAAAAAAAAAAAAAAACATAATCGATTCCATCTGCAGTAAAAAAACATAACTGCCGTTTTCTGCAATTGTCACCGTGCGGTACTCGCAGACAACTTCCGGAAGGGCAGAACCGTCACCGGAGAGTATTACGCTTCACTACTGGACCAACTGAAGAATGCTATTCAGGGTAAACTTCCATCCATACATTTCGAAAAATAAAGTTCTATTTCACACGATAATGCGCCTTCACACACGTGTGGGAATGTTGCTACAAAACTGCATGAACTTGGTTTCCATATTAGACTCCCAGCAATTACTTTTTGTTCCCAAACCTGAAAAAATAGCTAGGTGGACAAAGCTTCGAAATAAATGATGAGGTTGTAGCTGAGACAGATGCTTGTTTTTCACAGTTGAACAAATCTTATGTTACTGAGAGTATTAAAAAGTCGAAAAGTCTTTGGACTACATGTATTGATTTACAAGATGACTTTATTGAAAAATAAAACAAATATCTTAAATGTTGTGTTTTATTGACCAGGCGGAGAACTTTTAGAAAGCCCCTTGTACATCACGATACATTACCAATCTAGCAAATCAACTTTCTACGTCATATTATTGGTTATTCATCGCAAATAAACAATTTGTTTCATATAATCTATGTGATTTCTCAACAGTCAAAGTATTCCCATTTTAACTTTCAATATTGTTGTAATAGTCCATAACAGGTAACATTTATATGCTGGATATACTGTATTTCTCTATTACACGCACTGTATGTGAATTTAACTTGTGTGACATATTGTAACCCTTCCTTTTCAGAACAGCTCAGTTCAAATTAATAGTGTATTAGGTCCTATCTATTTACAATAGGTCTAAATGAGTTCACACCGAGCATGTTAGTGAATTTAATACTAATGCATTTTCATTTATACAAAAGCTGATGTTTGTAAAATTCGTATTTTACTTTTTAGCTTCCTTATTATATTTATTGTAATAGATACAACCACGACAATAATAATAATAATAATAATAATAATAATAATAATAATAATAATAATAATAATAATAATGCACTGAATATATTTCTTCGTCAGCACGAGAACGATTTCTATACAGTACTTAAGTTCTTTTACACGTTCCACCTGGGAACTTCTATGAGCAGTATAAAAATGCAGCATGTTGAAACTCAGATATTCAAATATTTAAAACATGAAATTGTTGTGTCGCTTTTGCAGGGGCCCTGTGGAACACTGACGGCATGCTGCTGACATTGCTGCTGTCCTCTTTTCTGCTCAACGGGGTAAGTTCTTATAGTTGAGAGTGTTTAGTAAGTTGCAATGCGCTCTTGGTCCTGAAAATATTGCCTTTATTTCATCTATATTGATTATGAAATATTAATAGTTAAAGGATAAACTTATTGGTAATAAAGTGCAATATTTAAGCAATAGTATTTGTAATGGCAATTAGGCATTGGAAATTCTAAGCACTAAATCCAGAATGAAGCGAAATGAAGGTATGTTGATTGAAATGTAAACAATAGTCAAGAACTAAAACCACTCTTATCCTTAACGTCTGTCGCTCATCAGTTTTGTTTACCTGTCGGGTGATGGCTCATAGCCTAAGTTTAAGTGTACCTAACTTCATGTTAAGTGCTTAAAAATTCCAATGCCTAGTAATAATGTAAATTATAAATTAATTTTATTGCTTGTGAAACAGAAAATTTAATATCTTAAGTCAGAGGTGACGACTCCGAGTCAAACTAGAGACAGCAACCCGCATTGCTTCACTTCGAAGTGGCGGACTGCAATGCAGAGTAGTTATAACATAACGCTATCGATCGATAACACACTACGATTCTTCGTTCCTGTGCTTTATGGTCATAGTATGGCTCGGATTTGACTCGGTGCGGCCATCCTTATCCTTAAACTATTGTTTTGGTGATGGTTGTTGCATACTGCGAGTGAAAATTTAAAAAACTTGGTCATTTACTTTTGAATTTGCAATTGTAACAGTTGTAAAGATGGAGGAAATGTTTCCTGAACTCGTTACAGGTATTGTCGCCAGTGGGTACTGCTTTAGCCTAAAAGAAATTTAAGCTAATTTAGACATCGCCAAGAAATGGGCTTATGCGGATGACATAACTTTAATTGTGATGGCGAAATTTCCACATATAATCACAGATATCATGAATGATGGGCTGACATAAATAAAAAACTGGTGCATGAGGGAGGGATTTAAAGTCAACCCGTCGAAAACAGTTATTGTACCTATCACCAAAAATATAAGAGCCTGCAAGGCTTTCAAAACTTGAGTATTTTTGCAACTCATGTGACAATTGCACGCAGGCTAAATGTCTTGCTGTTCACATGTTCACATCAGCAAGCACATCTGTCTGCATCATTCTAGTGATATGTCAGAGTCATATAACAATTCAGATGGCACAGTGGGCGAAAGCTCCAGTATTTTGGAAGCAACAGTTGGCTATAAGATTCAGTTTTCGGAGCTCTGGAACAAACCATTCCCGCAATATATTAGGACAAGGTTGTTGATTAACTAAACAACCATAAAGAAAAAAACGTAATATTTTTACGGGATATTTCAGCCCAGATCATAACATGTGGCGGTTATTTTAACTCTTCATATTAATATGGGGTTTCTTTGCTCTAAAACAAACATTCGTACAACTACGATCACTGCGATGAATTGTACATTCGTCTGATGCTGCAGAAACATCAAGAGTACCTGAAGAAACCTGCAGCAAGCTGCATGTCTTTTTTCCGTGTACTCGCCCTTAACCCATTGGGGAATGTTGGCCTATAGGATTTTAATTGCAAATCTCTCTGTACATATGAGCGTAGTGTTTTTGGGATTGCAAGCTCGCAGGAGAATTTGGGAGGTCTGAGCACTGCTGCACATGGTTCCTGTCCTTCCTTTATTCAAAATTAGACCAGTTCTGAAGAACTTCTGTTTCCAACGCAATATTTTGTTGAATGTTGCCGCGAAGTGCCGTTGCACGTGCTTCATGCTCTTTCCAGTGTGTGGACGTTCGTGGGGCCATACACTTGCAAGAAGACGGACTTCCACACTATACAAGCTTGTGTCACGAATCTTAAACGAAATATGGGGGAAAAAATTGTACACCTGCACAAAAACATACAGGTGATACGACTTTCTGACCATTTCGTGCCTAACATTTCAAGTATTACCTGCAACTTCTACTGGTTCATCTCATTATTTTCTTCTGTATTATAAATGCTGATTTGCTGTTACTTTTGTATTATCGTAATGGTGAAATATTTATCGAGTTTTATGAATATAGGCCCGTCATCTCCGAATTTAACCACAATGTACACAGAGCAGAATAGCGCCATGATCAATAGGAAAGGCTAACACGTGAGTATAGTTGATTTTGGAGCTATAGGTGCAATATTCTCTTGTCGCTGATCACGATGCGTTTACAGCAGTTCCTGAGAGTAAATAAATAAGTTAGTTGTACGATGTACAGTAGTGAGCAACTTGCCGAAAATACACAGCACCAAACGTTCTCTTAATACAAACCTGTAGTGCTTTACGGCAAGGAATTTTTGTTGTATAAGGAGGAAAAAACACGATGTGTTTTGCAAAATGTCCCTAATAGTTCAAGTAGACAACGTTCAGTTATTTATAAAACATTATCAAACGCTGCTAACACGTGAATTATTACAAAAAGCGAATCACACGAATATTGAAAAACTCTTTGAAAATACGATGCGTCTATTGCCAAATGTAATCATTGGAGAATCATTATGGGATATTGGTAAGAATAGCACTTGTAAACTAATTCATATGATCTGTTCAGAGACGTCCACTGCTTCATATTGAATCTCCTTAACGTTTGCCCACCAACATAGCCCGTTGTAATAATTGGAACAGTAAGCCAGCTGCCCAAACCTATCACAAAATGATAAATATAATAAACATGTTTGACACTGAAACCTTGTAAAATTTCTGATTCCATTAAGAGGAATTTTGGAGAATTTTGTAAGACCATTGTGGGGTCGTCAAGTGTAGAAATGTTCAACGTTCTTCAGCTCATGAATTATTTCCAAGACTGAATGAATAAAAATGTATTGCTGCAGGCGCAAAAGTCGTGTTCAAATTATTGAAAATACATTAGATATGCAGAAATGTAAATTTTATTGCATTCCAATGGATTGAAAATTTATGGCAATGCATTTTATCATTTCGCACCTGCCACGTCAGTTGACTCGAAAAGTTATTTTTCTAGACACAAAATTATTTGAGTGAAAGTACGAGTTTTTATTTAATACATTGGGGGTGTATTTTGTAATTCAGAAGAACGCACTGTGAAGAAATTATTTTAAGTATTTTTAAATATAGAACTTTATTACTTCAGAATGATAAGACCTATTGGTATATTTCAATGTAAATTATTGTTATGCAATTGTTTTCTGTCTAGTACGTGTTTACGCACGCCCCAATCCTAACTTCGTGTGTATGTTTACCATTTAAAATGTCCATTTAGATATAACCCCCATATATATTGAATTATTTTGTCTCCCAGTTTGAGATGTCAAATCATTAGCACAATTGTCCATTCTTAGTCTATTCCTTCTTCTTTTTTGTGTATAAACGTACTAATTGTCAAATGAATGAATAATATAAAGCCTGTAAGTCGTTTATGTAATATGAGAAATACGGGAACGCTATTTTCAGTTTTTGTTAATACCTTAGTTGTTAACTCATCGTAATTTGCTATTTCAACCATTTGTTCTCCGTTTTCAGCTACACTTTTTGGCAGTGCCCTGTATTAAAATGTTACTATCAATTAGGTCAAATGGTTTAAACAGGTATATTTCTAGAAATTCTAGAAATTAATTTGTTTTTAAAATACAATTTTTGTTCTTTCTGTAGTCTTACCTTCACAAAACCATATTGGAGATAGAAAATTATTATGTGTTCCCTTAAAAACTTTCATTTTAGTTTACATTACATTATTTTAGTTAAATTTATTTAATATCATGAGGCCTTTCACTACACAAATCTTAAATAATTACAATACAAGTACAATATCACGTTGATGCATTTCATACAGTTGGGAAATTAAATATAGCTATGAAATAAATAGCATAAGAAAAATGTACTATGTTATTTGAACATAACCTAAATATACTACAAAACAGTAAAGGAATTTGAAATATTAATAAAACATAATTAATAATATTTAGGTAAAATTAAATGTTTTCCAAAATTTGTTATAAAACTGTCTAGAATGTCAATTAATGCTCGTAATAAGTATTAAAAACACGACAACGTGATAGTTTATGATAAATTAAGAATGCTAAATAAACAAGTGTATAGCTTTGTTAAAAGCATGATGTATAAAAGCACACAGTTCATGTAAGTATTCCTCATTCAAGCATTCCTCAACTGGTAAATAGCGATTTCAATTCCTGGACTTTTCGTTACGGACTACGTGACCAATGAAAATCTAATTATTCCCTAATTGTATTATTAAAGTTTAAAGTGCAAAGCGTGATATGACTTAGAGAAGGTACCTGCGTTCACTTTTGAACCTTATCCGCTAAAGCGGCCACCTTATAGAAAATGCGGGTCAGGTCTTCTACACAACTTTTTATCGGGTAAATACATTCTGATATAGTTTCGCCAAAGTATTGATTCTCATTTCATTGCTCACATTTTCTCATTTCGGGAGTGATTTTGCTAACGGTTGTTCAAAATTTAAGTCAATTTCGCCCAGTTTTTCCTCTGTCAAATATTTCGTTTTCGCTCGGGTTTTTTTTTTTTTCTTCTTTTCCCAAGCTTTGAAACAGCAGATTAAAATTTGTGCACAATTTCGTGAACTCCAATTCTGGAAGGAGGCCATTGGTCCGGTAAATTCCTCACGCACACAACGAACTGATTCTTATATAAAATATTGTTTACACACAAATGCGCGCACATTCGCGAATTAATGTACACTGATGTGAGACGGGAGGTAACAGAAAGCGACGTTCAAGTACATGAGAGAGATGAAGTGCGCTATGCCTAGTAGGGGATGTAAAACAGCGGTAAACGGACAAGGTTTATGACTAAGTCGCTATAGTTTTATTAGCTTACGGGGTGGATAAGCAAATATGTATACCTTCTTGATCTAGTGGTTAGCATTGCTGACTGCTGGCCGGTAAGCACGAGTTCGATTCCCGTACCAACTTAGGAAATATTATAAGTTAGGGGGGTCTGGAATGGGGTCCACTCGCCTTGTAAGGACAACTGGGAAGCTGCCTGATAGATGGATTCGATCTAGAAAGCTGTATGAGGTGACTGGTGGGGTGCCAGCATTCTGATCACTTGCCCCCTGCAATACTGCTCTCTTTCGACGAAGTCGTAAGACGGAGGTAAGGGGAGCAGAGGTCGCTGCGGAAGGCTTAGCCCGATGTCGGACTGCCGCGCCATATAAAAGGATTGTGGAGTATTCGACAAAGGAACTTTTTAATTTTATTTTCATTTAGAAACTCCTCTTCCCTCCTCTATTAGGGCATCCTGCCGCAGCGATCTCTGTTTCCTCTACCTCCGTCTTCGTTGATAGAAGTAATGTGATCAGCATGCCGGCAGCTCTCCAGTTATTCTCATGAGGCGGCATGGACTCCGTTCCACACGTAAATTAGAAAAATTCCAAACCAGGTACCGGTGATCGAACCCGGGATCTCCCGGCCAGCAGTCAGCAACGCTAACGACTAGACCAAGACGGCGGTCATTCCATTGGAAGTGAAAATTCTTATACATATCTAAATTTAAGCAAACAATTTAAACGTAGATTAAATTGTCATCTCCTCAACTGTAGAAATCACAAAAATTAGTCTCTCACACTTTCTTCTTCTTCTTCTTCTTCTTCTTCTCTTTTTCCTCGTCTTCCTGCTCCCTCGCCCTTTGTATTCGAGAAAAATGATTGAAGATCAAGTGGAATTCTAACACTGTCTTTACAACTAACTATATTAAAAATGTAATATTTACATGCATAATGTATATAATTGGGTTTTTTATGTATCTTATGTAATTATGTATGTTATATTCTGTATTTTTGCTGGTTTTTCGCCTAGTAGAGTGGAAGAGAAGGCCAGGGTAAATAAATAAATAAATTATTTACACAGAGCTCTATGGAATATGTTGTTTATTAGTATAGGTAGTTCATTATTTTAACAGTTGGTTCATTTGGACAACTTGAGAACTGTTGCTTTCAGTTATATTTCGTATTTTTCGACCAGAAATAGTCCAAGTCAGTAGCAGTTTTAGTGACAATGTCCAACGTTTCAGTATATTTGATATCATCAGCATAGATGGAAATGAAAAAAATAGAGCGGTTCCAGCACCAGCTTTGTGGCATGCTAAGAGAAATATTACAAATTTTCAAAGGTGTACAAGTGTTGGTGTTAGTGTGACGTATTGTATGTCATCCCATACTTCTTGAAAATAACCTCTCACAGCACAAGAGCAATATTCTCACCACCAGGTTTAAAAAAGAGACTTTATATTTGCTACCCTTCCTTTAGTTGCCTGCAGCTACAGCCCCGTTGTTTGATGGGGTGGCAGGAGTTGTCCGCAAAAGGTCTACTCTGGCTGAATTCGATTTTAACCTATGTCTGAAATATTGAAGCGTGTTAATATTTCACTCTGTGGAGGTGTTGCTGTCATATCCTTTTGTATATTAAAAATTAAAGGAGGAAGAAGCTTCTAATAAAACGAAGTATTAACACCCATATGCGCAGAGATTTAAATTTGCAAGCAACACAAGACACAGTCAACAACTTTTATTATGCTGCATATTGACATAAATCTCATATTTCATAAAATACAAAATAAAAAATCGAAAAATTAAACTTTTTACTACAATTTCAATACAAGTAAATTTAAGACTCAGTGAATACCGTGATTACAGCAATTTTGGTAAAATGTTGTATACCGAAACATGTTCATTTCGATCAATGTAAAAAAAAAAGAGAGAAAAAAAAAGATGAAGGGGGAAAAAAGTCATTTTTCGATTAAACGACTCAAAAGATGGAATGTAAAATATTCATTTTTCAATGTTGTTGATTTTACAGAATGTCATTATACCATGCGCAATGGTTTAGTCGTTTAATTTGTTGCTTAAAGCTTCCACTTTTTATGAGCATCGGTTTGTTTGGCCACCTGTGGGGATTGCATTATTTGACGACAGCCGGCATCTTTTCTATTTCGGAAATGGTAAAGTAAGAAAATCTCTTTCCAAACCTTCTCTTATTTTGGCGAATATTTTCAAGCCACTTGTACATGCATATAGATGGCAGAGGTCGTAAAGGTAGGGGTTCGTGAGTAAGAGTTCTGGGGTTTGATTCCCGCCAGTACCGTTTTCTCTGACTGAGTTTTATTTCATGTTTTCCACAGTCCTCGTGTAAAATGCCGGCAAGGAACCTTAAATTTAGTCTAGAGCGCTTTCTTCCTTTAACTAAAAGCATCCTTTCCTAACTTATCATTTGATCAGCGCTCACTGTGTCAAATGTGAATTTCGCTTGTGTAAGATGAGAAGTGAGCAGGAATGGGCTGTAATACTTTGCAGAAATTTTTAGGTTTTAACTATTAAGAATTTAAACAATTATTTGTTGAATAGTTTCAGCAGCCTTGTACTCTGCTCCAAACATGCCTTTTACACCCTCTTACTCTTCTTGACTTGAATAATTTCAGTTTACAGCGAAGTTACAACTAATACATCTTTACAGATTTTTACATTTATTTTATTCAATTGATAAGAAACAAATTATAAGAACGTGGGCTTATCCATGCCTTTTATTTCTCCCCACTTCCTTAGGAAATGAGATCACGGCAGCAGGGAAGTACCATAAAGCTAAATTATCTACATAATCCTAAAGAGAAAATTTGCAATTTGTTTGAACGCTCCAAGCAGAGCTTAGCTTAATCGCGTGTCAAAGAGAACGAAACAAGCAAAGTGGAGTTATGCAAATCCCTCACCTGGTTCTGAAGAATGCCTGTACAAAATTGCGTTCAGTTGACATACATGTTTATCATTGGCTTTTAATTCCTGCAGGTGCTGTGACAGATTTATTTAATGCTTAACATGTTATAAGAACATTAAGAGCCCAGCATATACCGAAAATTTAGATATTTGCAAGCGATTATGGCAGTGCTGTTGTAAATAAAGGCGTATCTATAGAAAGTTATGTACACTTCTACGTCATTCATAACCATCTATTGTAAAAAATAACCTTCCTTCATTCGCACATTCAACTGAGCCAAAATATTGGGCGCATTGTCCTGGAACCGGGGATATGTGTACAGTCTGCAGAGATTTGTTATTAAATGATACATTGCTTTCGACGGAAGCAATAACATACTTAAAGAAGTTTGAGGCCAAAGAAGTAAGAAGCACTAGTTTCCATTTGCCTCCCCAGTTCATAGACATTTTGTTCTGTATTTCTAAACCAAGTCCCCAGAGAGCAACACATATCAACACCTCAGACTACAGCCGGATATTAAAATTGCATAAAGGATCAGTTTCTCATCAGCAGCTCCTATTGCTCACGTGTTGCAAAGCAGCGCTTTTAACTGTTCAATGGTAATAGAATAAAATGCACAGAGTATTAATATGAATGACAACTATTGTAAGAGATGATGTAACCTTTACATTCCACAAGAAGGAGCGGCGCGGCATTGTAACGGCGCATTGGCGAGCCTCGGGCTGTCGGCTGACCTACAGGATAAAACGCGCATTCTGGGTCAAAGAGCGGCCAACATGTTCTTTGCCTCTTACCGGCCTTTTAAATCGAAACATTTTGCATTTCTTTTGCTTTTAGAGTTGGGTTGGCACAAAGGTTCAATTTTTGTATTTTTCCAAACGCCTTAGCTTATACAAAATTTATAAGCTTGGATAGAATACTAAATGTTTATATTATATAATTTCAGGCTGGTGGATAGAAGAACGGCAATCACCTTATTTACAAATAAATCTTAGGAAAACGTATATCGTGTCTTTCGTAAAATTTCCATGCAATGTTAAGTAATATTGGAAATATAATTAATTAATTATTTTATCAATATCTTAATTACATAAAGTGGCGTTATTTCAACCGTTATCAGAAAGTTTTGACATCAGAATGGCTATATGATTAATATTCTTAACGACACAATTAATATATAATCCAAATTTGATTAAGGATATCAAGTGAACAAATTACTTTTACAAACTACTTAGTGGGGTTGCATGGAGTAATTATCAGAATTTCTGTTTGTAATAAGTACATCATATATCCTCGTGAATCTTTTGGTTCTGTCTGGGTCATTGATTAGAAGTCACAGATATTTTTATGTCCACGTTTATTCACACAGATTTAATGAAACTCCTAACAGTAGCTGCATTGTCATAAAAATATTTGGCTCAGACGCAGAAAAATAAAATTATAATTGTAACATTTCCTGAAAAAAAAAAAAACTGTAAATAGGGCTCGCAAAGAAAATACGGGTATACTTCTCGTGAATCTTCTTCATTGTTTGTTAAAGTGAGTAACTGCTCATCTCTCCTGATAAATGCTCCGGAATCACTGTATGAATGAACGAATATTTTCGTACCATCAGATATGCCAAGACTCCATATTGTTTAGTTAGCACCTAAAGGATGGAACTTAACCTAAATGCTTTAGGTCCATAGCTAATTATTATTATTCCCGTCTAAAATTACAGTCCCGTATAACAAAAACTTCAAATCTCACTTGCTGTGGGCCATCTAGTAACCTCTCTATATACAAAGTACAGAAAGTACATGCTTTATTCATCACTTAATTCATTTTACATGTTTCTAAAAAAAGCGTTGATATATCTTTCAAAAACGTTATGCCTCTGAAATAGGGTCAACCAATGAAGACCAGTTAAAGTATTTTCAAGTGTTCCTTCTATTTCAACGTTAATACGAAGAGGATGTTGCACAGGGACTGGAGATGAAAGGTTAAACCTTTTAGTTTTACGATAGTACGGTATTATGTGTATAGAATATTATTTCGATATTTTTATATTTTTAAAATATTTTAAATAACATAATACACAAACTGCCACGCCTCTTCTGTGCAGAAGATATTTAATTTTTAATATCTTTAGAGCCACGAACGTTTATTATTATTTTTAACCAAGCCTCGTTCTGTTCAGAATATTTCAGTTTTTATGCTTACTAATATGGTGTATATGTAACACTGAAAGTGACTATGTTACAGCTTCCGGTTTGCATTTGAGCTTCATGTTTTATCAACATGAAAAAGGTATGGAAAAAGTTTAGAGGGCAAATAAAAAAGATAATATATATTAAAGCGTTGCAATAATTCGCTAATTTTGAAACTGTTATTCAGGGGTGAGTGAAGATCTCAGACAAATTCGGAGGAGAGATAGATGTAACTATGAGGAATATTTTTATTTTAACAACCTTTGTTCTATGACGCGGCATTTAGAATATATGCAACCATGTTTGTTTATGTAGATGTGCACTGGTTCTAATGGACGCTACCTTGTCTTCGCCGTGCATCTCTCTCTGTATGCAATTCAATGCAAGCATCCATTGAGAATGGACGTGTATGCTTTCCTTGAGTTGACGGAAATGATAACGTATTGGGAGAAAACCGTAGATTTTTCTTTGGGGGCATGAGCAGAGTGTCAGAGTGTTGGCACAAGGCCCGAACTGCCTTTACCAAATGCGACACAGAACTGAAGTTTGTGCTATAATCACTTTGAACATGCGCTGTAACCTGTAGACGTTATAGACATATTCCAGAGCACAGCTCACAAGCTTTACAATCCTAAATTTCTTAACTTTGGGTGTACATATTTAAAAAGCTATCCGCCGTATTATCTTTAAAAATTGTTTGCATTTAATTTAAATTAATGAGAATGTGTTTAGTTTTTCTTATATCGTTATTATTTTACAAATGTTTTAACACTAAAGGTTTACTCTAGTTTTGGAATATATATATTGAATTTGTGCTAATTATATGGAACAAATTTGAGTTCATGATTTAGTCTTAGTTTCGTATATGAAACAGTTTTTGAGAATGGTGCACCCAGGCTTCATGATATTCAAAATGGAAAATTTAAAGTTTATCTTTATTTGCACTCAGCAAAACCCCTGCTTTGATCCTTTTTGTTCTATAGCTAATTCTGCTGTTTTGGTTCATTACAAATGCATGTTGCTGATTATACAACAAGATTTTGCCAAAGTTTTATAAAGCGCGTGTTAAAACATACTGCACAAATGGCCGAGGTCGTTGAGGCACGGGAAGTCTAGGGATCTATTCACACCAGGACCGTCATACCTGACTGAGTTTCTTCCAGGTTTTCCTCAGTCCTCATAAATGGGAAATGCCGGGAGGTACCCTAAAACTTAGGCCTGGAATGTTTCCTTCCTTATAAACATGGATTCCAAATTTATACTTTCATCTCATGTATCACCAGTGCCCATCGCCTGTGATGCCTGAGCAGTAAAACCGACGTTAAACATTATTAAAAAAAAAACACTATGCCCTCTCATTTTCGTGGTTTTAACAGTTTCATGTTTCCTAAGGCAAATAATTTTGTTAAATGGCTAATTTGGATTTTAAGATTTGGTGTGTAAATATTTTGCACATGATCTCGTTTGGAAATTTCTCTATATGCTAGTTCAGTTTTTTCTATCACAGCACATGAACTTGTAGTGTTCTGGAGTTTGTGTGTTAATACTAACACAAGATGAGTCAGAAACTCCGTGCAAATTCGGAAGAGAGACATATCTCACAATAAGGAACATTTTTGTTAAACGAACCGGACCAGACCTTTAGGAGGCATACATCATCGAAGAAAACACAAATGTTACGGACATTTAATAACTATAAACGATATTGTTATTTTATTCTGCAAGTACCCTTAGAAACTTCTATTTTTTAAAATTGTATTAAGATAAATATTCTGAAACTTTATGTCAATCTCTAAAGGAAAGTGCGCCATTAAATGAGAATGTGTTTATAAAGGGTAATCGAGATTTCGCTCCGCAACCATTGTAGCCGAGATTTCACCAGAGAAGCGAGTTCGGAAGGCAATATTGACCGCGCACGAACGTATAGTTATTATGTTTACTTAACCACCAAGGGAAGCACATACTCCAAACTCCAAACCTTAGAAACGGTGGGCGAATTACCTGCTAAGAACCGGTTTCGAAGGAAGGACTATCAGAGATGCAGGAATAATAACTTTCTCTTGTGCAATGCGCATTACTCGAGTGCGGAGGAAGTTGTCGATGACCCGTTAGTTTCATGTATTTAAACTTTCTGTTAGGACTATTTTATTTATTTTGATTTATGTCGTAAAGATGGCCATAATATTTCTGAAATCACTCACTGGGGAAACATTTTCTCTCTATATTTTGCAATCTCTTAACTGGGCTGGTTGTGGCAAGGTTTTATTTTTAATGATACGTTGACTGTTAACAAATCTGTTCAACCAGTCTGCAAACAAATTAAGAGCAAATCTCTTCATACTCACACCCTCCTTATTGTAACTTATTGGAATTAAATTAATAATTTAGTAAAAAACTCTAAATGCTTGAATACAACAAAACAAATAATAACAAGTAGGTACTGCTCGAACGGTACTCAAATAAGCAAAACTTTTAAGACTGTCTGAATGTTCTTTTGCAGATGACGTTGGCGGAGGACGTGGAGGTAGTTGAGGCGGTGCCGGGAACGGTGCAAGGTGTAGCACCATCAATGGATGGAGGCGAAACGGGAGAGTCACAGGTGGCTCAAGACCGCGGTGACGATGCAGAACTGTCTAGTTCGGATCAACTCGCACTAGAATCCGGAGATCAAGGACCTAGCGATGCAGGTGCTTTGTCCAACCACGGAGGATACGGCCCGCAGCCCCAAAGAGGTCATCCGCACCGCGGAGTGCCAACACTTGGACATCCACCCCCTCTTTCTTTAGGAAAACCTTTCGGAACGTTGCATCATGGGAAGCAACCTGCGTTTGATCACAGCATTTCCTACCACGGGCCACCTCCGCCTCCCCCTCCGCCTCCGGCTCAAAAGCAACCCGAAGCGATGGAAAAAATCTACGGCGGAGGTGTTAGTGCCAGCGGTGCCAGTGGTATTGGTGGCGACGTGTGGCCTGCGCCAATGCCAGATATGCCAAAAATTGTCTCCCTTGATGTGAAGTGCGAGAAGAACCTCATGAAGGTTTATATCGGTTTTGACAAACCTTTCTATGGCATCGTTTTCAGTAAAGGTCATTATAGCAACGTAAACTGCGTTCACTTACCTGCAGGTCTCGGTCGTACCTCGGCCAACTTCGACATCAGCATTCATGCATGCGGAACGGCAGGAAACACGGAAAATGGCCTGTATGGCTATGGCGCCGACTCGGGTTCTGGCACCTACTTCGAGAACATAATTGTGGTGCAATACGACCCGCAAGTGCAGGAAGTGTGGGATCAGGCACGTAAACTTCGATGTACTTGGCACGATCAGTATGAAAAGTCGGTCACGTTCAGACCTTTCCCTGTAGATATGCTTGACGTTGTGCGCGCGGACTTTGCCGGCGACAATGTGGGTTGCTGGATGCAGATTCAGGTCGGCAAAGGTCCTTGGGCTTCCGAAGTTTCCGGATTAGTCAAAATTGGACAAACTATGACCATGGTTCTAGCTATCAAGGACGATGACTCTAAATTTGACATGTTGGTGCGTAATTGCATGGCTCACGATGGAAAACGAGCGCCCATACAGCTTGTGGACCAAAAAGGTTGCGTCACGCGACCTAAGCTTATGTCCAGATTTACAAAAATTAAAAATTTTGGGGCAAGCGCTTCTGTCTTGTCTTATGCCCATTTCCAAGCTTTTAAATTCCCGGACTCCATGGAAGTTCACTTCCAATGTACCATTCAGATTTGCCGCTACCAGTGTCCGGATCAATGCTCTGACCAAACGTCCTTACTTCACGGCGCCCACACCACGTTGCTAGAGGCGCAATCGGGCGGAGACACGGCCTACGGCCCTCCCCCACCACCATCTCCACCACTGCCCCTGGAGGCGTACCTTCAAGCAGCAGCCGGAAGACCGAGAGACGAGCGCCGCGTGCGTCGACACAGACGAGAAACGGATCCTGAAAAAGAGGTGATTACCTGATAAATGTACACTTTAAGAAATGAAATAGCAATAACGGAATTTCAGCAATTAAATATTACTATTTAACTAGCAAAATTATATAAAGTAAAAATGTTTTAGAGCATCCCAGCTGATAAAAGAACTCGCTACCAAAAAGCAGTAAATATCATTTTACATACGAAACGTGTAATGTCTGCAACTTCAAATAACAGTGTTGTGCTATGTTACTCATATCAGCGCTTTCGTACAAAAGTTCACAGTTGAACTAAAATATCAGCCTCATTTTTCTACTATGCTACCCATTAATACTCGAGATAGACAGACGTTTTGAAAAAAAAAAAATTTTTCAGGACAAATTTCTTGTTCTTCTCAAAGAAACATAAAAGCGTAATACTTCTAGATAATTATTGACAGTTTTTCGGTATTCACATCGGAAGGTTTGTTGTTGCGTTTGTAGTTCAATTGCTTTAGTTAGCTGTACCTTTCTCTTCGATTATAGCTATTATTACCGTAGTAACTATTAATTTGTCAGTGCTTCAACAATATACAGTCGAGAGCTCAAAAATAGATGCACACACATTCTTAGAAATCGAGAACGCGCGAAACGGAAAGGACAAATTTAAAAATATTTTAGCAATAAAATTAAATTTAAAAAATTAAAAGAATGAATGTACCGAAAAATACTTTCATTTACAATAGAATTTTAAAAAATTTTCGTTTGTTTCCGTAACGTTTAAACAAATTGTCGTTGACAATTTTGATGCAGCTTGTTTTCTTGTTGCCTATTTTGCAATTTGTCTAATGTGCGCTTATTTGATTCTCTGTCTTTCAATTTTGTATCGTGTTGTGTAACACTGTCGCATTTTGTGATAACTTTCATCGATTTTAGCGACTATTGCTCTAATCGATCACTTTGTTGAAATGTGACGTCAACATGAATCCTATAGTATAGAGTTTGTTGACAATTTTACTAATTGGTGTTACTAAGTGCATTGACTGCCGTAAAAATTTCTCAACTTTTTGATGGCACTGAGCAGTTGATTACTTTTTTATTAATTTGAAAATATCTCTGTTCTTTACCAAACATTCAAACGATGGCCCAAACAACATGCGCATGTGTAGAAACGGGAACAATACAACGCTTATTGGCCCTGCAGTGCATTTGCTGATTCCCGCCCAATCGAACTAGGAGCATAATGCGCTAGTAGCCATCGACTGTCTCGGTGCAATGTCCAAACAAATGGACGGTATAGTAATGATGCTGGTATTTCACCAAATAATTTTCTGCTATAGTATATGTCAATTTGCTAATATAACCCAAAATGTATGTTAACGTTGAAATATGATAGCGCCTTAATGTAGTCCTTACTGCTGACAAAACGTTCCAGTCATGCCTTGCAAAAATTATAGCTAAATCAATTTTATGCACTGAATTTCTCATTTGCCGCATTTATTCAATCGAGATAATAGTGACCCGGGTTGTTGTATTGCATAATTGTAAATTCAGTCTGTTTGAAAAAAAAAAAGACTATTCTTTTCATAATTACGTTGCCTTTTTGCAGAAGAAAAATTAGTTGCAAACTCAATTAATAGTATTTTTATAATAAGCCTGCGGTTAAATCCGAATGGCGAACACAATAAGTATAGCTATTTTATTAAATCATTAAAAGAAAATGTTAAGACTCCTACTGGGCTTAGGAGGGTAATATACAAAATTAAACGGTCGACTTCTAACATTAAACAAAAATCACACACATTTGCATTTGTAGAATAAAAGGAAAGTGAATTATGTAACGGCTGACACAAAAGACACTGTATGACGCTTTTTGGAACTGCTCATCAAGCAATGAATATTTAAAGCCAACAATTACAGACCTATTTTAAATTGTTTCCGTCTAACATTAAGGGGATAAACCATTGAATTTTTGAAAATATAGCGCATACAAATTAGAAGGTAGATAGTGTACTTTTTATTAAGATAACAATGAACAAAGGTAACAAAACTAGTTGTTTTATATTATTGTGTTTTGATTTTCTGACTTGTTAGTACACTTTTATCTGAAGTGGAACTTGAAATTACATTGAATTGCATATTTTGAAACAAGTACATCCATTGTGGCAGGCTTACAGCAACATTTAAAAAGCTTTTAAGAAAATGCTTTTTTCAGAAAAACAGAGACATCTAAATACTTGCAGTGCCTGAGATCGTTACAAGGGAAACCGTCAGTTCTTAATATTCCCTTAAGAAGCGCCAATTAAATAGTCGCCATTTCTAAAAAACTACAAAATTTTCTATAATATTTCTGTTTGCTACGGGACTACGACGAACTTTATACACTTTATCAATTTTAGACTTTTTTGCTGGCACCGGTACTTTTTTCTGCACTTAATTTTTAATCTTCATGGACCTGAGACGTGTTCTCATTTTTACTTCTGTATTCCTGTGTTGTGCAGGAATGGAATGGTTGCATGCACGGCAAACGTGGACATTTTGGGACGCAGATTCATTCCTTCCTCTTCATTTGTAGACAGACGCACATGTACATAATTTTGTAGCGCCGTTCTCCTTATCACTGCATATTGTAGAACTCTTTAGGTTAACAAGGAAATCTGCCATAGTTGGGTGAAAGGAAGAATTCGTTTGTCATTGGAGGTACGTTCCGGCTGCTGCTTTCTCTGTTTCAGCATGGCATGAACTTCCGCCAATAACTGCACTAGGTCACAAATGCGCTAATATCTTAATAACATCGGCACTTAACTCTCTGCCATTGTCGCTTTTTAGGATTTGGGTAGCACCAAATTCTAAAAATATCTTCAAACATTCTAAACCAACTTTTGCTGTTCGTTTCGATTGTAGCGGTCACCCGTTGATACTTGAGGCGTCACGAATTTTCCATCGGCAACAGTAGATTTGGAAGCAGAAACTGTTTTTTTTTTTTTTTTTTTTTTCAGAGCATGCTAGCAGGATCCATAAATAACTAATACGTTTTCATAATAGTCTTCCACTAGTATAATGTGCATTGTACACGATCGCCTCATTAAAACCAGAGCATCCTTTTCCATGATATATTCACAGTTCTGGGACGAGATTTTTATTTTTTCCCTGCAGCGATGGTGCATGGCTGTTTTCTGTAGTTTTCCTAATATTTATCAAGTTGTTATTTTACTGGCTTGAGATCGTGTGGAATTTTGTACATTCTAAAATTACTTTTATTAGACCAGGCATATGGTAAAAAGATTAGTCTAGTAGAGTTATGAATGCCTTTTCTACAAAAGGCGGCGTATTATAAACATGTCAGAAAAAAGTCGAATTTACAATTGTATTCGGATTAAACTCATCACCGCCACCACCACCACCACCACCACCACCACCGCCACCGCCACCGCCACCACCACCATTTTGACCCAAGAGGTCTGAGTCAAGCTGTAAATCAACATCTTTTAATTTTTAAATCTATACCGCGTTATTGCTACCGAGTACTGTTATTAACGTCAATATGGTACAAGAAAAACAAATGGATGATGGAAGGGATTAAAAGCTTATCGCGTTTATCAAACAATAAACTTCATAATAGAAACTTTGAACCGTACAGAATTAAGAGGCTATCCACTTCAAGGTGGGATTTATTGAAAATAAAATTGAAATTTTCGTGTATTAATTAGAGATTTTATTTTTAGGAGAATTTGCCTCACTTGCAATATGTTAAGTATGTCGGGTTTGTAATAAATAAATTTACATAGGTTCTGGAAAGTATTTCGCTGAAAAGAAGAAAAGCATTTGCAATCAAACAATGCAATACACTGCAGAGTTGCTCTCTAGGAGATATATACAGATCACTGGACTGGATGCGGACACTTTGTAAACCACTGTCCAATGTTTTTGTTTGTTTTTATTGTTCATTGGTATTGACATGTTTGTTAACGTATTGATTTGAGAAGAAAAATATTATACGCAAAAATTCTCCTCCCAGTTGAAGTTTATAAGGAATTTATTTAAATTTTCTTTAATTATTTGTTTTTTATGCGCCTTGCAGGCATTAATAGCAAGCATGAAAGGAAAATCTTAAGTTACGATTCTCGATAATTAAATATACTAGAAACAATGGACAAACGTAATGGTCATTCATATTTTATCTAGTTTATGTTTTATTTAAAAATATAATTCTGTGCTGAAAATACAGTTTTCCACAAACTCAGTATGCATTAAATCTGTGATCTTTTCTGTGATTTCCAATTTACGAAAACATCCCATCAATATTATCGTAAGTATAGGAGGAATTTTACGTGGTATTTTACTCTATGTGTGAACTATTGGAAAAAAAAAGTAATAAAATAAAATATATTAGGTTAAATCAAAACATTCAAATCTGACACAGAAACTGCGTTGAGATAGATCAAATGTAATTGTCGTGCATCTGCCATAATATTGCGGTGCATAAGTGAGCTACTGGTGTGATTGCAGAAATCGGCGCAAAGATAAGAGGAAAGAATGAACAGAAACATGTGGTTAACCAGGTGAGCCTCCTTGCCTGAAACTCTAGTGGCCAAAGTGCCTGGTACGTGTTTAACAGCATGAATGGCGTGTTGAAGTGCCCTACAAATGTTGTTCGCTCAATACCTCAGCTGTCACGAAGGTTCTGAGCTTCGAGTATGTTTTCTATTGAGGAAGCTGTGATAACGACGGTATTGAGGGCTCTTGCATTGTCATCATCGGCACAAGAGATGAGTCGATACCAAGTTTACTCGTAGTATGCATGTTCAATTTTTTTATCAAATAAAATAAATGATCTGTTTTCATTATTTTGAGGGCATTAATAATTTTAATTTCCTCACTCGCCGAATATATTTTTATTGTGATACATTTAGCACATTTATAATTATTGTTAGTATTGTGAGATATTGCCCTTTGTGTAAAACGCTTTTACAAATTTATTTGTTAATTTTCACAGATTTTGCAAATCCTTTCGGGAACATGTCAACATTGGATGCAACATGTACAATTAAATACTTACATATTAAAATTTACACATATGTGTGCAATTCATAGTAAATCTGTTGTTAATATTGGCAAAATATTAAATCTTACAATATAAAGGGAAGAAAGGAGTTAAAATTCCTGTAACTAATAATGCGACTTATTTATTAAAATTTATTAAGTGTATTTTAAATTTATCACCTGTCATTAATTTAATTTCTTGTGGGAGTTTATTGTGGAGATAAAACTCCTTAGAATACTTTCTATAATGTACTAATCTCTATATTATTGGCTTGGGAAATAAAATAACACGATAAAAACCTAGAGAGCAAACAGTGAACATTCGATTAGGTTTAAACATTTCCCTGCATGAATACTTCCAACTGGATTCCAAATTGATCCTTGAATATTTTTAATTAATAATATATTGAAAAGGTAGCCACATGGCCATTCCCATAATTCTGTTCCACGAGTTTTTTTTTTTTTTTTTTTTTTTTTTTAACGCCCGTTTTTACTACTGAGGCACCACAGGCGCTGAACACTGGTGATATATGAAATGATATATCGGGAAAGGATTTTTTTAAAGGAAGGAAATGTTCCAGGCATTAGCCATTTATGAGGACTGCGGGAAACCTGGAAAAATCCTCAGTCAGGGAGGACGGTCCTGGCGGGATTCGAACCGCAGACCTCCCGATCACGAGTCCGCGCCTTAACGACCTCGGCCACCCGTGGCGGTGTTCCATGAGTTAAATGGACATTTGAGTACATAGTAAATATATCCATTAAATTTTCATTTCTGTATTTTAAAATATTTTAGGAAATAAATACCGGAATTTATCTTTGAACAAACATAATCAATATGCCTATCCCATCTTACAGACTTATAAATGTAAATTCTCTAAACTTTTTCAGATTTTTCTACACTCACTCACGCACGCACGCACACACACACATTGTTTACATGTATTACAAAGATCCAAGTTAAACTATGCCCACAAAGTAGAACAGCGAAGGATTATAGTGTGTCATCGATCGATGGTATTATGTTATTTCTCTCCGTCACTTAAAAATGAAACGATGCAGTTGGCATACCCTCTAGTTTAGCCTGGCGTTGCTCAACGCTGAACTACATTAAGGGTTGCAATATTAACCAAATTAAAACACATTATTTTGACTTTGTGAAAATCACATAATAAATGATTGCGCCTAAAATATTTGAAATGGGGCAAATGGTGCGGGAATGACTCACTGAACCCAATTAAAAATAGTTCAAACTTCACTTATATTATTCGAAAAAGTAAGCTACAAAATACACCTTTTTCTGTCACTTCAAAATAACAAATAACTTGAAAATAACAACTAGGTAGGTTAAAATTTGTTTTCAACCAAATGATCTGAAGTACGATATTGTAGTAATAAGTTACTTGTGAGATCGCACGATACATCTACCAAAAGTATCTTTTATTACTGGCCAGATCCATAACTGAGGTCAGTATACGCATAGCGTGCATTTTCCAAATCCGCATAAAGAGAAATTAATGCAATAGCACGTTCCAAACTGCAATTCAACACATTTTATTGTCCTGGTATGTAATTTCGCTGAGGCATACTACGCGGTCAAGGTTGCATGAGGAAGTTACTGCATATTTAACGCCCGTTTCCTACTACTGAGGCACCACAGGCAATGGATACATAACATATCAGATGAAATGATAATTTGGGAAAGTTGTTTTTGTTTGTTTGTTTTTTTTAAGAGGGAAACGTTCCAGGCCAAAGTTTAGGATACACCCCTGCACTTGCCATTTATGAGCATTGAGAAAAAGCTGGAAAAACCCTCAATCAGGGAGGACGGTCATGGTGGGATTCGAACCCCACTCCTCCCGCTCACGAATCAGCGCTTTAACGACCTCGACCACCTTTGGCGATAAAGTTACTACTCTGAGTTCCTCAAAAAGATGCATAAACCTGCACGAAACTGTTCGTTTTTCAATTTCGTCACTTGATTCATTACCCCTTGGTTAGAGGGAGCATAGTTTAGCAAAAGTGATGTGACTGAATCAGCAAGCATCAAGTAATAAAACCGGAACCATGAATAAATAAAAATTACTTTTAGGGAACAATTTTATATTCTCTAGACATCATATATGCAAGGGTAATAGTCACATGCGGCGCTATGTGCATAAAACCTGCCAAGTTAAAGTTTATTCGGAGGTTGAAATAGTGAAAAATGAGAGTAGAACAATGTGTGTAACCTTAACCATAATGAAGGAAGCACAATCAACCGCCAAATAGTAAGTAATACATGGGAAATAATAATAATAATAATAATAATAATAATAATAATAATAATAATAATAATAATAATAATAATAATAATAATAATAATAATAATAATAACGTGGAAAATTATTCTCAACGATCTTTAAAAATGTTACATTTTAAAGTGATAAAGTACGAAATGAAAATGTAATTTCAAAAGTGGACATTGCGCGCATAAAATGTAATTTTTATTACGCCAAGTTACATTTCCCTATTTTACCAAAGTCAAGACATGAGCTGCAGAAGGTTTTGAATTCAGTCACCATCTAAACTTACACAGATGAACACTTTTTGTAACATAGCGTTGAAAATGAAATCGTGCTCCTGTGCTGTGAATCTGATTTAATTCACTTTAAAAAAAACTGTATATGGATGAAACGTTCTAATATTTCTATCAGTTATATATCTCGTTAGAGTTTGTTCTGTTGCTAGATAAAAGTCGTGATACTTATGTTCAATTTTTAAACAAATATAAAAATGTTGGTGTTATTCGCAAAAAAATCTGTAATTGAGAAAGCTTTCCACAATCTAATATTGTAGGACGTCTTAAGCCTGGTTTTGCAAGATGCACCATCGATTACGCCAATGGGAATGAGCAGGGCTATAGACTTCCTTTTCTTCCCTATGCCTCACTTATAAGTTGGATTGACTTGTTAAGGGAAGAGGAGGATATTTCGGTACTTCAGTCTTGATCAACGGTTGGCCGTTTGTGCCTAGTGCAGCTACCTCAAGGAGGAAAGTACAAACTGAGGGAGACACCAGACGGCCAGGTTTTACGGGTGGTGAGGCATGAACGTAGACGGGGTTGCATAAACACTCCCCAACGCCGGTAGCGCTCCTTCCCCTCAAGGAGTTCCAGGCCCTCAGAAGGTCCGTTTCCATGCCATACGTCAGAACAGAAATCTTTCCAAAGAGCAAGCCACCAGCCCACCAAGTCCGGCACAGAACCACGAATGAAATGATGTGAAATGAGAGACATCCGTCTAACTGGCTTCCCGGGACCCGCCTTTTGCATTAGGACGGTAACTTAAAATTAAACGGACCCACCTTTCGGCTGCAGGCGATTATCGCTGCCCGAACGCTCACGTCAGGCCTACTCATTCGTTAACCGAGTTAACCTGCAAGAGACCAGAGCATTTACGTAGCTCACCACCCTCCCTGCTAACAACAACTCTTGAGGACTTAAACCTCTGCCCGCATGGTACACTCCTAAAGCACTCCCAAGTGGCACACTGCAGCCGCGAGTACTGAATTTACAATGGATGAGGGTACCACATATCCCGCAGAGTCCAACCCAACCGGACACTTCCCGAAGGGAGGGGCTCGAATAGTCTAGCTCTGCGTTCTTCTAGAAACGCCAGAAGTACCACGGGCACTAAGGGTCCGCAGAGCCCGCACCTGGAGCATCTGAAGAACGACGACCGAAGCCGCCCACCCTTACGGGGATAAAATGGAAGAGCTGGAAATTCGTGGAAAGGAAGGATTCATCCCAACATTTGCCTAAATGGTCAGGGGAAACTACATGGTCAGCCGGCCCCAAGATTTTTAACCTGAGACCTCCTAAATGTGAATTCAAAGCGCCACAGCCTGAGCAACCCCGTTCGAGTCACTTATGAACTAATAGCAATAGGACCAGAGCATCCAAACCTTGACGAGTTCTGTGATATTAGCAAAGTATGTCAGCTCCCCCTCCAAATATATCACTAATACCCATGCATCCTTCCTCAACTTCTATCATTTAACTTTCTGTAAGATCTGAAGTAAATCTGTTAGGAATTCAATCCACTCGCGCAATGTACATCTAAGGAATATATCAAGATCATTCGAACACCCAATATCCCATTTCCATACATTAAGCTGTTTTTCATAAAAACGGAATTCCCAGTTTGAAAGGCGAGGATGGCACATGAACCATGTGTAAAAGCAGGAAACAATCTCATGACAACATTTTTAACCATACCTAACGAATTATTTTGTTGGCAGTCCCCATCTGCATAAAATGGGAAGGAAACTATCTCCGTGTTAGTTTACCGTAAATGAACTGGCAGATCACCCTTTAAGTCAATCTTGACCTGCGTAGCAATTTGCACATCCAATTTGATCATGCCCTATCCGTGTAGGAACTTACAAACGCTGAACATTTCAGAAATATGTCTAGAGCAAGTTTTTATCCAGACACGCATTTGTCCATCACCTGAACTCAGGAAAAAAAAACTGTGAATCCATGTTTCATTCAATGAATAATACACTTCTCCAGTGCCAAAATTTCCAATTCAATGTTCCAGGACGAACATTAGCATCTCTTTTGTCGAACTTTCAAACGGAGGTTTGCAGAGGTCATCTGGATCTCAAACTGCTGCTGACTCTCTGGTCAGTAAGCACCAATTGGATTCGGGCCTTCGGCCTTCGTTACCTTTCTCTGTAGTGCTCTTCAGATCTCACTGATTGCGGAAGTTCGCACCTTCAATTATATTTATGGATTCCTGCCCGGGGTTTTTTTTTTTTTTTTTCCAGTATGGAGATGAACGGGCAAAATGGTAAGATATATTGGCTGGATAAACAAAATATATGTTCTTTCTCTTTCTTTGTGCAGGTGGGAGTGAACAGAGTGATTCGAGTAGTGTCTACGGGAGACCTTACTTTTTCTCTGGATGACAACACTCTGAGTGAGAACGAAACCACATCCACTGTGGTGTTTCCAGGAAGAAATGAAGATTCATCTGCCGCTCTTGCAGCCGGTCTTATATGCATGACCACACCTGGATTTGCGGCTACTCTCGTGCTGCTTCTGGCAGTTCTGGTCATATCCTGTCTCATGTCAGCATTTCTGTGCGTACGTTTAAGGCCGTTTTCAGACAAGAATTCAATTGTTTCCTTCACCAGTTCCTCGCCTGCTGGGAAAATCACCTCGTCGAAGACGTCTAAAGGCTGTCTTTACTCGTAACACTGTGCAAATTGTGCCATTTTTGGAGAACTCAATCAAAATGGAGAGACACGTGCCAAGACTCATATGACACAATAACTTTTAAGTGTTGCTGTGAAAACAGCAGTAATTCTGGTCATTAATGGCGTGTACTGTTCTCCTGATACATAAGTAGAAATTGTCTATAAGACAGAGTTAGTGTATTTCTTAATCTACGATGTTGCAGTTTTTAAAAGTCGACAATAAAATTGTTTCGCTACCACATGAGGTATTGTCGGAAATGTCAGTAGCGAAAGCCTACCTCTTACCGAGTTATGAGTTAACCAGCTCCACACAACATAAATGTACACTTTTTTGTATTTAATTTTAGATCGTTTTGAGTACACTTTGGTAGCTGTTTGCCCTTTGAAACTCATCAACACGAAGGACGATATAGTGCTCCTTCTAGCAAATAACAGAATTTTAGAAAGAAGTATGTCAATAAATATGTTTTAAGATATATTCATTATTTATTTATAAGTACATCATATGCGGTTTGAAAAATATTTTAAATGTCGTTATATTGCTCATATTTATTAGTATCTTCTATGTCAGACACAAACTCAGTGGTTTTTATCAAATAAGCTTTAAAAGTATGCATGCATTCTTGTACCAGCGCGTGTTCTCTCTGAAAGAAGGTGCTGTTAAAAGCAGATTCCATAATTCCTTTTATTGTTTCCTTCAATATACCTCACTTAATCAATCTGTGTGACTAGGTTTTAAGAATAAAGTAAGTCGGATATTTTGTAGTCGTAGCCAATTTTCTTAGACATTTGTTATTTATTGATGTATGTTTTTTTTAGATTTCTTTGTTTATATCCACTTTCCAATAAAACAGTTAATGTCAGCCAGAATAATTTCTGCGGCATGACATTACTGCCAACTTAACAAAGGTTTCAAAACATTTATAAATGTAATCAAGTTATACAACGAGTGTAATATATCAATATTTCCAAATTACTCAGACAATAGTTTTGCTAGATTTTGTATAATGTTATCCTCTTGTGTATTTACGTTATAGAATGAAACACAAAGGAACTAGCACAAAATTTTGGAAATGTTGCTGTGGCTAAACACTTATTTTACTTTCCTCAGATTTCTGAAAATGTGCGCTGCTCAAACTGTAATGGGATATTATGAAGTTGTGTTTATTTATTTATTTATTTATTTTTATTAAAAGTAATACATTTCTAATTATATTCTACCGATAATATACTTATACATAGTGGTGCTTAGGCGTATTAAAACAAGGTAAACATTTAAGGGTAAGTAATGCATGTACTTCATAAAAATTAAAAGGAAAACGCTGAAACTAGACGAAGATGGAAACGCATTTTTTTATTGACAATGCACTGCTGACGAAGTCAGTAACAGAATTTGTTTCCTTTAGGTAACCAGTAAGAATGCACGGCAAGAACAAATGGGAAGAGAGTTTCATCCTTTGTGATCAAATAAAACACTGTTTCCTTACAGTAATTTATCTGCTTAGATCCTTTACATATTCAAAACTTTATTTGCACCGTATGATTGAAAATCTGGTTCTTACTGGTTACAAAATTGCCGAAATTCTCCCATATTGGGATGGTAATGGTTTATTGAATATGCTGGGTATAAACGAGGCCAAAATGCTCATCGCTTGTTCTAAATTTGTAATTATAAGCATTAAAAATAAAAGACATGACAATATCTAATCTTGTTATATTTTCTCGCACCATACCCCCTATCGCATCCACTCATTATCGTACATAACGGCATCCTCCGGGATGCAGAGACAGTAAATATTAATGCAGGATGTTGGAAATTATCTTTTTGAACAGGGTTTAGTTTTCTTGCTGAGGCATCACAGGTGGTGAAAACGCATGATGCATGAGACGAAATTATTATTTTTAAAGGAAGGAAACGCTCTAAGCCATCCGTGGCAGTTTGTGGAAATGTTCTAAGGCTACTTCAGTTTCCTTATAGGTTAATTTACACGTTCTTTTTATCATAATGGTTCACCTCTTCATGGTGTTTTACGGCCATGCGTACAAGATGTTTGTATTCTATTCAGTTATTGAGGCGCCATTGGGGTTCTTCGTCCTTCCTCGTCGTTTCGCTGCACTTATTTCGTGTAGCAGGAACACCAATTTTCATCCTGCGCTTTGGTATCTCACAGCTTTTCCAAGATCACTGAGACAGGCAACCGGAAGTGCCCATTTTAGTCGTTAAGAGGTCTTGAACGAATAATAAGTTTGAGCAATGAGTTTGACTGCTTTAGTTTTCATAAGAAACAACTGTCAGTCAGTCAGATGGCTTTTGGTGACGCTATGTTGCGAACCAAAACACAATCACTTGTTATTACGACACATGCGGGAGGATCCCTGATAGTGGTAGCTCTGGCTCCTGCGATTTCGCGCACAGAAGTTTTCCAACAGGTATCGCCTGCTTTGGAAGACGTTTAACATCGTAGACAGGGACTTACGAGAGGGTGGTCGTTCAAGCTATCGAGATGATCAAGGCGATAGACAAAGAGCTCTTAACACATCAGATATTGAGGAGATGATGTTGGCCTCATGTGGCAGAAGCAAATCAACATGCCCGTAAATGCATGCTTCGAAAAGTACTGTGTGCCGAAGGACCAGCAATTAGATCGCTATTGCCGACTAGGGGTGCAAGCACTGGGACCACATTACTTCGCACCTAGGTTTGTTCAATACTTAATGTACAATACAATACTTAATGTACTACATTTTTTAAAAGATGTAGCATGTTCCCTTGATGATGTTTTCAGAATCCACAATAACCATGTCTGGAGTGACAATAACTTACTTGGGATCTGATTACCAGAAACGATTCTATATCAACTTGTGGACTGGAATTGTCCATGATCACCTAACAAAACCTTATTTCCTATCTGTTCGTTTTGATGATCTGTGACTCATTCAAGAGAACACCATACCTCTTGATGACTGCAACACGACTGGTAGCTTGCCCACTTCAATGGTAATATTTGCGAGTATTTGGACAACAGAGTCCCTAATCCGCGGATTGTGTGGAGGTCCCGTCCCATAGCCAGTGCGATCGCCGTATCTCAATATTCTGGATTTTTTCCTGTGGGGAAACATCTCATTAATCTTTGGTGTATGAAACGCCAGTGGAAATTGATGAGGAACTGCTTGGTTGGGTCCTAGCTACTTGCCACACGCCAGAGCTATAGGATAGAATGACCGCTGTACTACATGCATAAATATTGGTGATCGCCAAATTGCACACTTGCTACCGTTGTAAGTTGTTTATGGGTGTCATAAAATAAAGTAGCACATAGACTTATTACTCCTTTAGTACTTTATACAGCCCAAAATGGGCATTACGTACTAGCGGTCTCCTATCTTAAAATATTCAGTTTAAATTCATGTATCATTTGCTTTATTTTAACTCAAGAAGTCTGGGGCTCCGTGTATACCAACATATTTTATTTTGCCTTACATTTTGAGTCACGATAAGTTATTTACAATGTAAAATCTTAATAAAATTTTTAAAAAATATCCAGAACAGAGATGGAAGTTGCAATTTTGGAAACAAAAGAAGAAACTATGAACGTCAATACGTCTCACGGACCTTTTATAAAGATGTTACATATAAAATCATAACAAACAATGAAATGTAGAAGGGCGGTTTTATGAGTATGACTGAGAAATGCGAGTATCTGAGGATATTTTCGCGGTATACGACCCTGTAAAGAACATAAATCAAACGGAAGTTTAGCCAGTAAAATCAAACAATAGTAAGAGTTATACTAGTAAAACACCTGTGGTTTGTGATAAAAAAACTTTAGGCTATAACTACTTAGGGTTTGCTGAAACTGCGAACAATAGTGTACACATTTTAGCACCTCTGATAAATATCTATCCATTAATAGACTTCCGTTTGATTTATGTTCTTTACAGGGTCGTATTCCGCGAAAATATCCTCAGATACTCGCATTTCTCAGTCATACTCATAAAACCGCCCTTCGACATCTCATTGTTTCTGTTGTATCTTATGATTTTATATGTAACATCTTTATAAAAGGTCCGTGAGACGTATTGACGTTCATAGTTTCTTCTTTTGTTTCCAAAATTGCAACTTCCATCTCTGTTCTGGACGTTTATTATTAAAATAGTTTATTAATTGAAGTTGCTAAATATACTCACTAAGGTCCTTGAACAGTTAAATCAGGGCTGAACTTTGAGGCAATGCACTGCAGTTATCCTTGGTGTAGATGTTGCTTTACCCAAAGACGAAAGTTGTGAAAATGTCACGCACGATAAATGTGATTAGAATATAAATATTTGTTGCAGCCTTTAAGAAGCTGTTAAGCAAGACTCTTATTTTGTGCATTTGATTTTTAACGATAGTGTTTAAGCTACGTAGAAGTGTTTGCTATTGAGAATGCACTAGAGCGTTACTCTGCCACGCTTCATAGTCTGATATTAGACCATTAAGAGCATTCTGTTGAGGAATTGGGTGAAACATTTGCAGTATTCATTATTGTGAGAAAGTGTTCCAACTTCGATAGTTGCATTAAGAGAGGAATAAAATAATTACGCATATCACCACTGCAGCTATTTTCAACACTCTCAACTTTATTTACAACTAGTATTGCCCCATTAAAAGTCCTTGGTGCGAACTCAGGAGCGTGATATACTCCAGTATATCAGATATCACTAGGCAGCATTTTGCCCTTACTGCAAGGGCGTGGCAATGAGTGGGAACTAAAGAAGTTGGAAAGTTGTGGGAGTGGCGGTACATCGGCCAATGGTGAGTTAACCGCGTGCCTAAATAAAACTACAAAACTAATTACTTTTATATTGAAAAGATTTGCATGTTCTGTGAATGCGAACAAGTTGTACAGATATAATGCGCACAATTTTGAGTATGGAGTCGGTCCTGGTGGTGTAGTGGTTACCATACTTGCCTCCTACTCCCAAAACGCGGGTTCGAACCCGGCCAGGATCGATGGATTTTTTCGGGGCGTAAAAATCCTAAGTATGGCTTCCTTCGGAAGGGAAGTAAAGCCGTGGGTCCCGTGTCGTACATTTGCGGCACGAAAAAGAACCTCAAGCCTGAAAGAGAGGCCTCTGGGCAAAATTTGTCGGCCGTTTCACCCCTGAGTTGAATGGGACGCTGATGACCTGAGCTGTTAAAGAGCGTCCGTAAATAAATCATTAAAAAAAAAAAAAAAAAGAGTATGGAAGCGGATGAGCTTTGTCTGTGACAATTAGCTAACTGCTCGGAAACCAGATCACTAACAGAGCATATGAAGGTAAGTCGCGCATATGACGGGTACGGAAACCTCTTTGATGTTCAACGAAGATGATATAACTGTATTGTTCATTTTTTAATAGTGTTTAACGCCCGTTTTTCTACTGAGGCACCACAGGCGGGGGACACTGATGATACATGAGATGATATGATATATATGATATGATATATATGATATATGATATATATATGATATATGATATATTGTGAAAGGATGCTTTTTAAGGAAGGAAGCATTCCAGGCCTAAGCTTAGGGTACCTCCCCGGCATTTGCCATTTATTACTGAGGAAAACCTGAAAAAAGCTGAGTCAGGGAGAACGGTCCTGTTGGGAATCGAATCCCAGACCTTCCTCTCACGAGTCCGTGCCTTAACGACCCAGGCCATCGTGGCGGTCTACATTGTTGATGCATGTGGCGGTTTGTAGAGAAATGTTTGACAAGTTCCCCACATCATGATGCACACGAGGTTTCTTAGAACATTCTGAATGTATTTCATTGTGCAAAATCTTTTACATAGAAAATAAACGCCTGCCCGGAAATTAGCAATTTTCTTGAACATGATCGTGAAAGCCCGATATTTTCAACGGAGGTGGTTTTTGGCTAAAGCGAACCATAATAAACAACAGAAATACCTTTTGGTTATTTTCAAATAACATTTACGGCCAGTCCTTCGTTTAAGAGACACTGGGACTGAAATTTCTATAAGCCATTGAATGTAAACTTGGTACACAATATAATTATGTCATTAGTAAGTACTGGTCAAATATATTACTTTTACAGACTTTTTTTTTACACAAAATAACGCCAAATTTCAAAAGCTTGGTTTCGCCAGTAATGTTGAAGCAATTATATAATTTTATTTTATTTTATTTTTAATTCTTCTTATTAGAAATATTAGATCAGTTATTTGTTTTGTGATCATAGCATTACTTGTTCCCACGAATAACTTTATGTAAAACTAGCTATTTTTAAAATTAACAGTGATTTTAGAAGAAATTAGTGAGTATATACAACAAATAATATACAGATGTTTTAACGATTCTCTGCAGAGTATGCATGAAAAATTACGTGTAATTGGGCTAAATTTAATGCACAGGTAACTTTTTTGTATTCAAAATACACATTTGAGGAAAATTAATTTTCTGTAAACGTGCGTTTAATACAATCTACAGGTTATCTCATTCCTCAAAACTGTCCTTTCAAAATGGAGGTTATTCACTAATACATGTATGAGAATAGCGCACCAACTGACAGTACGTAAATTTTCAAGATAAGCAATTTATTGGAATTAAATTGCATAATATATTTATTTAGAAATTGCAATGAAAATGCAGCACATAACTTTGTGATTTGCTGCTACATTGCAACACATGCAAAGCAAACGTATTTCTAACACAATAGGCAGAAATAATGACATAAAAATATAATATATGAAATTACGATCTTAGATCTATTATACACACCGGCCATTTGAAGCAGTGCGTACCTAGCATTTAAATGTTTCACTGGAGTTTTAAAAATAGCGAAAAATGTTTGATTCCCAAGGCTCATAGATACTTCTATATGTAATAATCTAAATATTACAAAATTTACATTTTAGCCTAAAATTTGGTCCACGTGAAGAAATTATTGTAGCAGAAGTTTATTGCCGGTCCGTTGTACATAGTACCCTCATACGTCAGTCAATTGTTGCTTTCCGTGATTTTTTTTCAATTGTGTTTAAAGCCCGTTTTAACTACTGAGACATCACAGGGGGTGGGCACCGATGATACATGAGATGAAATGAAAAAATGGGAAAGGATTTTTTTAAAAGAAAAGAAACGTTCTAGACGTAAGATTCACGGTACCTCCCTCGCGGACTCGTGAGCGGGAGGTCTGCGGTTCGAATTCCGCCAGGACCGTCCTCCCCAAATGAGGTTTTTTCCAGGATTTCCTCAGTCCTCATAAATGGCAAATCCCGGGGAGCTACCCCAGCCTTAGGCCTGGAACGTTTCCTTCCTTAATAAACCATTTCCCAATATATCATTTCACTTCATGTATCACCAGTGTCCACCGCCTGTGGTATCTGAGTGGTAAAAACGGGCGTTAAATACTATTCAAAAAAAAAAAAAAAAAAAAAAAAAAACTCGTTCTACCAGAGCGGAACTTACTCCGATGTTGCCATGCTTGTATCGAAGCTGGGGTCGCCATTTTGAACACTACGTTGGGAAAGTAGTGTAGCTATAATGAATATATTATACAGACGAAGATTAATTCCACTTTTATAAGTGTTCATAAAATTTTGGCGTATAACCCCTGACTGAGGCGTTTCTGGACCCGGATTCTGTATCTCAAATTCATAAATCTGCCCTTCTCCACCATCCCTAAAAGTCTGTATCATCATCACGGAAACACCCGGCGTACCAGAGCGTTTTCTTTTAGTTTGCGCAGTTTTTATTTCTTAATGTAGAATATTTTTCGAAGAATGGAACATAAAACTCACTAAGAAAATGCGCACAATGACAGGATAACTAAATGAATTCGTAATTTCTTTAGGCGGTTAATCAAATTGTAGTATAGGGGAAGATGGAACAAGAGGGGGGGGGAGAAACGGCATCCGGCACAGGTAAACTTGGGTACCTACAGACGCGTCATTAATAGTTTTGAGTTTTAAACGTCTTAATGCCACCTCCATAGCCCAGTAGGTTAGTGCAGCATTCCTAAAGGAACAAGTTCCAAACTTGTTTGTGCTGCGGTGCTTGGTAACTTGTTCTTCACATACCCAAAATTTGTTCGCATTCTTCATAATCGCCGTCTTAAGCATTTACAGTTAGAAACTAGAGCTATTTCGCAAAAAATTAAATCATTTTTGAACATTACTTTATCTAGCAATTTCATTTAGACAGATTCTTGCATGGCTGCCGAATTTAAAATTATTTTTTAGCCCTTCGGATTCTAACCCAAGGTATCGGTTAGCGGTAATTTTAGCGGCTTATTCCCCCCAAAATCACATTAATGGTGTTGCAGTCACCATAGGACGTACTGTTCATTTCCTAAAAGTCTAATTACCGCATGGCTGCGAAGTGGGGGCTAACTTCTAATAAATCAAAGTTTATCTGATGCATCTTCACATAAAAGGACTTGAAGGAGAGATTGTGAATCAAGATTCGCACTTATATTAAGAAACTAGAGTACTAATGTCTTATGTTTTTGCTGGGTGACGCACAGGGAGAGATACGGCGAGCTGTCCGTCTTCTTCTGGAATTCCCCACGCTAAGAGCAAGCGCCCAAACCTACTTCCACTACAGCTGATCAGCGAAGTCAAATGTGCAACCCCAAAGTGTATCTTTAACAATGCTATACAATATTCTGCAATATTGTTAATACATTATTATCACCTTTATGTGCCACAACAGTAAGTAAAAACAGACTGCTTCTAATTATACTGTGCTGTTGTGAAATAAGTCATAGTGCCATAGATGTTGTTTTTTTTTTAAATAAAATAAACAAAATGCTTACCAAAAAGCAGCATCGCACATTACTCTTTTGAATTCACATAAAATAGATAAAAGCAACGTGCACTTCCCAGAATTCTTTGTTGCCAGCTAAATGGCCCCGGTTTCAGTTCGAATAAGACAAATACAGCATAACTTGGAACAGTAAAAGCGTTATGTAAATCCAAAATATTTAATCATTTTTGTTTCATCATTAGCTTAGACATAGAAGTAATTCGCCTGAGGTGCCTCAGTAGTGAAAACGGACATTAAACACAAATTAAAAAAGAGAGATAGATATGTAGGTAGACGCAATTGTTGTTGTTGATTTATTTTATTTATGGACGCTCTTTAACAGCTCAGGTCATCAGCGTTCCATTCAATTCAGGGCGTGAAACGACAGACAAATTTTGCTCAGATGCCTCTTTTAAATTTACCACATGGGACCCACGGCTTTACTTCCCTTCCGAAGGAAGCCATACTTAGGATTTTTACGCCCGAAAAAACCAATCGATCTGGCCCGGTTTGAACCCGCGATCTTGGGTTTAGAAGGCAAGTATGGTTATTACCACTACACCACCCTAATATAGGGTAAAGGGAGACAAGGACACCTCCCATTGTGCTCTTAACCTTTAAATGACGTGTTTTGCCTAAGAGAAAGCCACTGTTACTTTAAATGTATATATGGGGGAGTCTTTTAAGTGCCGGTGGAGACAGCTGGGAACAGTTAAAGTTTGAAATAGCGTGTCGTGTGATAGATTTTTAAACTCCTGTCGACGAACAAATAGATGAGGACAGGCAAATTTATAAACAGCCAGTGTAGAAGCACAGGTTGAATTTTTAAAGATGCTGTTACGTGTTTCGCGTGGCTTGCTTGCTCCAACGATTCCTATTTGAATCAGGTATATAAGGACAGGATTGGGCGCTGTTTTCTCGTTCTATTCTATTCTGCTTTTCTTTGCGCCGTTTTTCTGTCTCTCGCGTTCTACTTGTACTATTGTGGCTTCATTCTAGCGGCACTACGCATTCAGACAGCCGTAGTTCGCAAAATATATATATCTGCATTGGAGGTATTTATTTAGTCTTCGCTCCAGGACTCATAATGTTACGCTTTGTCGGTACAAACAGTTCAATAGTCTAAACCTCGGTTAATAAATGTGCTACAGTTGTTCGACTCTATCGACAACAAAGCACCGATGTTTTAAAGACAGTAACGTGAAATAAATAATTCTTAAAAGTAGCGTCAAACAGCGTGCTTATTTACTACGCCAAAACCTCTTCCTAGACCCGTTGGTTTAGATTAAAGAAAATAAGCGCAATTATTCTGAGAATTTGTTGTTTTCGTGGCGGAAACAATCAAACAACAGCTACAAGCAACCAACACCAGCCGAGGCCACCAAAGACAGAACTAGCTGCATCATAGTAACCCTCCCAAATTGACACCAACATGGGGCCTACAACAAAATCCCAAACAACAAATACCGTAATTTGGCGCCAAAAGTAGGGCCACCTACAACAGAGCCAGTTCATCAACACCGCCTCAGTACTAATATTGCACAAATATTCGTATGACTCAGAATTAGAAAAACGCTCAATTTTTCAGTTTTTATGTCAGCACGGCTATGGGGACAAGAAAGAAAACAGCACAAATTATTAAGAAAAAACTTTCTCTGCTATCCATGGTACGTACTTCACACCATACATAAAACGACGTAGGAGGCGCAAATAAATGCAATGATTCCTTCCGTTTCCGCCATAACTGAGAATTTCAGAGATTTTCCTCAGTCCCCATCAATTACAAATGCAGAAAAGGTATCTTAAACTCAAGCCTAGAACACTTAGTAATTTAAAAACACAACACACAGCAATCTCAAGTTAAATTTTACGAGAAACTCTTTATCATGGAGTTGTACTATGATACACGCCACCTGCACTTTCCAACTAGGAAATATCAACTTATGTCTGTCGAAAGTTAGCATAGTTAACTATATGTAAGTATAATTTAGAAATAGAGAATGCCATGTTTAAATTTTTACTATATGTACATTTTGTAAGTCATAACTAACTGTTTATCTTACAAATAGCTTGTTGCAAGAATCTACTGTTAAAATACTATTTAAACGCCTTCAGTGTAATTCACATGCACACGAAATCATAAATCCTGCTCAAAGGAAAATCAACGAGATGGGGAAATAAGGGATTTTCCATTCTTTAATTTCCTCCCCATCCCTTTTCAGCATGAAATGAGAGACGGCCATACAGCTAACATTTCTAATTTGGCCCAAATAGCTGAACATTCGAAGCAAATATAAAGGTTATAAATAGTAACTGTGCACTTTATGACCAAAGAATGGTTGGACTGAAAATGTGCAAAATCCACTTCGGCTTAGCGCCTTGTTCACTTGTATGTATGTGTGATGCTGACGAGATTCACTGGAAACAAATTCGCTCTAATTTACAACGTTATCATAAACTGGACTAAATTTGTTTGCCTACAGGGCACAATATCAGTCAAAGAGTTTATGACACATACATATATCATGAAAATGAAGTATTTCTGACAAAAGCCTAGAGACTGTTTTAACACTGTAACGCCCTAGGCATGGTATACATTTTACCGATAAGGAACTAAATTTCACCATTCTAATACACATATCAGAACAGAAGATGAAATGCAGATAATTAACAATATTCTAAAAACAAAAGCATCAAGGACAAGTGATAGTCACGAATTTCTGCAAGACTGCGGTGTAGAGAGCGAGATACTAGTATTTTCCCTACATTATTTGAAATGCTGTAAAGTTTCCTCGTTCCTTAAAGATAATAATTGCCTTATTTTATCAAAAACAAAACAGTTGCATTTTTAGCTGAATGTAATATGCTCTGCTGAATTGAAAAATTTTCATGTGCAGTTAAACACAATCCCTGACATGGGTACAAATATAAAGACCCATGTTCTAAATCTTACAAATAGGATTTTTTTCTGGAAAAGGTTCTCGGGTACATTACTATTAACTTTTGAAAGTAATTATTTAATGAAAAGAGTACTACACGAGTGATAACATTAGAGAAAAATACTAAATAGTATTCCAGTTTTCTTTTCTCTTCTTCTTTTTTTTTTTTTTTTTAATATTGTTTAAAGGGAATGTCTTTGTCTTCATCGCTGTGCAACAGTTTTTGTTGTACAAGCAATTAAATCGGTCCTTGTATTATAAATATAGTTGTATTGCTAAAACGAACACAAAACAATGTTTATAAGAGAAAATAAGAGATTTGGCATTCTGTATCATAATAGGAGTGAATTTTGAGAGATTAAAATAATCTTATTATTTAGATTGTATATTAAGTAGAAATAAATTAAAATTTATTTTATATGTGGTATAGAAGATAGTCAAAAGTGTTTTACATAATTCTAAAATGTCAAAGGTTAAAAATAATAACATTTTATTTCCACCAAATTTGTCTTGTGCACAGAAATGTTATGTTCATTTAAAGGCGTGATAGCTTTCAAAGCAAAATGATTAGCGCTAGGACAATTATAACGGAGCCGTTTTATCACAACCCATTCGGGAACACACCCGCTGCAGAATGAAACGGATGCATGAAAATAACAGTTGTAGTTCTATCGGCACTAATACCGATGTGGCCTTTCACAATCTGTGCAAATTACAAAACTGTTGTCCACATTCGCAAGCTTGACTGTGGAGTTCTCACCTGAGAGCAGCTGTACAGCTAAGATGGTTGTCTCGCGCAACTATTTCGGCCGTAACCTTTGTGTAAAAACCATTGCTTTAGTCAGAATTAATAATGATCATAAAAAAGGTTTTAATATAAAAATGTATTTTAATAAAGGAATTTATGCGATCATCCCATTTCATTGTAACTGAAATGAGGCGTTACTTTTGAAAAACCGTGTACTTTGCACAGTTTAAAAAGAGAATAAAAATGAAAAGTAATTAAAAAGAATAAGAATATTTAAGGAGGGAAAGAAAAAATATTTTTTTGATTACAGGAACTGCAGTTTGTCAGAGAATTCTCGCAAAAGTATTTACCTAAAACTTTTAGAAATTGGACCAGACTGCAATTTATCCTTATAATCAAAATTCATTTCACAGTAAATAAGCCATAAATTTAGCAAAAGGCTGTAACACACGTTAATCTGTATGTCATAGCCGAACAAAGTTACGCCATTAAATGCTAAGTTTACAAAAGCTGTTCAATAACGTTTAACGTACCGAGACCTCACAGGCTGTGAACACTGATGGTATACAAGATGAAATGAGAAATTGGGAATGGAATTTTGTGGGTGGAAGCCTTTTAGACCTAAATTTAAGGCGCCTCTCGAGGAAAACCCTCAGTAAGGGAGCACGGACCTAGGGAATCTAATCCCAGATCTCTCGTTCACTATCTTATACACCCGCGTCGGCCGGGGCAAATGTGGTGTTAGCATTTTCAATACAAACATTTGAATGAAAGTAAGCAAAGATATAGAAACGAGGCATGAAACTGAGCACGGTGCTAGAGGACCCATCTCCAGAATCAATTATCATGAAATTGATGCAAATGACTAAACTTTGTAGAACATTAACATTGGAACAGATTGCTTTATTTTTGTCACAGTAAACCTTTGCAATTTAGACAAGGAATTTGCAAAACAATTATTTGCTATTCAAAATTACCTACATATTCCGCAATTATCAGTTAGAATACGTTACTTACACTAAGTTGTTGACTGAAAATGAATATTACGAGATAAGTCATTAAGCAAGATACGAATGAATATTTAAGAGTATTAATTAGTAAAAATACTTTTACTTCTCAACGTACATTGAGATACTTGTTCCATCATTTCACAAGCCCCTGGAATCCAGCGGGATAATTTTTTTGGCCTACTGCCGGAACCAGACGGTTACCTCCCTTTCAACAGCTTCATTATCAGGGAAATGTTCACCTGCAAGATGATGTTAATTGGGCGTCGCTTGGAGCAAGGTCGCGGCTATTAGGAGGATGCTCGAAGACTTCCCACTTGAACTCATTTGTCTTGTCAGATGAGAACGCGCCTTTCGCGAGGAGTGCCTGCTTTATTAAATGTGCTTACGAAGTTTCCTGAGGACGTTACGTATTTATGGTTTGTCCTCGAGACTGGAATGGTGCGAGCAATATGCTTTGGAGACTGTGACCATCAGTCCCCGGTGGATGGTGTCACTTAAACTTTTTTTTCGCAGGCGACGTAGGATATTTCCTCTGTCTCAGGCTCGTAATGGTGAACCCAAGACAAATCAACAATGACAATTTGGGCTAGCACGTGGTAGCGATTGAGATGCTGTAATGCCAGACCCATTCTTTGATTTTTATACTCAGCGTGCGCGGCACCCGTCGTGCACAAACCTAATTTTCCTTGCATTATGAAGTAGGCCATGCCTTGTGAATAACCAATAGCAGCGGCAACAGCGTCAATAGTCTGTCTTGAACTCATTGCAAATTCGCCTCTGTGGCAATCTCCGTTGTCTTGCCTACGCGTGTTCGTCTTCGATAAGTGTCCGCCCTTCAAAAAACTTCTGCACTCAATAGTAAACAGCTTGACGTGACAAGACACTGTTCTAGTACTAAGTTGACCTCCATACGCTTTTACACATTTTCAATCTTGCACATCAAGAACTTTCCATTTAACCACATTTAAGCATAGTTCCACACACAGTTTATCACACCTGGTAGTTCCTTTTTATTTTTCACCTTTTTTCATTTGTTTTGTTCTTCATAATTTGCCAACAATTCTTTATTGGGTATAAATTTGGACTAATTTTTCATTAACATTTTTAGAATATACCCGTGAAGAATTTATATTTATAAAACTGCAATAAAGCCATTGCTACTAAGAGTCCAAGTACTCAACACATGTAATGCATACTTACCCTTTTAGTGGTATAGCATGGTGCAGAATCTTTCTGCAAATATATTTCATTTTTTCTGAATTTATCTTAGAGGACATGTTTGAACACTCTCCAGAAATATTTATATAAGAGCCTGCATTAACCATACTACATAAAATCTTCATTTCTTCACTTTTATTGCTTGTTAAACATCCCCAAATCATCTGGTTTGCAGGAAAATTCAGCCTACTTAATACAAGCTAGATGTTAAATTTCATTACTTTGGCAACAAATGTGTTGTTTGCTCTCTGATGCTTGTAAATTCATTTAAAAACACTACTAGATTCCACTGGTCATGTGACCAATTTATATGTTTTTGGTTCATCCAAGGCGTTTCTTTTTCAATGCAGCAGTCAACAGATTGTTTTTCTGGTCTATAAGCATTTAAAGTTAATATCATACAATACTTGCACGTGGCAAAAATACCAGAATTCTTTCTCCACTGTGTCTTTGTCCATAAATAAATCAAATCCACTCTGTCCTTAACCAGTTGTTGGTCAATGTGTGAGTGCTGCACTCACTTTTTCTTTCAAAATTGATTATATTGTTTATCATTGAAACCAAGAATTAGCCATTTTAAATCTTTCCATACTTAATCTTGGAATGAGTTAATGTACATCTGGAGGGTTTAACAATTTCAGTATCCTACAAGCAGGAAAAAAATTACTGTCTGTTATTAAAGTGAGTGCTGCTCACATGTAAATTGTTCACATTACATTGTTGTTTCATCCTGGTTTCTAAAGTTCAGAGGTAAGATATCACATTGTTAACATGCAATATTGACTTACTGTCTTGTAGTTTTCTGAAGATTTTAGATAAAGGCTTCAATACGATGTCGAATGTCAAGAGTAGCAAATACTGGAATGACTTGAGACGATTGAAAATAAATCTCTCTCACATATGAATTTCCTGAAGACAATAGTATATTTGGTCAGTGAAACACTGAAGATCCTACATACAGTGAATATGACAAAGCCTCTGAGGTCTCTGTAAATTATTTAGATTCTGATGTTGCTGAAAATTCCTTACCTCATATGAAGAGATAATAAGGCACGGCGGAGGGTCAACCTGCTATCATCTAACACACATACCAGGAAGAGGAATACTGTTATTCATCCACTGGGTATATAACAAAAAGCTTATATTCCAAAAAAATGAAATTGAATGTTAACAGCTTTTTCTTGGATAATGGATTTAAAGATATAGCTACATTTATTAATGTGAAGCTTGCAAAAATTTGGAAAACTACTCTATAGAAAGTGGTGCACTTGATACTACTGTAGAAGAAATGAAAGCCATTTTAGGACTATTTTATTTGGCAGGAATGCTGAACTCATCTCATTAAAGTACCAGTGATCTTTGGCAACAGATTGCACAGCTCCAGAGCATTATTGCCTAGCCATGAACTATGTGTTTCAGGTTATACTTAGAGCCCTTCACTTTGATGGTGTTACTATCAAGAATGCCTGGAAAGCTGTGTCCCTAAAAATAGATATTTTTGATGGATTTAAATCAAAGAACCAGGAGCATTACAGTGTTGTAGAGTATTTTAAAATGAGGAAATGTTGGAGTGTTTCCAAGGTAGATTTTAATTTAGGCAGTATATTCCCCAAAAACCTTGCAAACAATGAAAAAAATATTTACCTTGATGGACACTCACATATTCTACAAAACAAACAAGCACATTCATTTAAGTGAATAAATTGTACTTAGGAAGCTGTAGACATTGGAGTGGTAATATAACCTCCATAAAAGTATTCAACTTGTTCACACTAGCTCCATTTACTTACATAACACTAGGACATGTTTTGGAAACTAATTACTTTCATTATCAGCTTTTGACTTACGATTGGAACTGGTGGCTGGATGCCAAGATGACGATAAAGGAAATAAAATAGCTACTTTAGACAAAATGGATTGATAAACAGAATAGAAAGTACGTTAAAAAGGAAAGACTACAAACCAATTGAAAAGAATCAGGTCAATAGCTGCACTAAAACTTTAACCAAAACACTGAATGAAATCCAAATACTATCCGTTGCTGAAAAACAGAAAAACACACAGAGCAATCTGGTACTACCCAGACTTTATGCACTTCCTAAAATACATAATAATGATAAGAGCATGAGACCAATAATCAACAATATCAATTAACCCGCATACAAGGTAGCAAAATTTGATTAACATTTTCAACTCTCTTAAAAGTTCTCAAAGCTTGAGCATCAAAAGTTCATTTGATTTGGTGGAAAAACGTAAAAATAGCAGAATGCAACTGGAGATATAATGGTATCATTTGACATAAAAACCTTATTCCTGAGCATACCAATATAGAATATTCTGCAAGTGTTAATGAAATAGTTAACCTCCTTTACAAACAGAAGAAATAAAGGACTTCTGAAACTTATTAGTATTTGCATCTAACAAAATTTCTTCAGTTTCAACCAATATATTACCAACAAGTTTCAGGCCTAGTTATGGGAAACACTTTGTCTCCATTTCTAGCAGATTTGTTCCTGAGCTCCTTTGAAATACAAATTGTCTAAGCCTTCCCTTTCATTTTCAAGACATGGTATAGGTATGTAGATGACACATTTGAAATAATACCAAAAACATTCAATAGATACTCTGAAACTTCTTAACCTACAACATAAATCTATACAGTTTACCATAGAAGAAGAAAAAAATGGTTGGATCCTATTCCTAGGTTTAAAAATAATAAGAAATAAGAACAGCCTGAACTTTGGAATACATGGAAAAGAAACACACACAGCAAATTTCATAAAAAATAATATTCATAACCCCACTCCAAATAAATATGTAGTGTTTTAGAGCTTGGAACCAAGATTAATTATCTTTGCACTCACAGAAACTGAGTGCAAAATGGAATACCAACAGATGACTAAGACAGCATTAACCAATAGTTTCAACAAAGACACAGTAATAAAAATTATCAAGAAAGTTAAAAGACAAAATTCTAAAGTCTATAAGAGAAGTTTCCACACTGAAGAATATCAAGAAAAGATCAAAGTCGAAAGCTTCACATATCCTCCCACTTACCACAACAAATTTAAGAGAATATTCAAAGAACAAGGTATATTATTGGCCCCAAAGAACAAATACAATATCAAAAATTTATTAGGTTATACAGTATAAGATGCCATACCAACAGAACTGAAATCAGGAATTTATGAAATCCACTTGGGAAAAGATTTTTATCTTAAAAAATAAGAAAAACTTGATGATTTTTTATTTCTCACCCATGGATGAACTCAGCAAGTTCCCACTAGAACCATCAGAGACCACCACAAAAGCATCTCGGGATCCAGCCACCAGTTGAAATAGTCAGTCAACAGCTGATGATGGAAGCATTTTGCTTCCAAAACATGTCCTAATATTAAATAAGTAAATGAAGTTAGTGTGAACAGGTTCAATACATTAATGTAAGAACATTTATCTTGCAAAACAGCCTGAAGAATTCCCATTTGCAACACACATAAGGCCTAACATTGTTGTAAAAGGAATGTTTCAACCCATTGGATGCAAACATCATCATGAACAACTGGTTTAGATCTGTGGACTTGATGAATGAACTGGTTGGTGAACAAAAACCTAACACTTTAGAAACAATTAGGAAAAGCTAGAAGGAAATTCCTGCTGTCATGGTACTCACAAATAGACCAGTAAACAGTATTTTGTTTGCATTTGGGGATGTAGGAACACATAAATTTTTTTGTGCAAAAAGGTACAAAGATGCCCTTGTTATTTTATGCATTCCAGAGATGATATTGATGAAACAGTGACGTTTGCAATCCAGAAATAATTATGTTCCACAGTATGAAAAAAGGTAAGGTAGACACTGATTGATGAACTGAAGTCAAAATTAAATAAACTGTACTTATTAAGCACTCACACAGTACACTCACTCCCATTATTAGCTGTTTACTGACTACTTGATTTGATGGTGGTCTCTGGTGGTCCTAGTAGGTACTTGAATTCATCTATTGGTGGAACATAAAAATTCAATAAATATTTCTTATTTTTTGGATGAAAATTTTTTCCAAAGTGGATAACTCCATTGGGTTATGAAGTTCTTTCAGCAGCTTGGTCTCTGCTTTAATTTCATGAATTTTCATCCAAAAGTGAGCTGCTACTGCTGATTTATCAATTTCTTAAAACCAATATTCCTAAAGTGTTCATTTCCCTGAATTTCTAATATTTTGTTTTTTTTTGTTGTTTTTCCAATGTATCTCTGATCACAATCTGCACATGTAATTTCATAAATTCTTGATTTCTCTTCTGGAGCTATCCACTTGCAAAAAATTTTTCGTCCTAAAAATAAGAAAAGTGTATTTAAGAACTTTCGAAAAATACGACATTTTTAAAAAATTCTGCTGGAACTCACACAGTGAAGCTTGTTAAATGTAAATTATAATTAATCTGTCATCTAACACATGACATACAACGTCATCAAGTTGGTTGAAGATGGCGAGGATGTCTCTTTGAAACCGGTCCCATCATATTTAAAAGTAAGTGAAGCATAAGAGTGCGTTAGATGACAGATTAATTATAATTTACAAGAAAAATTTAATTAATTTTTATGTTCCACTCATGAATGAACTCAGCAAGTTCATACTAGAACCATCAGAGACCACCATAGAAGCACCTTGGGATCTAGCCACCAAATTAAGTAGTTGGTTAATAGCTCATGATGGATACAAGTGCCCCTGAAACATTCATGGTGTTATATATGTAAGTGGAGTTAGGGTGCACATGTTTAATACATTAGTGTGAAATTGAAATATTCTGTTGCACATGAGTTTATTTTCCATAGATACTACACAATTTCTTTTCACTTATGGACATTGTGCGTATTAACGCACAGGTTATTTTTCTTTCAAATATGGTGTTAATCTACCAAGGAGGATATTCCTGAAGAATCTTGCTCTTGCTATTATCTTGCCACACATGATTTCAAGAACTTCAATTCATGGCCTGCATTCAGGTCTTTGATTACAACTAGAAGAACAATTCAAAAAAGAGATTGTCTTCAGCCCAGTATCAGTACAGAAAATGAGAAATATAATTTTTACCATAAAAAGAAAGTTAAATGACAACAGTAAGATGGGTTGAATGCCGTCTAACTATCTGCAAAGAACAGACCATTAAAATGTGCAAGAAATGTCATGGAAACGAAGAAAAAGCTGAAAACTCTAATGACACCAATCAAACAAGATTAATATGAAGTGCAAAAATGTCAAAGTTAATCCAAATATTTTATTTTATTATACCGCACTCTGTGAAAAATATAAAATATGAAAATGCTCAGCAAGATGATTTGTTGCTAAGGTTATGCTACAGTAGTAAGAGAAAACAAATTCCACAATACATTCAGTGTATTTCATTACAAACTGTCTGAATGTAAGATTTTGATGTAATAGGAAATGAAAACAGCTTATCATAGGATATTAGTTTAATAACATTGTTTAAAATATGTTATAATAGGAAATAAAAATAACGGATTAAACGATACATTCACTTAAATGTTTCTAAATGAGAGAATTTATAGAGTGATTACGTTACTTAGTAAATGAAATAGTAATAAATATGTTTTTCTTTAAATAATTGTCAAAGTAATTGTTAAATAAAAATAATCAAATATTAAGCAATTGCTCAACACTGTGTGGCCAAGGGTTTGCATGCCGACCACAGTGGGAGCAAAATCAACTCAACTAATGCCATGTTAATTACACTGAACTTGCTGTATGACTGGAGTGACACAAATTTTTCAATGTCCTAGTGTATCGAACTATTTTAATCCAATTTCACATTTCTTGTAATTATCTCTAATTTCAGGACAATATTTGAGAAGTTGGTACTCTATAGGATGACTGCACCAATTCTCTCAGCAATTTCACAATTAGATAGGCCTACACTTCTAATTCCAGCTTTTCTGAGGTATAAACTACTTATAAATAATAATGTTATGCCACAGTGACATGCAAACAGTAGCAGCAGAGAGCTGCATATCCTTTATAGATAATGATGCACAACTTATTGCAAATTGTATCATATGATGCATAATGCATATGAGAATTATAAATCATTGTTAAAATCAATTAATCTCTTCACTAGTGAGTTACAAATTTAAGAAATTTAAGAGATTCTTTTTTTCCATAGTGGTGCAGTTAATATGGTTACCAAAGTATATCACAGTTGCGGCAGTCAATAGGTAATTTACATTGAACAATCTTTACAGTTTTCTTCTAAGGTCAATAAATTATAATTTGATAGATCACACGGCTGAAACTATTCTGGCCTTATAGCTGAGAACATTGAAATGCATCAGTAAAAAATTACAATTTTAATACTTTAGGTACAGTGTGAGGTAATGGGATAATGGTAATGGAATCAACTAAGAGCAGGTTAAAGATTATAGCATGCATGATTATGAAAGTGGTTGCAAAAGGATATGACATGGACATACTAACAATGCAAATAATCTGAACATCTTTGTTAAAACTTGAGCGATGGCTTTACATGCCACAGAGAGCAGTAATTCATAGCAATAATGGTGATCATATTTCACATGTTTGCTATAATAAACACATAACTGAGCTCATTACTTTAGTTTTTTCTTATTATGCTAATAAAAATAGGTTTCAAATGCAGAATTATACAAGTCAATTGCAGTAGTAACATGTTCATATATCTCAACCTGATATGCACTTGATGATATAATAATTCATTAAATCAGTTAAGGTCTGATAGCAAATATAAGATATATACTTTAAATAACAAAATTAAAACCTAATGGAGATTATTTTGAAAAATAATTCCATAATGTTATCATGAAATTACATACATGCATGACTAAATGGGTAATTTGTGGATTAGTATTATTCTATTACACAAAAGATGTAACAATGCTATCAAATGTTATTTAATATAAAGTCTTCAATAAATGCCTATGGCCTTTGATTTGATATAGCATTACATTTAAATAAATTAAACATATAATTATCATACATTTTATTACATAAATATTAAATTATATACTATGGTAAGTAATTAAAAATGGTGAAAACAATACATACATTATTAGCTGGATATTTAAGCAATAATTTAGGTATGCAGTGAAACCCAGAATGTATGACTATATATGAGTAGGGGCATAATACTTGAATAATGGTTAATTTCTACCTACACCTTTTTTTTTTTTTACATGTACTATAATCTTATGCTTGATTTATATATTCATTAATTACATATTAAGCTATGGACTAACTGAAATGCATTGAGGGTACCTACATTTTGTTATGCCTATGCCTGAAGAAAATTACTTAGTTTTTTGGTCCATCTCAACTGAGGAAATGAATCAAGATATTTATTTCATTCAATAATTATCATTTATAATTTCTTTGTTGCAAAATAAAATGGCTGACTTCTTGGAAATTTTCTTAATTCTAAAATGCCTAATAGTTGATACATTATTACATTACAGCAGCTGTGGGCAATGTGGAGCCAAACTAGAGGTTTGCTGCATTTCAAAGTGGTAGAGAGCATCCCTTATTCATCATTACATAGCAGCATTGATCAATAATGCACTGAAATCCTTTACTGCTGTGCTTTGCAGGCATAGTATAACTTGGACTTGAGCTGGCATGGCTCTGCTCTGCATAACAGGAATGAGAGATAAATTTTCTTTTTTAAAGAATTTTGTGCTACTACAACTTCCAGAGAACATATTACTTAAAACTTAACTAACCATCTTTGTCCCTTTAACACAGCATCTTCATAAGTATTCATAATAATAGTTCTATTTACAATTTTATGTAGTAATTCTCAACCTGCTTTCCAACTCAGCTCTATAATTTTTGGGTTTAAATGCTCATACAATAAAGTAAAATAGTATATTTTGTATATTAAATCTCAAAACTTTGGAAAAAGATTTAGGGATGGAAATAAGGACTAAAAATAAATTATAATGCAATTATCACTCTCTTCTAGCTAAAAGCATGCCTAATGCAACTGAGGTTAAAGAATGGAAAACAAATGGCATTATCAGTATCACTGACATTGGCCGCTCATGTATGTCACATCTGCTAAGTTGCAAAGAGTTAATTTGATGTAATGTTAAGAAAAAAAGAGTAGTGCATTATTTACAGTATTATACATATATAAAAATGCAAATAGAAAAATCACAGTTAGGATATTAGTTATAAGGGCAATTTCTAAAGTAGTTCTGTACTTTGCACATGCATGAACAATAGACTAATTCAGTAATTCTGAGTTTTACGTTAGTTGTGATCCAGAACTTGTTTGAGAACATTGTGCATAAAATTTGCGGACTAATTATTTCTGGTATGCAAAAAATACTTTGAAGTAGAAGAAAAAATAGCTTGGATTGAAGAAGATATGTAAATTCTATTTTGGAGAAAACCTTTCATGTGTTGAACTTTTGAAATATTTCTTGTATATTATGGCACCCAGAAATTTCTGGCAAGCTGGCCCCTCAAAAGTTTCACTGCATATGCATATATTAACTATAATAATAGAATATATCTCCAGAAAATTCCTCATTTTCAAGACTAACAATCTTTACACAAATCATAGGTATTTGCTCTACATACTTCAAGGTTATTATATATGTTATATGCTTTTGCTGCTTGGAGATAAAATGCTTTTTATAACTGTAGCTCAATACAGAATTGCAAGATAGCACACACTTCAGCACCTTGCAGGATTCTCAGTAATATAATGAAACAGGTTATATGGGAAACTTTTTGCTAAGTTTGTCAATTAGTTTAACACCTCAGAGCAATCATGAGGCACTGAGATACTTCTAAAATAAATAGAAATATAAATAAACTGAAAAATGTGACACAAATACTGGCTTCTCTCTAACTTTATAATGTACTTAATGTTCTGCTTAAACTCCTGGATCCAGTATCTATGAATAGGAATTCCAGCACCTAAAACATACAACTAACAGGAGCATATTACAGAGAGCATAGTTTTATAAAAATGCTAACAATACACCTTTACTTACTAAAAATAAATGTGAATAAACATAAATAAATGTCCTATGTATGAAATACTGTTAATAACGGTTCCATTGTAGCAGTGATATGCTACAAAATCAGCATTATCCAAGGAGAATATCAATTATCCAAAATTCTAACTTCATTCAAGTTGATGAAGATAAAACAATTCTCCAAACAATTTCTTTTCACCTATGTTTCATTCTACCAAAATGTAAAGAAAATATTTTGTTCAAAGAACTTTTATGCATATGGTTACATTCTATACATTTACACAACTTTTTGGATTAAAATATAGTCACAAACTTGTAATCTCCCATTCCAATTTTCCAGACAAACACATACACAAACACACAAGCACACAATTACATGATGGGGGAGGAAGTTTCTGTGCCTGATTAAATAATTCTCATTTTCATTTGTTGAGTATTTCTTGGTACAAAATTAATTCAGAGTAGCTTGCTATTGAGCAATAAAAATCATAAAATAAAAGCAACAGTTATTTGACTTAAATATAAATTTGTGTGTTAGTTAGTGAATGAGTGACACTAGATGATGAAGGTAAAGATGGAGCAATGGTGAAATGAATATTGGGAAAACTGGAGAACCCAACCCAGAAAAACATCTGCCCAGATGCCACTTTGTCTGCCGCAAATATCACTTGTATCCACCAGCCTGCCTTGGTGGTAAAGGAGCAGTGTAAACTCCTCAGTCATGATGTCTTAAAATATAAATAAATACTTATAAATTACACCCTCAGTAGATCTTTCACCTTACAATATAATTAAATGATAAAGTCTGCTTTCTAAAACATGTGGATATCTATCCTTTTAAGATATTAATGTGCTCTGCAACTTCCATCATTCAACAGAAAATCTCATGAAAACAGATTAACAACTGGTTCAATTTTATATTTGTGGAATAACTTCTAACATTCAGAAAGTATTCTATAAGCTTTGAGTCGTGAAGATGGAAAGCATAATTGTAAAATTAAAATAATTAGGAAAAGCACCAATATCTACCTTAAATTATACCGTCTGAGAGAAAAGTATTTCAAAAGGAATTAAATTTAAAATTTTTGAAACAAAAAGATGAAGCATTGAAGTATATGAGGCTAAACTTGGCATTTGGAGCTGGAAAAAAAATAAAAAATTAATAGCATGAATACAGACTGTTATTGAAGAGTAGCTTTAATTTCCAGATAAGAAAAAATTATAAATATTATTAAAGGTAAAATGATTGTTAAAATACAACTTATCATGGTGTGCAGATGGTTCTGTCAGTATAGCTGATGACTTTCATAAGATCTCCAGAGAGACATCTGCATACCATGCTGAAAAGGTGACTTTTATTTCGGTAGTATTTAATGCCTCTTTTAACTACTGAGGCACCACAGGCAGTGGACACTGACAATATGAGATGAAATGATAAACTGGGAACAGATTTTTTTTTTCCTTTTTCTTTTTCATTTTTCTTTTTCATTTTTTTTTTTTTTTTTTTTTTTTTTTTTTTTTTTTTTTTTTTTTTTAAGGAAGGAAGTTTTCCAGGTCTAAGTTTAGAGTACCTCCCCGGCATTTGCAATTTACGAGGACTGAAAAAAATCTGGAAAAACCTCAGCCAAGGAGGACGGTCCTGGTGGGAATCAAACCCCAGACCTCCTGCTCAGGAGTCCACGCCTAAACAACCTCGGCCACCCATGGGAGTACTGGAAAGTATATATAAATCTAATGTTAATGATGAAGTCAGAGCAGCTTTCAATACTGTCCAAACAAGTTGGTTAAAATTTGTGAAATTTGAGTGATCCCTTGTCAAAATTGTATATTTACTATTATAATTTCAATGTGAAAATTCCATCCATTTAAAACATGAATGTTAAACATTTGATAATAGATTATATTAAACAAAATTAAACAATTACAATGGTATCCATATGTGAGAAGGATGTTGGAGGAAAGACTGCCAAAAACAGATCTGAAATGAATTTACCTGAAAGGCTGAATAGAGGGTGATAGCATCATTTGCAATACAACAGTGAGGAAAGGGAGCACACAGGAAGGACAATGAATAAAGAAAAGTAGATTAAGCACCAGAAGGTAGTGTAGACTATAGTGGTGCTTAGTGAAAAGTCTCTTTGGAAGTTGGTTTGTTTCCCTGAATGCATGAAACCAAATGGATTAAAATGTTTAATATCTACAAAACACATGAAGGAAACAGCACACACTTACTGTTACAAATTTTTTCTAATACTTTTGACCATCAGAACCCAATGAAACTATATCTGAGTCTGATTATTCAAGTGATCAGAGTAAGTACCCTTTTCCTTGAGGATGATAATTAAATTTTTTATTCTATTTTTTTAATCACCGTGCCGCATTTTTTGTCTTACGAAATATTACGATGAGTGTGTTGGATATTTCCGGAAGGCCGCTCTTGTATTCTCCTTTGAAGGCACTTAACGAATAGGTGCATGGTGATTGTGGTTTTCAAGAGCCGCTTGAAGCTGTAATTGACCTGTGAAGTGAACATTGCATTTTTGCAAGTACTGCACGTGGCCTGATATGTAAGTATTTTTGAGTGTGTAATGTTAGTTTATATGTCAACATATATCAATTGAAGTATTTAGTAATTAATATACTCAGTTTGAGGATGTAATATCTTTTATTTTATTTTATTTTTATTTTGAGGCTCAAAATACTTTGTATTTAAAAGAGAGAAGCAGCTATCATCGAGGTAGCTGATATTTCAGGCAAATCCGATAGAGAAGATGAAGTGGTTCATCAATGAATGAATAGTGCTTAACGCTCGTTTTTGCTGCAGAGGCATCACAGGCGATGGCGATGGACACTGATGATATATAGGATGAAATGGTACATTAGGAAAAGATTTATTTTTAAGGAAGGAAACGGGTACCTCCCCGGCATTTGCCATTTATGAGGACTGAGGTAAACCTGGAAAAAACCTCAGTCAGGGAGGACGGTCCTGGCGGTATTCGAACCCTGACCTCCCGCTCACGAGTCCGTGCCTTAACGACCTCGGCCACCCGTGGCAGTAGTAGTTCATCAAGATGACCTTGATAGTGACTAAAAACAATTCGGATTATGTGATTTTGAAGACGTCGAGGTAGGCAAGGGTTATGAAACTATTTCGATTACTACTCCGAGGGGAATTCCAGGTAAGACTAGGTCTAAAAATATAACAAAAGCCCTGCTAGGGCCTATACTAATTTGTTTATAATGAAAAGAAGAGCAGATATCAAGTAACAAATAGAAAGGGACTGTAACACGTCCTGCAGAAATTGTTGCATTTTTTGACGTACTTTCCTCATAGCTGTCAAAAAAGGCAGGCATGCAAATGTTTTGGAATTATGAAACACAGATGGCACTGGAATGGTCATCTTGAGAGCTGCTTTCAGCTACAAAAGACTTCTATTTTTACTGCGGTGTATCAGATTTGATGATGTGACAAGCAGAAATGACCGCCTATAAACTTATGATCTAGCAGCAATCAGAATTGTTAAGCACAGTGATAGCCTCGGAGAGTTTGTGCCTACAGATGAGATGCTACACCCCTTTCGAGGTGTGTCATTTAATTAAGTGCCGAGAAAACCGACGAAATATGATCTAAAATTGTACGCAATGTATGACAGCCGTACTTCCCATACCTACAATTTTGAGTAAGCGAAGAGAAGGCCCTACTTTATGTCGAACAAACCTTTTGACGTGATGAAAAGACTAATAGAACCCATTCACACAGAATCTTGACATATAACTATTACAGCGGCTATCCTTTGGCAGAGCATCTTCATGAAAATGGCATCACATTTTTAGAAACCCATGCTTTCAAAATACCGCTTGGAATCTGGAACATCTGGGGCTCCTGATGAAAGAAGAACCGGCGGTCCATGTCTACAATGTGGAGCACATAAGAAAAACAAAACCGCTGTGCGTTGTCTTCTGTGCAAGAACTTTGCGGAATACATAGCGATCGGCATGTCACGTGCAAAAAATGTTTCAATGACACTCGAAAAGATAACATATAAATACTGTACAACTGTTACATGTTTTAACACTACGTTCCTATTTATTTTTCCTTTTGAGATGAATCATTAGAGAGTAAATGCATGCGGTACATTTATACTGTTATTCTAATTATTGTTTATGTACAATGTTTGAAAAAAGTCCAGAATATAAATTTATACACTTTATTTTTGTTGTTTATTAACCAAGCTTATTTTTAATAAGTTACGCGTCCAAATAAGCAAGAAATAAAAAAGCGGCACTGAAGCCGCGCGCGCCCGCATTCGTAAAAAGAATAAGCGTATCCGCGTAAAGGTTAATAGCGTTGTTTAATGCCCGTTTTAACTACTGAGGCACCACAGGCGATGAACACTAATGATACATGAAATGAAAGTATATATTAGGAAAGATTTTTTTCTCTCTCTCTTTCTATCCCCCTTTCTTAAGGAAGGAATCGTTCCAGGTCTAAGTTTAGAGTACCTCCCCGGTATTTGCCATTTATGAGGACTGATGAAACCCGGATCCAGTGAGGACCATCCTGGTGGAAGCCGAACACCAGAACTCCTGCTCATGAGTCCGCGTCTTAGCAACCTCGGTCATCCATGGCGGTATTTACTTAAATCTTTGGTGCTGAATTCAGCCTTTAAGGCATTCTTTATAAATTTTGTATTTTCACTTTTTCCAATTTTGACTTGATTTCTTTAAACGATACTTCATGTTGCAAATTGCTTTAGGGCCAGTCTTATAAAGAATTAACTTGGGTTTAGGGCATAAAATTAACCATCAGTTATACCTAACTTGGAAATGTTGGTTGCATAAACATCAATCTAAGATTATTTTATCTTAACCTCGAATTAAATCTAACTAGCGAAATTTCACAATTTCACTGACTATGAAATAAAACAGTTCCCAGAGTACAGAAGCATAACATCTTTATTTCAATGTTTCACTGTTCATTTCCGCGTAGTAACAGATATAGTTGCGTTCAATTGTAGGTTATGTTAGGATAGCCGTACAAACAGTATATTGTACATATCTATTTACAGATTTCTGATTATTCTGACATCTCATCCTATGATAAATTTCACCGCGGTCCTCGTGTTATTCATGAGAAAAATTTTCCGTTTCTAAAACTGAACGACAAATAATTAAAAATGCGATTCTGTTTAGCAAAAGATGTCGAAGAACTGGAACAGATGTTACGTTCTCAATTACAATCACAAACTAAGCGAAACCATGCTTTGAATTCGATGTTAATGATTCTGCTAACTTTAAGGTTCTATGTAATGGGAAACTTCCAAATAGTTATTGCATATATATATATTCAAAGTGGAGAAAGGAACGGCCAGTAGAACCATCCATTAGCTTGCTAGAGCAATTGTAGCACGAGGCCTAATTTCATTAAAATGTCAACCGAAGAGGAAGGAAAGAGACGCTGCTTCTATAACATTCACAAATTTCCTGGAGCTTTAGGTGCTATAGACTGCACTCACATATCCATTATATCGCCTGGGGGTAATAATGCAGAAGTCTCCAGAATATAATTATACTCGGGCAATGTCCCCCATGTACGTTCTTTATCCTTATTTTAGATTGCTTTTTTTTCTTTATTTCTCACGTTTCCTAAAATTTGTTGCTCGCATTAGCTTTGACTTTTCCTTATCCATGTTTGAAGATATATTAAGAAAAAGCACATGTCTAGAAGGTGCGAAAAAGCATAATTATTGATTTTCTCACGTTGAAAGGCTGAACGATCAACTCGCTGTAAACAGGAATTTCCCTATTATTTCTCGATGTTGCTATAGATTTGACGGCTAATGCAAGCTCAATGTAATATAATCTGAGGTTATTTTTATGCTACAAAAATGATGACTAATATCTAGTTACTTTTTAAATTACAGTTGAAAGTAATCTACAGTTAGCAACTTTCATACAATTGGGTCTTAGTGATATAATTTTACGAAACTTTGTAATTGATTTACAAATCATAATAATCTCCTCCCTCCCTCTCCCTCTTCCCCTTTCTCTCTCAGATTTCCCCAAAACTGCAAGTTCATTTGTCACTCATTATGAAAATGCAAATCAATGGAAAAAAACGACTAATAAAGAGCAACAGCATGCAATGAGTTCTGTATCAAAGCTAAAGGATTATAACTTGTCACAAATTTGTTTAAAAATAATCAACTATACAATGTTTTTTTGTATATGAAATAGGCATTTTTAAACAGCAGCCAATCCAAATTATAAGAAATGTGCATCTGATTAAGTTCAAATGTCCCTGTGCCAATGATGTGGAGCTTTTACACCCTTGCATGAAATCATTTACTGTCTTCTTGAAGGTAAAATGAGATTTTCCAGTTATGGTCACATACCAGTGCTTACATCATATTGAACTGCAGCCAAACAAACTTTCAACTTTATTTTATGTTACTATACATAATGTGTGTATATTTAATGGCCTTAGTTTTATATGATATTGAAAGTTGTTTTTCTGTTAAAGTAACTCTGTATTGCAATTCACCACTTTTTCTCACATAAGTATCATTTGAATTTTATAATTAATAGCTTAGCTGCAAATATTCACTCATTATTGTTTTAGCAAATTGAAATACTTATACTCATATTAAAAGGATAATTTTATATATTATAGCAGTACTAACTTTAAGTTATTCTGCATGTTATTGTTTTAATGCCAATAGCTGTGTCAAATTTGATTAGGAAGAAAAGTTCTTCCTGAATACAAATGTTACAAGTTTTATATGATGCCCATTCCACCATTCATATTGTTGTGTGTGCATGTGTGTGTGCATGCATGCATTCACATATTATTTCAGTTATACATACATATATATCCACAGTTATATATATATTCTAGCACCATATTATATGACATCTTATAAAATTGTTTATCTCCTTTATTTTTGTTCTTGGGATAAAAATTTTTCATCTCTCACTTTGGAATTTCACTTGTTTCAGCTTACATGCATAGCACATATACATATATGAAAGGAAAACATTTTAAAAATAGTTTTATGATGAGAGAATTAACTAAGCCACTATTTTTTTAAAAAAATTGATGAATTATGAATCATTAATGATGTAAATGTTGCTATTATAAGTAACTATTAAAATTAACACATCATATGAAGTTAACATATTTTTATACTTCCTCTATATTATTTTCTGTTATATACAGAGTTGCAGCTGAATATAACCTAACAAAACCTTGCTTCTGATAAAACAATTTGTATAAAAATGGGAAATGTAACATTTATTTTTTAACCCATCCTTACAATTTATTTTGAATATTTAGAAAACAGTGAACTGGCCCATAAATCTGGGATTTTTAATTACCTACCACATCCAGGAAAAAACAAAAAATGGACAAAATATAGAAATGTACTGCTGTTAGAGAAACTTAGGTATGTACCAAGAACACACAAAGAATCTTTGGCGATTTCCCAACTTGCCTAAGTATTCATAATACTATTGTTTAATAGCCTTCTTCACCCCCATACAATCCATTGAGCTATGCTTCTCATTTCATTTATTTTACTAAGCCAATGAAATTTGAATTATATAATAATGCTGGTGTATCAAGTCTTTATCATCTAAGATGATGATTCTGGGAAAGCATCATCCTTAATGTTACTAAAAATTCTCATGTATCTCAAAAATGTAACTAATAGTGTCTTTCTCCACAAAAATGTTTCAGCCTTTAGAAGTATCTTATCACAATTTGTAGTTGATAAGGAAATTAGAGAAAAACACAAACCTACTGTCTTCATAAATTCACCTATATCAAAGGCAACTAGCCTCCACAGTTATAACTCAGCCATCACTATTGCACATGTCCTGTTGCTGGCGGCACAATGATTCTGATCCTGTGGAAGATGGTTGTGGCACAGATGAAGTAGTTGTTGTAGTACGAGGTCTGAGAAGTCTGAATGCCATCCAGCTGGCTAAGGAATTCATCATTACTGTGCTAGCATGCGGTTGCTGCTGTTGCTGCTGCTGTCGCTGCTGTTGATGATGTGCAAGACGTTGAGCTTCTCGCTGAAGTTGGTATCTATAGAGCAGTGATCCAGCCACTAAAGCTGATAAAACAGCAGACATAGCAACAAGTACAAAGAGCAGACTGAAACCTGGCACAGGCAGACATATACCATACACAACTTCCTCATGAATTCTACCCTGAAACACAGTTACTGCTTCTGCTCGAGCATCAGGGGTAAATGCCAAGTCCACCTCAGAGATAACTTCGTACAGCCCACTAACACCCACATCTGCACTCCGAGCTTTTCTCTCTGACACAACAACTGAGCGACGCTTTCTAGAAGTTGTTGAACTGGTTGTTGTTGAAGACTGATCAAGAACAGGCATCTCATTATCTCCTAGTTTCCGTGGTCCATGTGGAAATCTCTCTTGTCCATCTCGATGCCCAGGATGGGGTTGTTCCTGCAACATGTGAAACCTACATTTAAATTGTCATTGGCATTTAGTGTAGAGATCACTATCATAATCAAAATGTAGAGTTCTTTATATTCTATTTAAGTTTATTGTAATAAAAATAAAATAGAAAATGAAAGAAAAAAGAATAATATCAATGAGCACATTGAAAAAAGAGCAAATATCACACCTGGAAAGAATGTAGGAGAGCTTCTCTGGTGTTACCATCAGGTACTGCAGGCTTTGGGTTCTCATGATCTCTTTTAGAAAGAGGTGGTGGTCTTTGATGAGCATTCTGTGTCTGTGGTTGAGCATGTGCTGACGTTTTTGTTCCTGTGATCACAGGAAATTGCTCCTGATCATCTTTTAGCAATTCATCATCTTGATCCAGCTCATCATAAACAAGAATATCCATTGATGAATGTGAATCTGGCCTAGGGGAGGGCGTTGATGACTGGGTATATTCTGAATGTTGATCTTTCCTTTCAAGAGATCCATAGTAGGGATGATTTCCTTCTGTGTCATGATGTGAAGATCCTAGCTGGCAATGGTCCAAGCATCCATGTCTGCAGATTTCCACTTTGCACTTTATGTGAACACTAAGGGCATCTGGGAATTTGAATGCATGGAAGAAAGCATATGTAATGACTGTGGCTCTGTCATCAGCAGTCCTTGCCTTAAGAAATCGACTGATCATTTTTGGTCTTAGTACACAACCCTGGTCATCTGATAACTGGATTACATGGCCACCACCATCAGAAGCAGCACACGACTTTACTCTCATATCAAATTCTCCTGCAAAGACAACAATTAATATTAAATCTGTTTGTCAAATAAACTAATTTCATTGGAACTTTATTTCTTTGTATATAACAGTATTACAGATTTTAGGTTAATCAATAAGATAAAATATCCAAATAGACAATAATGTATTGAGTAAAACAGAAACAATACATAGAAAAACAGAAAAATCTTCAAAACATTCCTTAATCATTAATTAAGAAATATTGAATTCTGAACTTATTATTATTTCTTATTACGAAGGATTTATTATCAAAAAGTTTATAGTACTATGAAGGTTCCTTGTAGAAGGTTGCTAATGGAACTATTCCCAAACAATCTTATACCCTCTTCATCTAACTTTAATTGCTCCAACTGTCCAAGAATAACAAAGTCATTGATCAACAAATGTCTGTTGTATGGCATATTCTGGACTCTTTCCTGCTTGAATATGAATTGTTTCATTATGAATGCTTCTGTTATTATGCAGTGAGCAGCCCAACCAGCGTCTAGTTGATTAATGCTAATAGAGGTTTGAGAGTGGTGCCACAAACTGATAGGGAGCTCTTTTGGCTTATTTTCTTTTGAATGACTCATGTAAATATTTTTCCTAATGTTTTTCCTTTTTTAAATTAAAGAAGAATAAAAATGGAATAATTGCAGAATTTAGAGATTTTTATAAAAGAATTAATTATTTTTTTTTGCCTTAAAGTGTGGTTATGTATCTCTACATATATGGAACTTAGAAAGTAAGCAGATGTTATATGATCATGCATTACCATCCCTGTATTGGTTCCATTCCTAAAAGTGCTGAATTGTATACAGTGAAACAATCAACTTTATGTTCTTTCAAAAGCGTAAGTAATGAAATCATGAATGGCACATTAAAAAACTTGTTGTGAATACTTTAAATTTTCTTGTAATTAATCTTTACTATATAACAAACAAAATAAAAAATGGGATTGAGTAGCTTAGTTATATGTTAATGAATATGCCACTTGCCCTAGATATTTAGATTTACCAGACATACTCTTTTTGTGCTCTCTCTTTTTTTTAGTACAGCACTCTTTTCCACACTGTATGAGAGTTCTCAAAGATCTTGAGGGATGAGCACAATATTATGTTGTTCACATCACTATAGTTGGCAACATTGTTCATATTGCTGAAAAAATGCAAATACACTGCACGCAGCTCATTACCATGGTGATTCCCAGAGTTTTTAATTCCATCATTCTTGGGAGGTGGAGGCAAGGCAAGCCTCAAGACTTCTGATGCAACTTTTACAGTTTCGTGGCAGTGTTGTTGGCATACTGCATATAGTATTTACATATCTTGTTCATGATTTGTATAAGTGCATGACAATTCTTATTTTTATTTTTGCATATTAATTAATTTGAGTCAGACTGCAGACAAAATGTCATGATGAAAATGTAACTTGAATGCAAATTTACAGAAGCAATTTCCTTTGTTTAAAAAGACAAAATTAGATTATGAAGGTGTTGGTGAAGTATGTAATTGTGTGGTATTGATAGCAAATATGGGTTGTACATATTTAAATCAACTTCTTTCTTCAGATAAGCATAAAAATCAATAAGTAGTTCTCATTTCTCTAAAACAGTAGACAAATACTTCATAAAAAAAGATGCAGCAATACAGAATGAAATGAGACATTGGCAGCAAAGACTGCAATGGCTTTCCATACAGTACCACCATCAAAGCTACAAATCATGTAATTGCTCAGGGAAATTATTTAAAGCAAATTTTTAGTGATTCCTCAGTAGCAACCAGCATTTCTTCAGCAAGAACAAAAGCAGCAGCTATAGTAAATAACATGTTGGCTCCTAATTCCTTGAAAATTCTAACAAGTGTGTTCAATAATCAGAAAATAAAATATCTTGGTGTTGCAAATGACACTTCCAAATGGAGAACTACAAAAATATGTCCTATTTTGAAACAGTATTTTTATGTGAAAACAGGTATGTCACATAAACTGTTAGAGGTCTCAACTATTCCAGATGAAAAATCTGTCACAGTGTCTAAAGTTGTAGTTAATACCTTACAAAATGCACAACTGTCTAATAAATCATAAATTTTACTGCTGATAACTACAAAAATAATTTTATGGGTCCTAACATAAAGGGCACTAAAAACGTTTTTTATCATGTTCAAAATCCTCTCCAAAAAACAATATTAGGATATGCCATTCCATATCCTAAACAACTGTATACTGCATGGTGTAGATGGTTGCCCAATTGATATTGAAAGTCCACTGTTGAAGATATTTAATAATTTTTCAATATACACTGTCAAAACAGGAGAACTTATGGAATTCTCATCTTTTATTGACTTGTAATATAAATAATTTCTTTACCACTCAAAAGAAAGGTGGCTTTCCTTGTTCCCTGCTATTAACAGACTACTAGAGATGTTCCCAGTCTTGAAATCCTATTTTTTATCCCAAGAACACCCTGTAGCTCTCCTTAAACAGTTTTTTGAAAACCCTTTAAATGAATCTTACCTCAGATTCCTGCATTCATTAATGTTTGTATTCCATAATAAAATTCAAGCCATGGAAAACAAAATAACTTGATAGTGGAAATAATGTCAATTCTGACTTCAATGGAAAGGACATTAATGAAAGGAAGGTGGCCAAATAATTGCCTTTAAAAATAACCCAGCTTATTAAAAGTAGTGAAGAAAATGAGTATTAGTATTTAACTTTAAGAAAAAGATTATTGTGTGTAAATGAGAGCTGTTTATAGTATCTTAGGATGTGGACTAAACATTTCCACCAGTTCCATATTTTCCACTGGATGGCACTTGCATAAAGTTTTACATTGGGCATATATTGAGAAGTGTGTACAATTAATGCAAGAAAAAATGAGTCAATATTCAGGAGTCCCTTCTATTTGATCAAATTGAAATCTAAACATTTTCTTGGCAACAAAGGAAGGTGATAAAGAATTCAGTGAAGCATTGTCTGAAAGTTGGTGAGCTACTTCATTGTTAGTCAAGTGTCAAATTGCTCTGAATTTATTAAAGATGTGCAAGTTTTTGTTATGCTATACCTGCAAACAATGCCATTATTGAAGATTTTAGCTTAATGAAAACACAATAGACACCAGAAAGAAATAAGACTGTTAGTGGATTAGTGAAACATTTATTGTTGACTCAGTTCAATCTCAAAGACATAAGTTGCTCCCAGTTTTATGCAGAATGCTTGAAGAACAAGGGTTTTCTTTAAAAGATCAGAGTGCATACAAGTAATTTGTAAGGTCAGATTAATTATAGGAAGTTAGCACTTAAAATAACTATAACACACCTGGCTATTGTATTAATCAGTTCTTCATTCTGACATTTTGAATAATAATAATAATAATAATAATAATAATAATAATAACAACAACAACAACAACAACAACAACAACAACATGTACATTTCTGAGCATGCTTTTTTGAGACATTGCAAAATGTACTCTTTTTTTAATTTTGTATCTGGTAACCCTATATATGTTGACAAATGCAGAAGGATGCCCAGTAAAATATGAAACTGAAAAACTTAAATGGTCATGCATCTAATAGTAGCTATTTCATTCATTTTGCTGATGAAAGCTTCACATAAAATAGTACATTTTTATGAATGCAGGTCACTCTTAATTCATTCTGCCTACATTATTTTTTTAAGAAATTGAATGAAGGAATAATATAAAATAAACTTTAATTTTAAAACTTGCAAGGAATGTATTTATTCTAAACTTTAAACTTTACAACTGGCATAATTTGTAAGTAAATGAACAGCAGAAGGCAGTCAATTCTTTGATAAATTTTCAGAACATATAAAATGTATAACCTCCAAAAACATATTTTAAAAAATTAATAAAAGTATTTAACCAGTAAGTATTATTTAGGTGTTCTTACTTTGTACAGGAATAACCTGAAACAATTTGTACTGTCCAATGTTATTTAGTTTCTCAGTGTCATTTATTATTAACATTGTGTTTATTAGGTAATCCCCCTAGTATTTATTACATAAATTTGTATAATGGCAGTGGTAATTCCAGAGATTTTTGTATCTAGGAACCATTATTAAAAAAAATATATAAGTAGAAATGAATAACAAATTAAAATAATTGAAGTGACTGACACCCCATGTTGAATGTATTTGTAATTAACCACATACAGCCACACATACATAGAATTTTACAATATTTATTTACAAAAAAATGTAGGTTCATAATTTTATTTCTTACTCTTTTTGCTGATGCAAGCTAGGGACACCCTTTGGAGACAAATTTATTTTTCTTACAGTGTTATACCACTAAAAGATATTTCATAAAGATTTTCTAATATACATTCAAATGATTTACTTGCTATTGTGTGAATAAAAATAAATACTAATAATCACAACAATAAACACTCGTGACTGAAAAATGTCTTGCAACTAAAATTAAAAACCAATATATTTCAGCTCACACTTCACTGTTATTTTTATAAGATCTTTCCTTTTGTTTAGTAGGAGTTGGAAGAAATGGGATTTTACAGATATTGTTTGACCTCCAAAATTTCTTTTGTGTGGCAAACACAGTATCTAGTTTAGTCTGAAGACTTTCATGGCAGTTCCTTGAAAGCAGCATGAATGAGCTATGAATGAACCCACTCAATCTTTCTGTTACATCTACAAGTTATTAAGAGTTGTAGGTAAGTGACTGCAGTTCAACCTCCATATAATCTTCATAGGAAAGTTTGATACATCATTATAAAATCTGTAGAATAAAATGTCTTACATATTATGAAAATGGTATATTTTTCTCATATTGCAATTAATATGAATTATCTGACTTTTTCTACAGTAAAAAATAAGTGTAAGAAGAAATCACTATGTATAATTGTGTATCCTGAATGGAAACTATTTGTACCTTTCTAAGATGTTTTTATTAAAAGTAATTCCCTAACTTTGTAATTGTAGTAGGTTATTGCTCATCATTTGACATTAATAAAAATATTTGATTTTAGATTACTTTGCAAATTATTTTCTAAACTATAATTTATTGATAATAATAATTTCAATTAAATTCATCAATGAGAAATAAAATAATGACATCATTAAAGGTAAATGAATGTGCTGTTGTGTTACCTATACTTTTTAACAAAATGCTTCTTAAATAATGGAAATTGTAAGAACAATAGTTTGAGCTGGCTGTTATGATTTGGAAATGATCCTCAGAATGCATAAAAAATATTTGAGTAACCTATTTATAGACCATACCACAGAGACTTATCAATATTTCTGCTGGAACTCTGAATGCAAATAGAAAACTGGCTTTTGCAAAGAGCATTTTATTCAGTAAAGACGTTTGAAGAACACATTAGCGCTTAAATTATAATATTCATATTGGTATCTCATTTATCTTCATACAATCAAATTCTTAATGCATTTATTTTGACCAAGAATTGGTGTAGTGTTAAATCAGAATATTTTTTCTTATTATTTGCTGTACAATTGCTTGATTTGATTTGATTTGATTTGTTTATTTAAGGACGCTCTTTAACATATCAGGTCATCAGCGCCCCATTCTATTTAGGGCGTGAAACGGCCAACAAATTTTGCTCAGAGGCCTCTTCTATCAGGTTTGAGGTTCGTACATTTATCGTGCCGTAAATGTACCACACGGGACCCACGGCTTTACTTCCCTTCAGAAGGAAGCCATACTTACGATTTTTACGCCCGGAAAAAACCATCGATCCTGGCCGGGTTCGAACCCGCGACCTTGGGTTTAGAAGGCAAGTATGGTTACCACTACACCACCAGGACCGACTCACACACACAATTGCTTCAGGCAGTACTACCCACCATATTCTGCAATTGCAATTATGATTGCCTTCCTTGTAGAATTATAGTAACATTCCGATGATGGTCCATATTTCATTCTTTATTTCACTGATGAAGTAATTATTAAAAGTAGCCAGTACTCGCATGACATATTGTCCAAAGAAGATATCTTTCTTCGAATGGTTTGTCAAGTAACAACTTCTTGACCATTCATACTTTTATCTGGTTACAAAAACACAACCCTAAACAATGAGTTCTTCTCTATGGCAATATGTAGCAGAAGTTTTGTTCAATGTCTAGTATACTTTGAGGGTTGGGTGGTAACCTTTTAACAAATGAAACCAGAAATAAGCAGTAAAAAGTGTCCTTTAGTTTAGGAAAGCTGAAATCTAAAAATGCTGAAAGGCTTCCTTCGACTACAGCATTCTGTGTACCAACTTCATAGTTTGTATCACTTTGCAGTCTCCTGCGAATTTCTCACAAGACCCAATATGTTATAACTAGGACTAGGATTTTTATGATGGAGCACATTTTTTCAGTAAGACTTACATATTCCTTAAATGCATATCAAGTGCTTTTATGAAAAAACTATTTCAATTGCTGTAATTTGTTAAGTCATATTTATGCATATATAGCTATTTTTTTCTGATAAAGCATATTTTAGTATGTAAATGGTCATATTGGTTATATTTTTACTATTTCAAGAAATAAAGAACTTTTTCTCATGTAATTGTTTTTTCCGTGTTAAATTTCTCAGAATTGCGCACCTCATTTTGTTCCCTTGAAATGGTAAAAATCTACCTTCCTCCCCTATTTTGTTTGAATGCACAATATGGACTTCATTCTTACGCATCTACGAGTTTGTGCAGCCTATTGTTGCACTATGGCCTATGAGCAGCTGGTTGCTTAAGCCTTTCTGGGCAGCGGACTGCCCACAAGTGTCTCATTGTGTTATTGAATCTTGTTGAAGTCTAAAGTGTGTGCAGTATAGTTCACAAAAATTTACTAAAGTGAAGCAAAGTATTAAAGTAAAATTATAACAGTTCGTGTCTCCGTATGTTGTGAAAGTAGTTTCGACTGATGGTAAAATACTGTATTGCAAACTGTGCAATGAAAAAGCAACTGTGGAGAAGTTATTTAACGTTCTTCAGCATGTGGCAACAGAAAAATACAGATGTGCAGTACAACAAAGTGAAAATGGAAAAACACTACAGCAAAAGTTCCAAGGAGAATCGTACCAATTTTATTCACCATTCTGTGAAGAATTTTGTACATCTTTCCTTTTTTCTGACATTCTCTTAAATACACTGAACCATGCAAATTTTCATGAATTCTTAGAAAAATATACACGCAAATCTCTTCCCGATCCTTCCAAATTAAGAAAGAAATACCCCAGCTGAAGCTACGAAAAAACAATACAACAAACCGGACAAAGGGTTGCAAATGAAAAAATATTGGTATCAGTTGATGAAACCACAGACTCTATGGGAAATATATTGCTAATGTTATTGTGGGAACTTTGGAAGAAAATGGTTCAGGCAAAAGTTTCTAATAAACTGGGAACATTTAGAAAAAGTCAAATTTTCCGCCATTGGTAAACTGTTCGACAGATCTATGGGTGCCATATGGCCCGAAGGCGTTCAGCATAACAATGCACTCTCTTCGTAACGGATGCTGCGCTTTATATGGTGAAAGCTACCAATTCTCTAAAATCATTTTACAGTAAAATGGTTCATGTGACTTGTTTACGCATGCGTTTTACACAGTTGCAGAAGAAAGTCGTAGTAAATTCAGCGATGTTGATAAATTTATTGGGTATGTCAAAAAGATATTCTTCATGTGTTGCAGGATTAAGTTGTTAGCTCCAGACATTTCCTTACCACAGTCTCCCATTTTGAAAAGATGAAGGTACCGGATTGATGTCTGCAACAATTACTGCCAGAACTTCAACGTCGTGAAAAACATCATTAACTCATTTCATAACAGTAAAGCCGCTTCAATTGGACTAGTCCAAGAATTAATGTCTAATGCTGAAATTTCAGGCAAGCTTTCGTATACAAAATAAAATTTTGAATTTATTCTTGCTGTCATAACTGTCATAACTGCATAACTGTCATAACTGCATAATCCCATGAAAACACAGAGATGCATTGCAAATTTCAACTTCTATCTTCGTGCAAAAGTAACTAAGCTCCAGTCTTTCTTGTAATTTCCTCCATGCTCATCAATCACTTTTACTTGATGCGACACCATACCAGAATCGCATGAATACTTGGTTGCATTTCTAATAACTTTATTATTACAACTGCGAAAAAATATTTAAAAAATTAGAGCCCCAGTTATAGTATGATCAACTAGAATTACTAGTCTAAATCAAAGAAATGAAAAAATGAACACAATTAAAATGATACACGTATTTATTTAATCATAGCTTTTATTCATTAGATTAGTTTTAAATATCGTCGGCATTATACAGAGGGTGCCAAAAAATGTACACACACTTCAAGCAAAGAACAAACTGTGTTAACATAACAAAACTGTATTCAATACAAACAGAAAACGATGAGCACTAATCATCTTACACTTTTACAGTTACAACAGTTGCTCAAAATGCCCACCATCGGCGTCGATACACTTCTGAGTACGTTGAACTACTGATTGAGCAACGTTTGCGAAAGTGTCCTTAGCGATTGCAGCACGTGCCATTTCAATTTCTTCCCGAATTGTTGCCAGTGTAGCTGATTTTCTACAGCATACGGTACCACAAGTCTCAAATTTGTCTCCAATGCGTGCAAATGTTACTCGCGTTGGCGGTTCTGTTCTGTACACATTGCCTTTGAACTTCAACAGCCTTCTCAGTTTTCCAATACCACTTCAAAATTGCTTTCCGCTGTTCAAACGATAATCTTGGCTCCATTTTGTTGTAGCAATGCTAGCATAACGTAATGTGAGTCACATCTGTTTACAAACATCATACTACATATTACTGTTGTTTTTCGGTCCAACTTTGAAATATGTTAAATAGATGTCTACTGTGAAAGGGTGTATACTTTTTTTGCACTCTCGGTATATACATTCCGAATTTTGTCACAGTAGCAATTAAATGACCGAGCTGGTTGGCTCAGGAGGAAAAGTTTGGACCTCAATTTGGTATGTCATAGGTTCAAATCCTTTGGCCGATCATCTTGGGGAGGTTTTCTTCAGTGCATTTTAAGAAAGGGCAAATACCAGTAAGTTTTTCTCTGCCACGGATTCAGTCATTCACATTCATTATTCCATCTATCTGTGTGTGATGTCACTGATATAGCTTTGAACATCAATTGCGGGAGCCCCTCATTCTGCACATGTGCGTTGAGAGTAAATAGCTCCCATACAGCTTATGGGGGTTGTAAGTTGTACAACGGAGGAAGGTAAATACAGCGAAAGAAGAGGCAGAACTAAATAGTAAACTATTTACATTTTAATTTAATAAATTAATATTAATACATTTAAGAAGCTTATTTCATTTTGGATAACACAGATTATAAAGATTTGTTTTGTATTACAGCATAACAATTTATTTCTTTGTCTCCTTAATACCTTTTATAATCTAGCGTTTTAATATAAATTTTAAATAAACCTACTCCGCTATCTATTTAACTGTATGCGAAATAAATAGAGCAATAGAAGATACTAGAACTCGTTAAAATTAGCGCTCTTCAGTAGTGGGAGCGTTTATATAAATGGCATACACATGGACACAATAAATTTGTTGACATCACAATGACTTTCACATGTAAACTGGGGGTTTGCGGTAAAATACAATATATATACAATAAAAATAAAAAAAATAACGTAATTATTGGAATAATAGAGAATCAGAAATTGATAAAACATTGTAATAGTATCACAAATGTCTGAATATTTCGAGCAGTTTGTGTTCTTCTTGAAAGGCATGTATATATATATAAAAAATGAAAAATAAAATAACACAATGAAATGAAAATAACAAGCAGATAAGAAGAAGACGGATAAATCACTTGGAAAGTCACAGATTTACTATCGCAATATTTCAAACAGCTCGTATTCTTCTTAGGCATGAAGACAAGTGAAAGCAATGAAAATAAACATTGAATATCGAAGGTAACGTAATGCATTAAACAAGCAACAAGAGTGAAAGGGAGGGAGGGAGTGAGTGAGTGCGAGAGAGAGAATATAAAAATATATTAATACGTAAGATTTAAACCAGGTGGTATACGCTCTTGATGCAAAAATTAGCTGCCATTTCCTTATCTCTGAATAAACTTTCACAGCTATGAGTCGGTAACGCATCAATTAGTGTTAAATTGAATGTATCATGGAAATCCTTACAGTTTGACAAGACATGTTGGGCAACCGGCAAGGGAGACTTGAATTTTAACAGAACGTCTATGATTGTTCTTACGTAGCGAAACAACAGTAGAAGTTAAACCAATATAAAATGCTTTGCAAAGCTTACAAGATAACGCATATACGATGTTCTTAGAAGAACAGGTGGCAAATGAAGAAATGTTAAAATTCTCTACATAAACTGGAGCTGCGGAATGAATGGCACGGCATAATCAGCGCACAGGTTTTACATTTAGGGCGTTGGCAACGATATAAGCCTGGGACGGGACGAGGTAAATTGGAAGGAGATAGGTTGCGGCAAAATATACTTTTAAGGTAAGGGGGTGTTCTAAAAGTAAGGCGGGGTACAAATTTAGAAAAATAACTTAAAGATGAATGCATTAATAAAGTATCATGATATTTTTTTCAAAATAAGTCTGATGCTTTCGATTCTAGGCACGTAAGTGTAACAAAGTTAATGAAGTTCTTATTAGAAGTTTTAGTTTTGCATTGGAAAGTTTTGTGCGTTGGAATGATACGGGATTCTGAAAGAGAGGAAGGATATTTTTGGTCTTGGACCTTTTGAGCTACGTTTTTAATGTACGTGTCAAGAGAAGAAAGGTTGTTACATAAACAATGGCCATGGATTGAAAAAGAAAAAGGAATGGGACGCAAAAGAATACCTTACGTGCAGTTTTCGGATAGAAATGATAAACGAAAAATATAAAATGCAAATTAATACTTTAGATCTAGGTTAAAAATAAAATCTAGCTTTCAATTCCAATTCTTTCCAATTCAATTCTTTAATTTTTGTAATATGTGAAGGCAACTTTGGAAAACACATTCCTTCAAATATCCCCCCAAAATAAATGTGTAACTCTGCTGGCCACGGGATGTCTGCGAATGATTAAGCGCGAACTCCAAACTGGTTCTCCCAAGTAGACATCACTCGAATGAACGCCAAGCGCTTACAAATGTGGAAAAAAGGAAGTTATGAATCGTGGCACACGACTGTAATAGTTTCTTTTTCCCAAAGAAAAACTGTTCACCAGCTTCATACGACAGAGGCTGTTTGAACAATATTTTCTATCTACAGAGCACGTAAAATGCTTTCTATTAGTCATTAAAAATCTTACACAATATCGTGGTCGCCGTTAATGATTCTGAGCATTGCGTTACTTTGTACGGAACAATCGAATGTTATAGGCATGAAATTACTATCATGCAAGAGGCACCATCTGAACAAATTCTTCCTACCACCATCCTGGCGTAAACTTGCGGTCCCGTGAGCAATACTCCACTACTCCAATTTAATAAACAAACTAACTAAATCGGACGACATAATATATTCCTCTGTTTACTCTGCTAAAAATTCGTAAACAGCTTAATAATTAGATGGGACAACCATCGAAAGGCGCAACCTAGCCAAGAGCCACTGTAACCATACTTGCCTCCAAAACTCAAGATCGCGGGTTCAATCCCGGCCAGGATCGGAGGATTTTTCGGGCATAAAAATCCTAAGTATGGCTCTTTCGGAAGGGAGGTAAAACCGGGGGTTCCGTGTCGTACATTTACGGAACGATAAAGAACCTCAAGCCTGAGAGAGAGGCCTCTGAGCAAAATTTGTCGGCCGTTTCACGCCCTGAATTCAAGGGGACGCTGATGATGTGAAATGTTAAAGAGCGTAAGTAAATAAAACAAATAAACAAAAAAATAATCAAGGGCCACTGCAAAAAGGACACAAACAAATGTATTTTCTCAAATTTTACTAATTTCTTATTGTGTTTCACAGAATTTAATACTCTGTCATATAAAACTGAAAAAGTGGTAGCTCAGCTTCCAGGGTTATTTCAAAGCTGAACATATTAAAAAAGTTGCTACTTGACAAACGAATGCTCTACAGTCAAAATCTTTTGAGCAAACTTAAGGGAGGGGCCTATTCTGTAAAATTTCAATAAGGAAGTTGAAATAGCACATTGTTAATTTTTCTGAACCTATCAATAGAGAGTTTACAAATACCTACCGCGATAGTCGTTGATGGCCACTACAAGTGTAAGTGTTGACCCAAGTGGCACTATCCCACTTACAGGCGGTGCCCATGGTCCTTTTCCATGCTGAATCTCCATCCAGCAGTCCACATTGTCCCCTGTAACATTAAGGAAATATTTGGGTAAGACAGAGAGGGGGAGAATTAAAAGGCTTCAGGTTTGACCGAGGGCTTTAAGCCCTTAAGCATATTCTTTTCCTTTTATCCCCAGAAATGGTAACTGGAAGTGATGTTGCGTTTTTTTCCTTAGTTCTTGTGAAGTTTCAGAAACTTCTGTATCCTTTGTCTTACAGTTTTATACTTTAATGTCGTGTATTCTAGCACTAGCAGTAATATACATTGGTTATGTCATAAATAACTGTCTGGTATTTCGTCTTTGAAGAAGGAACGCTGGAAATAAGTTTCGCTTGCTAAAATTTGGGAAAGAATATTGCAAACCCAGTCATGCTAATGCCAATGTATTTTTCAGTGTACCACTCAAATATTATATATTTTGTTCTAGCGCTTTTATTTTCACGTTTGAGTTCGATATAGATATTGCTGGAGATGTGGACGAGAACTAGCATTCATCGTCTCATCTACCAGGCTTTTGTTATAAAACTTGTCTGCTCACGTTTTGTTTTGCTTCTCGACTATTGAGCGTGTCGCAGACGGTGGGGCTTGTTGAAGAAATCCACTATCTAATACGAGTGTATAATTCTCCGTATGAAGATGTTGGAAATGCCGTCCTCCCTCGGCTAAACATATTCCGACTGAGGCCATTGTCATGTTTCTGATCGTTGTTAATATTTTCCCTTAAACCCTCACACGAGTCCGAATTTCGGGAATGATTTCGTTGGCAAATGTTCAACATTTATATGAATTTTGTATCTGCTAAACCTGTACGTTTTGAATTTGCACTGAGCTGGTAGATTGAACTTTGTGCTCAGTATCATAAATTGCCGTTATAAAAGAAGGAGATTGATCGGGGAAAATGTGAATAAATTTGGTACGCATTCGACGAGCTAGTTCACTTTATACACAAAACGTATTGCTCTAGAGCCAAAGGCCTAACCTTTTTCGTGAAAGAATGAATACAGTCGTGAGACAAACAGGGAAATGCTTCTGAAAACGACGTTCAATAATGTGACAAGCGAGAGGAAAGCGGACGGAAATGTAAAACAGCGCGTGAGCAGACAGGCCCCTTATAAATATTAAACATTCGCTAGATAGGAAAACAGTTAATAGAGTGGCCGTGAATCAGAGTCAAAAATGGATAAGATCATCTAACTAGACATAAGATATTAAGCACAGGAAAAGAACAATGGCTAAGAAATAAACGAATAATATCGTATACACATAGAGCTGATAAACATTTACACATCAGTGGAGATACACACCCACCGGCAACGATGGTAGACAATTATGAATTACATAGCCTAGTGTATAGGTTACCACCATCAATACCGGCGTTTGTACATCCTGACCATTTATTTTAGTCCACTGGATTGACATTGGGAGAGCGCAGGTTAAGAGACGAGGCTTTCATTCCGGTCCCCTGAAGAACGAAGACCAGCTGACCAATTTCTCATCAGGGGGAAAAAAAAAAAAAAAACAACTTACGGTGATCTGTACATTGTGTAGCTGCAACTGTCTCAAAACTTTCCTCCTAATTGTTGACTGTGAAACCTTCAGCTGCACAATCAGCTTCTTTTGTGAATTTCTCTGATTTCTGAGTGCAGTTTTCTTGTGGAATCTGTGGTTGTCTTCAGAATTGTTGCAATAACTTTATTTTCCAACAGCTTGACAGTTTAACGTACTGACATTTTTGCCTGATAAACCTTAAGAACTTTAACGCAATTTTGCTTTTAAAGCCAATACGCGGAGTAAAGAAATGTGCAATTTGTTTAATTAACGATATACAGTTAGTTGAAAACAAATAAATAAATAAAAGCTTATAACTCGAAAACTATTTTATCTGTTTCTTTTGGTACTTACCTCGGAAATCCAGCTGAATAACATCTAAATCTGCAATGACCATTGGTGGCTTAGACGCCGTCTTTTCGTAGTCGTTAAACCACTCGCATCTTAGACGCTTAGCCTCGTCCCAGACTTCCAGCAGATCTTTGTCATATTGGACGACGACAGTGTTTTCGTAAAACTGGCCGTGTAGATCAGGTTTCGTGCCGCATCGAGCGTATGCAATGCGGAAAGAAAAAAAAGTCTTGCCCGTAGAGGGCGGTACATACACACAGCGAGGGTCGGCGTACTGACCCTTGGACGATACGATGCCTTCGAAAGGATGCGTGAAGGATAAGTGAACATCCATGTGATCCTTGCCACACATCACTTCTAAAGACTGGATCGCTGGCATCCCCTCCGGCCTTTCTAGTGGCCAAATGTCGCCGGTTCCTCCTACACGCCTAGCCTGAAAACGTTTATATTTGCATAAATTCGTGTTAAGTTGAAATTATAGCATATATATATATACAGCGCTAACAAACTCTCAACATTTTTAAATTAATTTATATATATATATATATATATATATATATATAGCTAGCAAATTCTCAACATTTTTTAAATTAATTTCTTAAAACAGCCTCAGACGTGCATAGTCTCATGTTTTAAAGCCTCATACAAATATAGTTCTTCATAAACATAGGAACTGAGCTAAACCTTCACTCACGCGATGTTTTTCGTCTATGCGCTCGTCATATTCTGAACGTAACTTTCTGCACATTTTCCCTGTCGGTCTCATGGCAGTATACATTCATTCTCAGACAGTTCACTCTAGAGCAACGTAAACATAATTTTAAGTACGAAACAGCTCGTCATGTGCGTGCGAAATTTATTCCGAACTTTCCTGATCAATTACCTTCTTTCAGAACGTCAATTCACTATATTGTGTACAAATTTGAATCCATTCGTTCAGTGGAAAAGAAAAAGCGCAAGTGAAAACGTGCAGTTCTAACAGAGATGAAATTGGCGCAAATTAAGTGGCCGAGTTTAATCATGTTAATGTTTGTTTAGATGAAGGAGAGTACCAATTCAACATCTTCTAGACTGTATGACCAAGCACGTTGAACCAGGTGTGACAAGCTTACTAAACCCCGGGTACAGTCTCACTATACTGTTCTGAATATTTCTTATTGTGCTAAGAACAGTACTTAAGAGCTGGATTGACAAACTATTTCAAATTAAAAACAACAAACAAAATTATTTCTTATTACTTTCAACCATCGTTAGTTTTTACTCAATATCAAATGTAATGGTAGATTTGAGTGTAGTAGCCATGGCTATCTGTCACTTCCAATAAAGACTGCGTGATTCATTTTTCGACGATGAGCTGCTTCTGGGATGACTCCATTATTATGCAGCTGTTACCCTATCATAGCAACATATGCAAATATTTTAATTTACGCAAAAATGAACCATAAAATAGTTAATATGAAATACAGAGGGTGCCAAAAAAAGTATACACACTTCAAGCAAAGAACAAACTGTGTTAACAAAATAAAACTGAATTCACGCAAACAGAAAATGATGAGCACTAATCATCTTACACTTTTACAGTTACAACAGTTGCTCAAAATGCCCACCATCGACGTCGATACACTTCTGAGTACGTTGAACTACTGATTTAGAAATGTTTGCGAAAGTGTCCTCAGCGATTGCAACACATGCTGTTTCAATTTCTTTCCGAAGTGCTGCTAGAGTCGCTGGTTTTCTACGGTATACGGTACCACGAGTCTCAAAGTTGTTTCGAATGCGTACAATTGTTACTTGCGTAGGTGGTTCTGTTCTGTACACACGTCTCCATTGCCTTTGAACTTCAACATTCTCGGCTTTCCTATACCACTTCAAAATTGTTTTCCGCTATTCAAACGATAATGTTCGCTTCATTTGTTCATTGTTGATTTACGATAATCATGACTTCATTTGTTCATTGTTCATTTACAGTAATCTTGGCTTCATTTGTTCATTGTTGATTTACCGTTCACGTAGCAATGCTATCATAATGTATGTGAGTCACATCTGTTTACAGAACATCATACTACACATTACTGTTGTTTTTCGGTCCAACTTTGAAATATATTAAATAGATATCTACTGTGATAGTGTGTATACTTTTTTTGGCACTCTCGGTAGTTATAATAGTTCCATAGCAAAATGCTTTACGGCAATTTGTGAAAATCATGCATAACAGTTAATAAACAGTTGTAGATAATTATTAAAATATTTGCTGCTGAGCCTTAAAATAAGGCTATGTGACGTACGCACACAAATTTTCATGAAGGTAGCAGGAAATAAACTTTATTACTTAATTTGTTGGTTTTATAGCGTGGTAAATAATTCCCCATAAAAAGAGACTATTAGAAATTTCAGTAATACATTAACTACTTCATGTTGTTATTTTGTACCTTTTATAGCGTTTAAGAATTATATTGACATGAAACATAAGTAGGCGATTAATTGGAAGTTCCTTAGACTGTTGTACGCGTATTTAAATATGTGGGCCTTGCCTTGCCTTGCCTTGCCTTACTTACATCTTTTCTAAACATTTTTCAGCAAAGAAATACCTCCGGGTGATGCAAATTTTTACCAGCATCTGTGTACGTTTTACTAAATAAACATCATAGTAAAGTGTATCTACAAATATGAATTTTGCTTCTTCTTGTACAAGATAAATAATTTTTTGAAATTCTAAAATAATATAATGCATGCACATTTTAAAATTAACTTCAATGAAACCATGTGCACTTGGTCATTTCTGTTAACATCTAAAATGATATCTTCAAGCAAATAAATAAAACTTCCATATTTATAAAAAAATAGAAAACTAATGATTAGCCATTGGAATTCTTAAGCTTTTAACATTAAATAAGGTCAATCAAAAATAGTCTATGAGCCAAAGCCCATAAATCAGATCTGGTGAGTGACAGGTAAAGGCGGAGAGAGTGGTTTGTCGGCTTGTGATCTATTGTACCCCTTCCGCCTGTTGTCCACAGTTCAATACCGACATAACTTCATTCCGCCCCATTCTGGTTTTAATGCTTAGAAATTGCGATACCTAGTAATAACTGAATATTTCTGCAGTAACACACACTTCCTAAGCATACAGTGAGGTGACTTGAACTTCCATCCACCAGAACTTAGAGTCACCGCGCGTAAAGCTAGTGTTTTGTTTATATTTTTATCGAAAGCATAACACGGATTAAAACTGATAATGAGCATTAAAATTTGTTATAAAAGATGCTGAAAATGACGTTCCCTAGCGGCTACACACTGTCCACATCTGCGTAGGAAATTCCTTTAACTTTTCTTGCGTAAGAGTACGGAAGTTCGGAATACATTCTTGTCAATGAGAGATCCTGCAGTGAGCGAGCGGTTTCTTTGCATGGATGTTTTCTTGTGAATCACCTTACCACTTCTCTGTAAGCATCAGTTTTCACTTTTGTATGGCACGTAGAAGCCCCCGTTTCTTCAGGACTATATTCATGTAGTGATTACATTATACGGTCTTGGCAGCTGACTTTCCAGTGCGCAGTCGCGCTCTGCTGATCCATAACTCAAACAATCTCACTGTACATGTACAGAATTTAAGAACCTACATTTTCAAGTATCATAATAAGATTGTCATAAGTATATAGTTATCAAAGATCAAGATCTCGAAGTCTTAATGCTTAATTTTGCTTAAGAATTCCCTCGAAATGGACAATTTTGGTTATCTTCCTAAAGTCACTTCGTATATTTCTACAAACTATGCGCCTACCTGTTGTTAGTTTCATCGAATCATGAAAAAATGTATTCTGAAATGTTAGTCATCATATCTATGCTTTATTCTGATACATTCAAAATTGTACACATGTATTTATATTTTAATCCATCTGAAAGTTTCTGAATTGCTGTTTCGAAATAGATGTTTAGAATATTCATTAAACAAATAATTAAATTTTAACAAAGAGAAGGTAAAATATATATTAATAAAATGTTATCATTAAAATATGTCACAGGGAAATTAAACCGTCATAGTTTTAAACAATTTAAAAAAAATAATAAATATTTACTTCAGCGCCGCAGCCATGCCTAAGTTAGACACATGCATCAAAGCGTGTAACGTACAGAGCAAATCTCCAGTGTTCCTACATCAGACAAAGCGTTACATTTTAACTTATACATTAAGATCATGTGTAATGAAGCATTTTAATATGCTCATGTTTCTGCATAAAGTGTAATGTTCGGGCGTAAGAAAGTGTTACAATCCACAAAGCAGCAAACTCAGTGACTGCTGAATAAACTACGTTTATCTAAGTGTAAACAACTCTCTCTTACACAACTCTTAGAAGCCTTACCGAAAATGTTAACATACAGCTGATGATTATCCGCAACGCCATTCTGCTTGGTCCAGCCCTCATCGCGGCTCAAACGCTTTTTCCTGAAAGAAACAATGCATAAGAAAATATTAGAAAATGTGGCGAAGTATTACATTCGACCGTTTTATCATTGAGAGATAGTAAGTAATAAGGACCAAACACATGTTTGCTTTCACTGCGGAGCTCAATGTTGGTGATAAGCTATCGAATGCGCAGTCGGTCATATTCAACTTCCTGGCAAGTTTAGCAATGTAACCGAAATAATTGCTAACATATTATTCCGTATTACTTATTTCGTTCTATGGCTTCATCTTTTTCACTGTATGGCAGACCAAAAGAAACAGAGAGAATCTTGTATATTTTATATTTTTGAACTATTATTTTACAATAAAACGAGTTTTTATTCCTGCAAGTGCTGATTTATCAACTCTTTTCTTAATGCTACCTGACAACATTCTGTTTATTAATATGAGATTACATTTTTCTGAAATGAGCTAGGATAAAAAAGAAAACCTTTAGTAACAATTTTATTTACTACGCTTCTTTGTTCATGACAAAATAATGAGATAATGAAGAAAAGTCAAGATGTAAATAACGTAAAATTACGTTGATATTTTAACGAACGATATGGTTGCCCAGACTCTACTTGGAGTTTCAAGTCTCCCATCGGGAAATGCCCACCTTGGGCGAAATTAAATTTACTTACAATAACGCCAGACATGTTGATTGGGTTAGATTTTATTGTACTAACAAGACTACCGAAATACCCTCAACTTCATTTTCTGAAAACGCAAGAAGCACAGAAACCGGAAAAATATGAAGATAATATTCACGTTTTATACCTATTTTCCTATTTCTGGTTTCCCTTGCCCCTTATCACTGATTTTCTTTATATATATTTTTTGTGAATAAGCTTGCTAATCTTAGTTTTATTCAAGGTATAGTTGTCTATAGTTGTAATTTTATTTTATGTTTCCTCTTCATTACATTTATATATTTCGTGGTCTGGGGGTTTATTTTTATCTGTGCTGATCTTTTTATTACAACAGAAAGGAATTTTATTCATTTTGCAGTTTTAATTTCGTCCCATTTCATTTTTCTTTTTATTTTTATGTTTTCATTTTTAAGTTGATTACATAATTTTCTTAATTCCTTTGTTATTAATATTCTATTTTGTCTGTTCCGGCTTTCCTGGCCTGTTCTTACATAGAATAGCATATCTATATTTATATCTCACTTTCTATTTCAGATTATTTAAATGTTTTTTCAATAATTTCCTAATTTAGTCTATCCAGCTAATAACTTTCTTTTTTTCTTTGCCTAACATTTTCTATGTAATTTAATTTGCGTTTGCGAGCCTGAATACTTTTTCCTGTGCTTGCTTGCTTTAGCTATGTATTTTACTGCGTGATTTTTACTTCTTTTGTATATTTCTTATTTTAATACTTGAATTAACGTATTATTAATTTTTATCAGGCCTGTTGGTCCCTTAACCTCGTTCATTCATTTAAATGATAGCTACTATTTGTCTTAGTATATTCGGACGCAACAGTTCATTATTTTACTTTCATTAACTTTTCATATTCCTATTTGTCATCTTATACATATCTCATTTTTGTTTCTTTTGCCTGTTTATTAAATTTGTAATTATTTTGTTCTATCTTACTCTATCCAGGATAATACTCCGCTTCCTTTAATCTATTTTTTGTTTATTTTTTATTTGTGCTTTCCTGTCTTTTCTTATTCGGGATTTATTTAAGTGTCATTCGCTTCATTTCTTTATTATTTATATATTTATCTATTTTCACAAATTTATGTAAGAAACGTAAGCTGCCAGTTTCATCATAGCAATAATTTGAAGGTGGCCATACTATACGGGGCAGCATTTTTGAAATAGTGTTTTTACTGCTGTGGTATCACTGGCAATGGACAACGATGATGCTGAGATGAAATAACCCCTTCAAGCCTGAGGACTGAGGAAATCTTAGGAAAAATTCTCAAGGGAAAGGTGCTAGCGGAATTCGATGCGCATTTGTCCGGTTCATGAGTCCGTGCCTTAATGACCTTGGCCACTCATAGCTACCGTTTATTGTAACGAATGTAATAATTTGTTTTTGATTCGTGAAAATCTCGATTTGTGCGCTAAAGTCCTCCATTACAGAGAGTTGTGCAGAGAATAAATGAGCGGACTTTGCAATCATAATGAGAGTTTTTGAAAGATGAAACATTTAGACATTACAATGGCATTTGTAAAATGAAAATTGATTTTTACAATAAATGACGTCTGTCTTAAGGAACAAGACATAGGACATTTAAAATACTTTACATCATTTAGATAAGTCAAAAAAATACGGTTAACGTATGGGGATCACTTATTAGCGTCAGTGTAACTGAAGATCAATTAGTAATTGGACATTTGATTTCTTTAACTCGCTTCATTTCTTATCCTTTCAAAAAGTGCTATTCCAGTAAAATAAAAAAAAATACACTTAAAAGGACAGGCTATTTTCATTTATTGAGAGATATATGTTTGTTATAAGAAAATGTGAAAAATATCAGGAAGAGCAGCATTTTCAGAAGAGATTATTTAAAGTAGAAAAGTAAAGTTATTTGAAATATATAAACTAGCAGTGAGTCTGTTAACATAATTATTCTATCATTTTGTAACGGTCAACTAGGGCACCGGGCAGCCTTAATGTCACTGCGAGCTAGAGATGGCGGTTGAAGGAGTGAGGAGCCTTCCTCAGTGGCTAGTTTAAAAGATCTACTTCGGAAAGTATTCTAAGGTTCCGCCCTCTATTTGGAGAGAACTATTTTTTATTTGTGGATCAGGGTGGTTCGGCTAAGTGCTTAGACAGTTAAACTTATACATTAAGGAGATATGTGTCATTCATATCAATGCATATGAAAAATACACAGAAATGGAGAGAGCTGTAATGATAGAACATTTGAAAAAATAAATCAAAACAAAAACGAAAAACGAAAAACCATAATTTAGTGAATAGGCCGCATATCTTAGTTTTAAAATATGATTAACTGCGAAACAAACCAGGTCATTTAAAGATGGAGAATTTGCAAAGCAGAAGAGAATTAATTTGTTAAAAGCAACAAACTTAAGAGTGTCGTCATCAAAACCACAAATAGAATGCATATAACGGGTGAACATTGCGGTCTTCCCTATTACGGCGAAGCGCAGTGGTAAACTTTCGGAAAGATATTTTGATTTAATGGATAAAAGAAAAGAGGTTCTGCATACTTCCAAACTTCAAAATGATGATGATATAACAAGCCACCTCAACTTGCTTTATCTATTTTTCCAAACAAATCATCTCAGAGCTGTATGACTATCAGAGCGTTCATACGGAACCTATTATTGTGAAAACAAACAATAATTTAAAGTAATAACGACAAAAATTATCTTAAAAATTAACACCAGATTCTCAATATCAAGAAATTAATGATTATGAAGAATGTGCCAATTTCAGGCAAACAGCATAATGAGTTTAGTTTAAAATTCCAGCATCTGTAAAGTTTGGGCCATCTTTCGATATTTTTGTTACTTCTTTTTCTGTTAACACTGACAGTGCCCCTAAAGAATATAAACCAGAGTTTATAGATCTGCAATGCAATTGTCAAATGAAACAGTGTATTTACGAGCTGTCACCTCCAAATTTCATTAGAATGATTATAGTAAGAAAGTTTATATAGCCTTCTTATTTTAAGCATGAGTATAGTGTCATTTCTATTTCCTGTGCAAGTATTGCATTATTGTTTGTAATGTTATTTTCCTGCCAGAGTGCAGAAAGCTACCCCAGTCTAAAAATCTGACCCGGGAATTTCTGTAGTCCACTGCATCAATATTCGCATAGAAGGCCCAAGCAATCTGGAGAAATTCCTAAGCAGGGTCCATGGAAAAGACGTTTGTTTGTTTACTGTCTGAAAGTTTGACTGTTATTTTGTTAGGTAAGGAAGACGTAATAAATAATATGGCGGCTAGGAGGGTGAAAACCTCTGGAAGGGAGAAGGGAGAAGGTTAGTTCCATGTAATACGTGAGAGATTTGGGTGACATGCAAGAAGTCACGTAAGTCATCAGACCAATAATGTAGCACAAAAGAATTGGAGGGAAACAGATTACCCAATAGAGATGCGAAGATGGGAGAAAACAGCCTACATATTTCTAAAAACATATTTCAAAGAATGGGGATAGCTACCGGCAGAGCACCATGTTTATTTAGTCTTGCAATTTTACGATTCGCAGTCAGGTTAGTTGAAGCGCAGTCAACCTGGGAGAGTGTTCAGTTGGTTGGAAGAAGATGCATCCTCTGGTATATTCTTAGTTTAAAGTTACGTCTGTGCCAAGAGAATTTAGTCCATTTATCAATTTAGTACAGTTTATTAGAAGAGTTTCGTTAGTGAGAAATTATCAGCGAGGAGTACGCAGTTGCGTCTCAGAATTAGTTTAGTTTAGTGGAGTTATTAAAGTGCGTTAACGTCAGAGTGATCGCCATAGTTAGTGCGAAAGTGGCACATATTCTCCGGGAAATAACGGCGGCACATTTTTAGGTGGAATAAGACTATGAAAAATAAATTGTCTTTTGTCTTCTATAACGATAAATCTTATTAACATCCAAAACTCCTTCCCCTAGGGTCATAGTACCATAAAAGTATCCAGTAGCAGTTTCAACAGCCGCGGAAAAAATATAAGTCTGCGGAAAAATATCGTCGCAGAGGAGAAGAAGAAAATTACCCTGAGATACTAATTATTTTTTCAATCAATCTAAATTCATTTTTCACAAAATCATCCCCTCCATTATCGCCATATCTTTAATAATCGCCGCTGTACAAGTGAGAGATGCATTTCAAAACAACAGAAGTCTGCAAGATTTGTATTTAAGATGTTCCCATTCCCTTACACAGTCAAACTTCTGATATATTGAGCATGTTATGAAGGAACAGTTTCTTTTTCAGTAATCAAAATATCACTAAAGACTACATTGGAATAGCATTTTGAAATATGTTCTTCGTCTGCGTACAACACAGATGATTGTTCCAAATATTGAAAAACTAATTCCAATGAAAAGAATGCAAATACCGCGATGGATAAGCAAAGAATAACTTCCTGTTATGCAGAATACCAGAATAAAATGCTTTTTGGATACAGATATTGTAATTTAATATAAAATAATTACAGATTTATAAGTTTTAATTAAAAATATTTTCATGCGGTGTTACATGGGCTGACCTTTCAAGTGGTAATTTTACATATGTTTACAATTGTCTAATGTTATACATTGGAAAACCCCATTACGCGATTCTCCTTGTGAGTGGCGAGAAACAGTCTTGTGGAGGAGTGTTTCATCTTTGGGCTCTTACTTAGTGTCTGATTATATTTTTTTACCATCTTAATGTAATATTTATTTACAAAGCAAGAGGAAGGAAGGTGAAGCAAGAGGAAGAAGAAGTGGATGAGGAGGAGGGCGAGATAAGATATTCAATATACTCGTACAATAAAAAACTATTCACTACAATTGTATGCAACAATGAATTGTTTTTATTTTCGCACATTAACTTAAGCATTTGATGCGGGTTTACTTAAATAAAAAGCGTCTATTATTGTGAACGGAATAATTTATGATCGCTAGGACAGAATAACGGTTGCCCACTCGAAGTAGAGCGGGCATCAGTGCGGATAATTTTGACGTCACGAGTTGAGGCTGAGTGATGTAATGTGTGATGTATTAATAAAAATGTCAACTAGCAATAATTACTCAAATATAATAAAAATTCCTATTAACATGCAGTTCTGGTACAATCTGTATTATATTGTTGGTGAAAGGGCAATATGCTCACAGTCAAAATCATTAATTGTAATGATTAGATTTTAAAATTTATTGCGTGTGATTTCATAGAAATTGTTTCGTGTACTTCATGTCTTTATAATATAATCTCCTAAATAAACTTTTAAAAAATAGATATAATTTCCTACATTTTTTTTACCCCCTTCCTATTATCCACTTAGTTAAAAATTGGCCTTGCGCTATGCAGACGATGATTTAATGATTTATACTTAAATTATTGAAATACTTTCTATATTTTCTTTAATACCCTTATAATATAATTTTGTCTCAAGTGCTATCAAAGTACTCAGACTCTGGAGATCTTCATAATCTTCTCTTGATTCAGATAATGAAGATAAAAACATTTCCTATTCACCATGGAACTGTATATGTAATTATACAAGTGACTTATTGTCATATTGATCAGTTAAGGAATCATAGGACATTTTCTTAAAACTACAGATCTCCAAAACAAGGAACTGTTGACAGGGCCTTTATGGTAGCCCATATAGCATGATATTTTATATCTTTATTTCTAAGCTTAATAATAGATTAGGACCTATGGAATTGAGTCACTCGTTTTGTGTGGTCCAGGAAAAACCAGCCAGCCACGGCGAGCCAGCCTCGAATATGCATACAGCTAAGGCATCGGGGGCCGGTCTTTCATGGGTCACCGTATATAAGCAAAGGCAATTAACTTATTTTACACAATAACTTATGAGGAAAGTAAGACAGCAGCATACAAGATCACCTCCCTGGTCTAGAGGTTGGTATTGCTAACTGCTGGCCGGGAGGCCCACGTTCGATTCTCGTATCTACTTCGGAATTTTTCTAAGTTAGGGAGGTTTGGAACTGGGTCCACTCAGCTTCATGAGGAAAATTGATGGAGAGGTGGCGTAATTCGATCTAGGGAGCCGCGTAATAGACGATCTGTGCTGACATGCTGATTACATATTCTTCTGCAATACTGCCCCTATCCGTGAAGTCATGAGACGGAGGTAGAGGAAGGTGTGGTAGGCCAAGGCTCACTCCGGACTGTAGCGCGCCAAGACTTTTTATTCGGTTTATTTACGGACGGTCTTTAACACATCAGGTCATCATCCTCTCATTCAATTCAGGACGTGAAACGGCGGAAAATTTTGTTCAGTGTTCTCTTCTTTCAGGCTTGAGGTTCTTTTTCGTGCCGTAAATGTACGACATGGGACCCACGGCTTTACTTCCCTTCCGAAGGAAGCTATACTTAGGATTTTTACGCCCGAAAAAAAATGCACTGACTCTGGCCGAGATTGAACCAAGAAGAAGAAGAAAATAACAAACAAGCTTTACATTTGTACACATTTTCAGAATGCAAAATTAATTACTTCATTCAGAGAGGCGTTTGAGAAATGGAAAGGAAGTAAAGTCGTGGGTCCCGTGTCGTACATTTACGGCACAATGAAGAACCTCAAGCCTGAAAGAAGAGGCCTCTGAGCAAAATTTGTCGGCCGTTTCATGCCCTGAATAGAATGGGACGCTGATGACCTGAGATGTTAAAGAGCGTCCGTAAATAAATCAAATAAAAAAAAAAACCTTACATCAGGTGCTGAAAATGTTGCCCATTTTCCTTGACTCATAATCTGCATCTTCTTAGGAAATCATCATTGACACGCCTCGGTTACCATCATTAATAGACCTAACTTTTTTTCATTTGTTAACTTTAAGTTCCTCCAATGCGACAGGGTTAGTTGAATACAATCTATTTTTCAATGTCCCCAAAGATAGAAATTATAAACCGTAAGATTAATGGAAATTCTATTTCATCAAGTTTTTTATCTGTGAGCATATGAGGTCTTAGATTTTTTCCGGTCAGTCACTAAATTGTTTTATTAAGCTTCTGTACTATATTGTTTTTCGTATTGTAACCGGGCTGCCAGCCCATTTACAGCAAAATGCCTGTCTTTTCTGCCACATGACTTGTTGTACCTGATGTTGCCTTCAAGACGACGACGTAGTATTTATTATTTAATGAACCTCACTCTCGACAGCACAACACAACCACTGGAACCTGTCCAAATCCCGCTCGCAACTGACTGGAAGAGCAAGTGACGCAGCGCGTCGAATCTCAGCGATTGGAATGGGGTAGATTAGCTGGTCGCCGATCTAGGTTGCGGGACATTTAACTTGCTTTCATTGTGCAATGTGACAATAACACAGGCAGTCAACAATTCAAGAACATGATTTTGAAAATTGTTATCATAAATATTTTGGCCAACATAGCAGCCATTGAAGCACAATGTTCAGTGCCCCTCTTGCTCTATGGTATGTGCATACATTCCGCTCTTCCTCCGCTACCAATTTCAAATCAATACGGTGTAGTAACCATTTATTTGTATTACTTTTTTGTTAGTGAGAGATCATCTATAGGTAAACTCTTTACTATATAATATTATCTAAGTGTTAACAAACAGGTGACATTCTCCTTCTCTGCCTGTAGTTTAGAGGACAATGTGCAAAAATGTATAAATTAAGAAAAATGAAAAGCATATCTGAAGAACTTAATGCTAATAAAAGTAAGGGAAATAATAACAATCGATAAATAAACAGCATGTCCCTTAAATTTAGAACTGGAATAGCAAACCGGAAAGCCGGCATACACAAATTTAGCTCATAAGAGGAATAAATAAAAAGTAATGCCTTCATAAATATTACACGTAATTGATGGTAATATTTGAAAAAATGGAACATGGAAATAATCGTAAAATTTTAACCTTTTATTACCTGTACTAATTATTCATCAAATAAATACACTTCTGTCAACGATGAATGAAACTACACATACTATGGAGTAATGAGAACGTCACAAAATCTAAACAACAGACAAAAATGTTAACCCACGGAGTACCGGCACAAAAAATTCTCCCTAGAAAGGACCCACCTCAGCTGCAAAAATCAAGGGATGCAGACGGCGTTCTCACCTTGAACATTGGTCAACAATCAACTCAAAATGTTACACTTTAACACTCCGAACCTTGAACAGTCATTTTTTTACAGATTCTAAGTGGAAAGTCGAATGTTTTCCAGCAACATGACAAAATGAAGTCACCGCAAAACTATTTCCACTATACAGTCCAAGTTTGTGCCCCACGTTGCATCCCTTCGTGAAATTAAAGCAACATGTAAAGGATCATTTCTGCACTTCCTTTATTGAAGCATGGATAATGTTTATGCACACATTGCTTTTCATTTAACTCTGACCGACAAGGTAAATATTTTCAATCGGAGATGAATACGTGAAAAATAGATAATACAAAAACACATGATATTCAGAACATATTTAGCTAACATTCAAGGACAATAATGAAAGAATGACTAATTAGTGAGGATTTGTGGCCCTCTCGGTCCTTTGACCTAGCCCGTTGCTACTTTTATCTTTGGAGTAAATTTATAAAAGCGTATACAAGACAAACGCCCTGGAAGAAATGAAATAAACTATCCGCGAGGAAATAGCACTACTTAAAGTGAACTACAGGCAGTGATGGATAGTTTTTAAAGATATGCCAAAAATGTACAGATCACAATAGTAGCCAGTTTCAGCACTTTTTTCATAAAATGGTAGGAATAAACCTTTTAAAATAGTAAGAAAACTGCTGTATGGATGTGTCGGCGTCACACTGTCATGCTCGCAGACGGCAAAGAGCTCCACTCTCGCTTAGAGGCAAAACACCCAATTTGGTTCATATTTCACCAAGTCCCCATGTACTTCAATACATTTAGACCCAATTACAATAAATTTACTTTAGATAATACTATTAGAATGCACAATGGGACTGTGGAAGACTGCAATATATCATAAAGATGATTAACAAAATATACTAAGAAATAACCATTATAAAATAGCTGATTTTTCAAACCTGACAGCACCTCAATTATCAGCAATAAACTCCTACAGCACAACCTCGTTTATCCGAAACAATGGGAGGGAATGTGATTCCGGACAAATCACAAATCCATAAATCTCACATCTCTGAAGGAAAGAAAAGTCTTTTCTTATCATATACTTTAAAATTTATTGATTTCACCCTGCAATAACAAGATAGCTTAAAAAGGTAATAAGATATTTTGGTCTGAATTTTATTTTCGGAAGATTTCCTTGCTGCTATGACCCCTTGACACTGCAGGTTTCCGTTTACTCGACACTTAAAAATATACCCAATACTTCAAACTGCAAACTACAGAGAGAATATGTTGTGATGCGTACTGCAAAAAGCAGCGAACAGAAGCTATCGCTTCTCTCAGGTTCGCCATATTGTAAAAATTACGGAGAACATGAAGGGGCAGTGCATGTTAATGAGTGAAAGATGTGAAGAATACTTCTCTCAAACGTGCAATTAAAGAATAGGTGCAGCATCTTGGGTCTGACGGTGAAAACATTTGTTAAAAACTACGAAACAATTTCAGTTAATTCGGGTTTTGATTAACTGAAGTTCGGATGAATATGGTTCTACAATTTAAAACAAAATATTGAAAAATATAACCAATAAAATGTGCACGAGGCAAATCATGCACATTTTAACATACATGCAAATCTTGAGGGCGTTTCAATGTTTTTATTTTACTTATAGGCTTGCCCTAAAGGGTGTCCATCGCCTCTGTGGTTTTGTGGCCACTGTGTCTGCCTTCAAATCCAGAGAACCCGCGTTCGAATTCCATAAAGCCAGTGGCCAGGGGAATGTATTTTCCGGTTTTTTTCTTTACTCTGAAAGAATGAATACCCTACTTGAAATATTGCGGGCCCTTACATCATTTACGAATTCCTTTAATCAAACAATCATTTGTCTGTTTAGACCTTCATTGTTACTACGAACCTTGAGCGGTAAAAACGAAATTAAAGCATGTGCTGTATAGAAATTTGCTGATTTTTATCAGCGTGAAGAATGGGGTCATTTATTAATCTTTCATCCCTTTCATGAATGCGCCAATCAACTCAATGAAGAAAAAATTACTTAATTTTACTTCATTATAATTACTGTCTTCCTTTCATTTTCTGTTGTTATAGACTCATTATAAACATAGTTTTTAACTTTACATGTTTTATTCGATGAAGTTTGCTTTTGTTTTCAGCATATTTATTTGGCAATCTCGTTTAAGTTTTAATTTATGAAAGAGTTAAATATTTGTACCATGTAGAAATTATGTTATGTAAAGGCAGGAGCAACGATAGTCGGGAGATGTAAACAAGGTAGTGTTTGCCTTGAACATGCCACTCCTCCAATTACAAGGGGAAAACAGTTTTGTTTAGGTGCCCTATGCTCGGAAGGACGAAGGACGAGTTATTCGTGTAGGAAGTAATCCATTTTTCGAAGATTTGATTTCAAATTTAAAGTCACGAAATATATTACTTTAGTAATGTTATAAATATAAAACTTATAAAAAATACAAAAAAATAAGCAAAAATTAATTCAGAAATACGACAAAGAAAGAATTATAAATCGATGCTCTTTAATATCGTTTAGCCTCTACCATTTTACTTGTACTGAAGTAAAATATTTTTATGACAGATTTCTATATGACATATCGTGTATAAAAACAAAATGTTCTATATATCAGTTATTCAAAGGAAAATAAATTGTCTTGACTGATATATTTTAGATTACCTAAAGAATGCAACTGAATCTGAAAGGTAAATAAAGGATATCATAATATGAAATGCTTCTTAAACATTATTAAATACGTTTTTAAAACCATACTATATGATAAAATTATATGCAACAATATTTATGAATATAAAGGAATATTGGATTTTTAGCTGTATAATTACTACAAAATATTTGAAATGAAATTATTACAACAACAACAACAACAACAATAATAATAATAATAATAATAAATGCCGGAGCTTCAATAGGAGGCCCAGGCATCATTTCTCTTCTGTATGTCATTAAGACGCCTTGGAACTGAATTTATTAAGTTATTAAAATATTCTGCACATTTTCGAAAGTTTTCCCACTCATTTTCAGTGCAACATAGGATTCACCTTGTTTTCCCTTTTCCAGGCTCTAGCTGTTAATCATCTCAGTTCAAAAATGCTCTATTATATTCAAATCAGGCGATTTAGGAGGTCAATGGAGGGCTTGGATGTCAAGGTATCCAAAGAAATTTCGCATGCGATGGAGCTCCGTGGACGCCGCTATAGTTTTGAACCAATATAATAATTGAAACTTCCTCTTGAGGAACATTGCTCTGATGCTCGGAAGAGCTGACCATTTAATATTTCTTCACACTTAGCTGCATCCTTGTGAGGCGTGGTTTCTATTCACTCTCCAGATCTAGTGATTCATCCCAATACAGCACGAGTAATGTGTTTTTCGCCATAACGCGAAACTGCAGTCAAGTTGTTTACATTTTCATCCAACCAAACTGTGATATCCCATACTTCCAACTGTATAGGAAGTTCCTGCAGCGTAAATCGCAGTCGGCGTTCCCGAAGGAAAGGAAGAAGTTTCTGTTACTTCTTCGCCCTTCTTCGATAGCGAAGACCGGCGCTGTGGAGTCGACGCCTCTAAGCAATAGAGGCCCAAATTCGATTCAGAGGTAGTGCCACTCTGAACTAGATATTGCAATACTATTGCCACCTACTAGAACTACTACAACTAGGTCTAATACTGTTTTTAATGCAAGTATAACTATTTATCACAACACAAATATTATATTATTATTACAATTACTACTAACAATAATAAATTAATAATAGCTCACCAAAAGTATGTAACTGAAAGAAGCGAGTATACGGGGCTAATATGAGCGATAGATTAAGTTCATTCGCCCATCCTTGTGACTTGACAACAAATCCATTCACCTTTCCGTTGAAACTGTCAATTTTGCAAGCAAAACTTCATTCACAGGATAGCATTCCCAACGCAGTTAACGTTTCTTCTTTCATTGTGTTCCTTAAAAAATTGTTTTCAACATGGAGAAACATCGCCCTGCTTCCGACGTCGACATTGGCATTGTTATTAACATTTTCAAAGTTTTTGTGTTTTGGGGAAAACAACGCATAACTGATTGTCCTGAATTAAGTGCAAAAGCGGTAGCGCACAGAAACTGTCATTAGTTCGGGCCTTGCTAACACACTTCCAATTCACTTTTTAATCTCTTTGCATCGATCAATGGACACATTTGAACTGTTTCACCGAGGTAATTGTCAGGGAATTTAATTTATAATTTTCAAACTTCAAATAATTTGGTAGCTGTAAGATGATCGGTAAACTGAAACCGGAACTTTATGTCTACGATAATTGCGTCACAAGTTTCTAAGGCTTGTCTTCTTCTGTCGTTATGAAGAACATCCGCAAGCCTTCTTTTCGATGATATTGCATCATTTCTGCACACAGACTCTCTTTCAACTGCTTCAATATCATCTATTTCGTCTCTAACAGCCTGCATACAGTTCTCAAAATAACATACAACTTGTCTAACTTCAACAGGATCAGTATCTTCTTCTGTGACTGATTGAAAATTATTTCAACATGGAACATAATTTTGTGGCAAAATGTTAACCAAAAGAGAAATGCTTTCTCAATTTTGTACACGCTGGCTTGGATCTAGTATTATGTCTTCACGGGACTGAATCGTTTCATTAACTCTTCCGTATATTCAAAAAATTTGTATTTACTCCAAGAGTGTGAAAGTTCCATCTTATGTTTGATGCTGTAGGTAATCTTCTTTTTACAACTTTATCCAAAATTTGCGTTCTTTAAGATGAACTAGAAAAGAAAAAATAAATTTCTGACAAATTAGAGAAAAAATGCGGGCCTGACGGTTCATAGATGTTGCTTTGGAAATTATTACGTTTATTTGATGTGCATAGCAGTGTTTATAATTAGCATTTTGATATTTGGGTTTTTTATTATTTTTGCACGTCATTCGAACCCCCAATCATTACGGATGCTCCATTATATCTCTGAGCTATCTATTTATTTAAATTTTTATCTATTGTTGGCTCAAGTTCTGCTAATATAGATTTTGAAATATCATGAGCTTCATGACCTTCTGGATTTAAGAACTTCCAGAATCTTTCCCTCAACAATATAACGTTGCTGTAGGATGAGTTGAAACTGACAAGAAATGTCTGTCGAGTCGTCAGCAGTAATCTACACGGCTTACTTCTTTGTGGTGCACTTTTACCGTGCAGTCAAGCAAGTTTTATATGTTCCCTTAAACGCTGTGGATTTACTTAAGTGCTCTTTTATGACTTTATCTAACTAGGAAATAAAGTGAATTAATTCACGGAACACTATCCTGTTTTCCGAATTTTTGGATTCATGTGTCCTCTTAGTGCTAACTCTAGTGCCCCACAAAATCTTATACAATTTATAATTAAATTTAATATATATATCTGTTTTTATGCATTTGTTCGTCGTGTTTGGCAATCGCGAATCTATAATGTGTATTTAATTGGTTTTCAATATTCCTATGACCTAACATAAACAAACTGAAAAAGTTATTCATATGAACTTTTGATTTTTCGTGAGTATTTATTTTGTTCCATAAGTGTATCAGATTCGTAACACCCACTTTAGTCCAGCGATGTTCTCTTCCGAACAGAATACAGAGGAAACAAAACAGTGCATTTTTCAGATCGCAACCACACAACAGTTATTTTTCGAATAAATTTCTGGGTTAAATTTTCGAGACCTATTAACTTTAGTACTTTCTTGCCTTTGCTGAATGTTTAAATACGAGGTAGGCCTCCCTAATTCTTTCATACGAAGTTTATTTTCATATGTTAAAAGTTGAAAATGGTGTATGTAATAAAGCACCTACAGAATTCATTTTTTCACAACACACTAAAACAGGCAATAGTGACGACTACGTCACAACAGCTTTCAGAAAAGCACAAGCAGCTCAACAAAATGAGTAAAGTGAAAGAAGTAACAGGATGGGACTTTTACTATCTTATTGTTATAGGCGTTTGACAGGCTGCTTGTAGATAGAATGCTGAGCGAGTGAAATAGAAGTATCCTCGCCCGTGGTTATTTGTGCCAGACACTACATACGCGCTATTCAACAAACAGCAAATTTCATGAAGATGCGCGCGCACCCAATTGAGTTTATGGGATGTAGTAACCGGCACTGTCTACAGATACAAATCTCTAGTTACAAGGTGATCGGTGGGCGAGGTTTTGAAATATTTAAGCGCCTGCTTCCCTCTGATTATGGCGCTGTAACTATATATGAATTCTCCCTTCTCTTTGTGTTGATATGGTAGAGGCCGCCACTGCCTCTAAGTCATACAGGTATTTAATTATTTACAGTCACACTGCTGACAGTACGGGAAGTATTTTCAGCAATTGCACGAAAACCTGTTGCAACTTGTTCAGGGTTGTCTCTCCAACAGTAAGGCTGTTGTGATTTGTTCTGGGAGCATACGAACAATTCTACCCTTTGACTTGTGAAAGCAGCAGAGACTTGTCCTGCACTGAACTGAGAATGTGTTTACTAACACCCCTGCGCTCTAGCCATTGTGGCCACTCTATTTTGTTTACCTCTTCCGACTATCATTGCCCCCGCCTGTACAAGTTGTACAAGGTTAAACATACCTCAGGAACATTTCGAGGGGACAGACTAGAACTAATTTCAATTAGAAGAACCACACTGCGAAAAGGGCTTTAGGTTGGTTACAACAAAGCTGCGACCTTCATTTGTTTCATGTAAAAATTTCGCTTCTTCGTTTGTTTATTCTTCAGTCGCAGATGTGATGGCAGAAGAGTAGGACACTTGTTTTAAGGGCTACTTTCTTTGGGAGCATATCAAGAAACCTCTTTAGCAAGACAGTACTTACAAACATTTGCAGCATTTCAAAAGTTGAGACTGTGAGAGTGTGCAGTGTCTCCAATACACATAGTGATCGCCACTTCATACACCTATTATAATTATTTGTTTGCGAAACATTTTAATCAAAAGTCGTGTATATATAGCATTGGTATGTTTATTGCATTCAAAGGCTTACGTCGTAAAGCACGCGCTCTTATTGATAGTTCTCTAGTTTAGTCTATGTTCCTTAAGTTTCATTTGAAACACAGTGTACACTTCATCCGAAAATGCTCCATTTCCTTCCAATTATCTAGTAGTCAGATGAGTGTGACCATTAACCCTACTTTTCCTGAACACACACTTTCTACATGTCTAATCTATAGCCATAACATTTTGGCTCTCATCAAAATAAGTGATTTAAACATCGATATTGTTTGCAAATTTTTATTTTGTTGTGTAAACATTGTCTTGTCCACAGCTTTAAGGGCCCGCATTAGCACCACTGTGACCAAAAAGCGAAAATGATCCAATTTGCGTCCCAAGAAAGAATGAAAAGAAATGATTAGAAAAGTGTGCAATTTCTCACAGTTGTTTTACCGGTATCTAATAATTAAACTGATGAATTCAAGTAGGCACCGATATAAAATGACGGATTTGTTATACCCTTAATAAGCAAATTCGACCTTAGTCATTTTCTGTCACATAGCATAGAAAGCTAAATGCTCCAGGCATGACTGAAATTGTAATAATCAGCGTGAATAGCATTTTTTTTTTTATTTTTCAGCTCTATTTTTACCAAAAGTAACACAAAGAAGTAGGCCCTTTTCTCCCCTTCCCCTTTCTTTCTTGTGCATCAGCTGTGGTGCAATTAAGTGTCATCGAAGCAGTGAGCCTTTCTGGTTCCATTTACGTACTCAAGAAAAACGTTTTCTGTAGCGTCTCCCCTCCCCCCGTTGTGAATCTCGCTGATATAACATGGCAAAATACTGTAATTTAAATAAAATTAATGTTTCTATTAACGTTGGCCCAAATGTTACAACCGTAAAGTTGCCTAGGTGGAAATATCTTACGATCTAATTACAAATTCCAAAATTAATAATAGAGAAGGGAACTTACTCCATTACATTGTTTTTAAGCATAATTTTACGTACAAAGGTTTACATGGAATCTGTTTCTTTGCTATCTCCGATTTATATCTTCCCAACAAAGTTCTTGATAAGTGCTATACATTCTCGGTGATAATTTGGGGAGGATTTTGTTACGAAATGGGGAAAGAATGTTTTGTGTAAATACTCATGACTCATGTACATTATAAATAGAGGAATCGCTGCTCAGAAACAAACAAAGTGTGGCGATATGTCAGCAATTCATCCTCTCCATTCTGACAAGTGGGTGAGCACAGTCGAGGACTAAACAGCCAGAACAAGAAACTAATTAGAGCGAAAAAAATTGCCCAAAAGATCCTAAATTCGTAGCCTTCCTGACTGTATAGAGACACCTCTGCGGTGTTTTCACATGAAAGTTATTGTAAACACATAACGCAATTGACTATACATTTTGAGGTTATTCCTGACCACAGTAAACAAGACTAATTACAAAAAAGAGCACAATAGAAAAGTTTGCTCTTTTGCTGCAGAATGAAACTGATGCTCAATTTTTAACAAGAGAAAAAAAAATTATAATTGCAATTTAGTTCTTTTAAAAGCATAGACACGGACAGATATTGACAACAAGGTTTCTATTGAGAATTGTGTATTCATTAAGGAATCGATTACGTTAGCACAACATTCATACGCATTTCATAAAGTACAATAGGTAAATGCGTATTAAAAATGAAGCAATTGACTTTCAATGCAGGAAACACAACAAACTAAAAATGACATTATTTTCCACTCTTTTTATTTCGCTACTGTTTTCCATTTTCTCATTCCACTTCAGGAAATAGTAACACAGTGTTTGGGAAAATTCATGCAAAATTTATTTAACAGTCGCTGCTAATAAACTGTTAAATAAATATTACCATAAAATAAGCGAGTTGATTTTTTTTATTTGTTTTATTTAAGGACGCTCTTTAACATCTCAGGTCATCAGCGCCCCAATCAATTCAGGGCGTGAAACGGCCGACAAATTTTGCTCAAGAGGCCTCTTCTTTCAGGCTTGAGGTTCTTTTTCGTGCCGTAAATGTACGACATGGGACCCACAGCTTTACTTCCCTTCCGAAGGAAGCCATACTTACGATTTAAGCAAGTTGAGGAAGATACGGAGTTGGTTATGGATAAAAAATAAATTTTAATATCTTCCTTTGCGAAATGCTGGAGTATTCTATTTAAAAAGGTTAATGAGTAATATATATATATGGGCAATCCTATCATCATTTAACGAGCTAAATATTTTGGTTACTTTATTCGTGATTGATAAAATTTGAGGATACGTGAGTTATGTTTATGGAATTTGGCAGTCATTTCCATATTTCTAGCTAGAAAATACACTTGCATAGTAACAGAGTTAAAAATAAAAGCGAGTTAATTAGCAAAATAAGATTGTAATATCAAATTGAAATAATGAATGAATGCTCAGCTAATGGAGGAACATCTCAATAGCATTGTAGCCACTCCGAACCCTTGTGAAAATAATCTAAGATTAGTAAAATAAAGCTGGAATTAAATTAGCAATGTAAACGATTTCAAACTACTGATATATTAATTTTGTCAACCAGTGATCCTAGCTGTAATGTACGCTTGATTTGATGTTTCAACTTATAGTCAGATTATTTTGTTTGTATTTATAATATTCAGAACATTTTCTCAACTCGTATTCAATATAGGAAGCTGAACTTTTTAGATCTTATCTATTTATATTTTATTTATATTTTTTTTAAATTGGCACTGCTTTAAGCACTTTAATAAGAAACATACGCTACATAGTGTGCTCATAGATATTCATTTTTATAATTACAGACTCATTTCAAAGAGTTGTTTCTGCAGTTACGCATACCTATGAGCTGAAATATATTAAGGAATTTACATTTATACTGTTTTTACAAATGTTTCTTACATACACGTAGACTTGGCATTGACAGACGGAACATTCCGTGTTCGCCCAAGTCACAAAGTGTATTTTATTAAACGTAAAAGCCAAAGCTGAAGAAATTTTACATATGAGAATTCTACTGCGTGGAAGGTTTTTTCACACATTTTATAATTAATCACGAATATAGTCTAGCAAGTGCTGTGAAACGGAATTAATGATGGGGTAAGTCATAGAAAATTATTTCATATTTACTCTCCACCACCGATACACTTCTTTCGTAGTGAATTTCAAGAAACAGTTTTTACATCGAGCGGCATTTCACTTCATTGGGAACATGTGAATGATGAACTTTACTAGATTATTACGAATAAAAATAAATTATGCGTGTATAAGAATTATTATATGCATATTTCACAATGCCAAGCTATCTCAACGATTTATTAGGCTGTGTATAGAAATTTCGACTGTTAAAAGTAAGAACTTTAGCGTTATCATGTGATGCGCCATTTGTTGACTGCATGCACATCATACTCAATAAAGCAGCAACTCCTGGAAACACTTCATTAGATCATACACTCGCGTTTCAAAAGTGGCGGAGGATACAAACACTGAAACTATGCAAATATTCAGCAACTTCTGCTAGACAGGATGAAAGAACATCTGTCAGGCGATCCTGCTGTCCAATTCTAATACGCTATCGTGTGCCGTTTTAGGATCCAAGGCCCGGCGTGTCCAAGTCCGTCATCAGAATCTATGAGAGCTCTCTTATGGTTCAAGCTAAAGAGATGTAGCAACGTCCCTAAAGATCAGAAGAGTTGAGCTGCGCAAGGGACCAACAGCCAACATCAAAACTTTGTGTTATACCTAAATCATAATAAAATATTTAAAGTGTCAAGAGCCTTATCATTTTGGATGTCATATATATAGGGTAATAATTTCTTCCCCATTGCTAAGTCGATGTTCAGCCACCTCTCTTAAAGCATCTTCAATCATCGAACATATATAATATTTTCAGATTGGAAAAAAATTTGGTCATTGGTTTCGCAGGTAAGGAAGAGATCTGCGTCATTAACCTCTATTTACAGCTGGTTGATCAACCAAGAGCGGAGGTAGCATAATTGTAAGTATTAGCGTGGAAGCGAGCTTTTAGCACTCGAGCGTGCATTGAACGCGTCGAGTGCGTTGCCACTAGGAAGTGTGCTACTCACCAAGCCGTGAAATATGTGCTTGGTTCCTAAACGCATCCTCCTGTCATGGATGAGGTGTGTTTCATAAAATAAATTAACTTCTTTAACATCCGCAGATTGCACACTTTGGCGGTTGGACCAAGCGTGCCTGGGAACTGTCTAGGAGTCCTATCCCACCTGCATTCAGCACGAGTATGTCCACGGCTCATGGCAAGGGCAACAGAAGTTAATCATGCCAGTGTTACGATGGACGAACACCACGCCCATGTACAAATATTGCATTTAAAGTTATTCCCGCGATCAAGTTCAAATACCTTAATAAAAGTACAGCAGAAATAACTTTTAAACATCTTATTTCAATAGTCACTAGAGAACTGAACACTTCTGTCCACAATTTACACGCTTCCACTTCTTGACTGCCATCTCAACCTTTTCGATGGATGCATTGAAGGTCTATGAAAGTCTTCTTTAAGTTTCCGGAAAATATAAAATTGCATGGGCAAAGTATGTACTGTAGTGAAGTTGGTTTAACTGTTGCTGTATAGCTTGACAGAAAAGTATTTCCCTTTCCCCTAGAATTCTACTTTCTTGCTTTTTAAAAGTTAAAATCTTCAAAAAGTAATGTTTTCCCATCAGCGGTGGCTCGCGGCAGCATAAAGCTAAGGCTGCACAACATGGCCACTGCTAAATATAGATCACAAGTTTGTAGAGTCTTAATAGCTAAAATTGGCGCACATAGTGCATGACTCAGAGAGAAATAGGGAATAGACTTTAATAAAAAATATCGTAGTAATGCGTCTGTTTAAACGAAAGCAATTCATTTATCTGGTTTTCAGAGAGCCAAATTGTCCAGCAAGTATGCAACCTGCAGAATGAAGGTTTCTCTACAGAAAGCATTATACATTTCCTATGTTTCAAAAGCATACTTTGATTGAAATTAAAAATTAGTGTTCTTTTACCCAGTTTTTCAATTTTAAAATTATGTTCCAATGTTCGCAAAGAAAAGGGCATAAAAAGTAAGTGTTCATTTTCTTTACGTTTAGTTAAAACGAAATATAAAAAACCACTACTTCAAGCTGACAACTAACAAAACAATTGAATGTCGCTGCTTGAGAGCAGTATTACTTCAAATATAATATTGTTTGGTATTGACTTAACAACAAATGTTACTCATATCTAATATATATGTTTGTGTTATCATTATTATTCTGTTTCAATATAAATATCTAATTATCTTATAAAATGTTTTATTAAATTTTATAAAATTCCAGGCTAACTTTCCTGGGAATGGACACAACGTAAGATGACATTTCCGGGGTACTTACACCTAACGGATCTTATAAGTAAGGGGCTGCGTCTCCCGTTTTCTCTCTCCTCTCCTCCTGGCCTCGGAGCAAAATTTGTCGGCCATTTCACGCCCTGAATAGAATGGGACGCTGATGACCTGAGATGTTACACAGCGTCCTTAAAAAAAAAAAAAAAAAAAAAAAAAATCTTTTCTCTCCCGGCCAAAGTGATTCATAAGGTTACTGAGGCAGATACCCTACAAATAATAACATCATGATGTTTGTAATAGCAAATACAAACGTCAGGCGCAAGATTGAATTAGCCTATACATGATCTTAAGCATAAAAATTCATCAAGCATTAGTTATAGAAAATTGAAATATTTGAGTATAGCGCAAATCAGCAACCTCCTATTTCCCATTAACACCATGTCTGCTCGAAAACCTATTGCCATGATTTATCCAGGTGAAGTCTCTAATTTCCATTTCATTCAGCAGTTGCCACTATGTCAAGAAAAGCTGCTTTATTTTCCTTCTTCTTTCCTTTCGTGACGGCTTTACGAAAATAGTTCATTGTTGGCAAACTTACAAGTAATTAAGTGACAGTTTCCGGACTATTTGTACAATTCATTTATTAGAAATACTGGCATTTTTTAAGCTTCCAACACAGACTCAATTTTTCAAATACTATATGTTTCGACTCAAAACAGATCGCGCTGTTACGTCTTCAAAATGTAAATGGTAGACATGTAGGTACGTCTTGGTAAAACTTTGAAGCAGGGTGTCTTTTGACACAAAAATTAAGTTCGTCTGATCATTTGAAGAGAGGATCAGTTTCTACGTACCGAGCCTAAATAAATTAAAATTCGCATCATGATGGTATATTGAAGAGGGAAAAAATGCGTTCCATATTTTGTATGTTGGTATTTCATTTACGAATTTTCATGATATACATTATCTTATCACATAAGTCTCTCTCCCAAATTGCAGCGATTTTAACTACACTAATCACATCTCCTGCGTACAGGTGGGTTATGCACACATTCCTGCACATATGGTTCAACAACCAGACCAGCTGTTGGATAGTTCAGTACGGGTTTGCGATGTGCCAGCTTGCTATACTGCCGCTTTTTAAATGCTTCCCCTGCTTGTTCGGCATCTTCTATGTCGTAGTTGTGCTGTTTTTAATTTTTATTATTTTATTATTATTATTATTATTATTATTATTATTATTTATTTGGTTTGTTTACGGACGTTATTTAAATTCCAAGGTCATAAGGATCCGTTCAATTCAGGGCGTAAGACAGGCGATAAATTTTGCTCTTCTTTTAGGCATGAGGTTCTTTTACGTGCCGTAAATGTGCAACACGAGACCCATGGCTGCTTTACTACCCGTCCGAGGAAACCACATTTAGAATTTTTACATGCGCTCTGCAATCTTGGGTCTATGAGGTAAGTATGGAATCCAGCAGTGCCGTGCTGCTTAACGCTGCAGATGGATGCTACAGCACTCGTCTCACTCCCATGACGATATTGCGGGTGAGAGCATCTGCCACATAGAACAGGATCTTCTCTTCCCTAATTTCTGCCGAACTCCAAGAGTACGTAAACACCTCATACGATGTCCCCTCCTCCTGCGCACACATCACACAAATCACAAGTGCCAACAGTGTGAAACGGAGAATTAACACAACACTAAACCACAATCATAGAACAAGACAACTCCAGAGAACTGCACCCCCCTTTCACTTCCCTGCACAACAGTGGGCTGGGTACAACTCGGAAGTCTCGTGCTAAGCACAATATGAAGCCTACAGCTCTTCATTGTGAATATTAAACGTAAACCAAACTTTCCAAGTTTTACCCCTCACAAATCTTTCTTTTCAATTCCTCCCTTGTGCAGGTAACTCAGAGCCTTCGGTCATGTTTTACATCCGGCAGGCATCGGCCCACATCACTACCGAGGTGCGATCTCGCAATCCTTGCTACACTTTTACATCCTGCTTCCTATTGTTACCATATTGTTATTTTAAAAAAGTACCTGTGAACATTATCTAGGATAGTGATTTTCTAAAAAGGCAACCCAATTGTTCATTATACTAACTGACTCTTATATTAATTATTAAGCTGTACATCTAATGTCAGTAATGCTAGTGTAATGTATAACTACTCTGTAAATAAAACCAAAAGCAAAAACGTCCATGCAATATTCAACGCCAACTGTTTTTGAACACCGTGCCGTCTATGCCTGAAAGATATTTTTATAGGGATCAATGTAAGTTAAAACGCAAAAGGTTATGAAATAGATGCTTGCTTCTCTTCTGCTGTTACGTACATTTTAATTTGTATACGAGTATCTTTGTTGCAGTAATACTTAAGAAATTTATTTTTGTTAAATGCAGCATTCATTTTATGGTATATTTTCTACTGGCAGATCTTTCAAATTTTGAGTCTGCTGCTCCTTTACATCTATGTTAATAAACCAAAATGGATTTAATTTGGAAAATACTAAGAGACTACCAACGTTTCTTACAACACTTATTCAGTTTAGCTCCTTAAATCCAAAATAAAAAGCACGTTCATCAATTGCTTCACTCCTTTGTGTTTTCTTTTATATTGTATATCTATATTATTATTATTATTATTATTATTATTATTATTATTATTGTTAGTTCATAATGTATCTTCTGTTTTTATCCAAATAACGCAATTCTTTATTGAGGGTTATGGCATATTCCATGTTATAATAAGCGTAATTAAAAAGGACGAACTATAAAATAAACAATATTACGCAAAAGACGTACTCTTTACTATGAGTTTTACATGAACGCATAATGTTCATGGTTCATGTATCTAGTTAGTTATTCCTTAATCTTAGGGGTAAATAACAATTCTGTGAATTTTATAGCAGAAAGCTAGAAATGTTTCGTAAATGAAGGAAGTAATTTAAAGAGTGAAGGGAACTTTTACGCCATTATGGAAATGTAGTATTATAGAATGAAAAGGAGATAAAAGTACAGACTGTGATGTTATGTTTTATCTTAACCTTAAACGCCGAGAACTGCTTAAAAACTTAGTGGAGCATTTCTGAAGATAAGCTATGACTTTTGCTTCCGTTGTAAAAACGTGAAGAAATTAAATCAGTATTAATGCAATATGTGCAAACATAATTGCCATCATTTACAACTAAATTTAAACATTAGTTTTGAAGAATATACGATCACCGCGTTCAAAAAAATTTCTCGTACGACGGGATCGTGCACAGTCAAGGCAAAGCACTAACAAAATGAGGGCGGAAGCATTTTACGAGAGTTGCAGAGAATAGTTCACTTCAGCTAATACTGTGCTACACAGCACTTCTATCCGAATTTTCAATTAATCCGTAAACGATGTGATATTCCTTTAAGCAACAACAAAGCTTCGCATTTCATGAATTGCAGGTAAAATTGTCATTTAAAAAATAAAACCAGACAATTATTTCATCCGATTTCAGATAAACTTTTTCCCCCCTTCCATTGCAAAATTAGATAAGTAAATTTTGTAAAATATACTATTTGAATCACATACATTTGTGATGCTAAAATTTGAAACTTTACGTAAGAGAATGCCATTGCTAAAGGGGCATGTTCCAGAATGATCAATGACGCTGTAGCTGCAATGGGTGTAACAAACGTGATTTGTGACATACTAGATGAATGTAGCTTTTGTGGCTTGCAAAGCATTTATTTGGAGTAATAAAGATAAAATAAAACCTTATTTTCTGTTCAGTCCATAAGCGACGTAATTTGCTGTGTATTCTCTTTGGTATAAACTAGCTATTAACAACATTTCAAGGCATGTCAGTAATTAAATAATAAACAGTAATAAATTCATTTTTATAAAACTCGTGTTCGTTAAGCAGCGTATTTTGCAAGTAAATAGGGGGTCTTTAGATTGCAAAAGATGTTCAACTTTCAGAAGTAATCGTTCTTGAATTTGCCAATCACTGAGTTGTGTAAAGCCAGCAGTCGTGTTTGCTCAAACAAAGAAGATTAATCATGCAAAGAATGGACTGCGCGACAGTGAAATGAGAAAAATATCCATTAGAGCGCAGATGTACTCCCCCCCTTCTTTTGTTACGGAGGGAAAAATAGCCATCTCATGTAAATCACGAAAAAGTGTGCTGTTTCTTTAGGGTATACGAATCAGATATTTGATAAACTATTTAAGTATTTATATATTACAGACTGGTAAATAATTATTGAATTTGGGAGTGTGTGACACGGGTTATTTTAATACTAAATTAATACACATGAAAATATTTGCATTGTGGTGTAATAGAAATATTGCATTAAAAATTAGAAAATCATCATCAAATACAACAATAAATATTAACAGCATTCTTCTCCACTATGGTTATTTTACCGATCATTGTTTGCAATATATTTATTGGGAATATCCACATATGAACAAGTTGGAGATTTTCGAAGAAGTGGGGGCTATCTGGAGTCAATAATTCATACAGCTTTTTCAGGACCTCCATTTTTGATTGCTGGATCTTCAAATATTTGTTGTAAAGAACAGTAAATTATAGTTCTTTACGTGCTGATGCTCTTTTACGCATATTTAGGCGGTCCTGGTGGTCTAGTGGTTTCCACATTTTTCTCTTAAACTCAAAATCGCAGGTTCAATCCCTGCCAAGGTCGATGGATTTTTTGGGAGTATAATTCTTAAGTATGGCTAAGTAAAGGCGTGGGTCCCATATCGTAAATTTACGGCACATAAAATAAATTCAAGCCTGAAAGTAGAGGCCTCTGAGCAAAATTTATTGGCCGTTTCGCGCCCTGAATTGAATGGGACGCTGATGACCTGAGATGTTAAAGAGCGTCCGTAAATAAACCAAATGTCAACGGATATTTACCGACTTATAGGGCCCTGAAGAACTATCCCTTACTCTTATATGTGCAGATTCTCTGTCATTCTGTAGCTTGTTAGTTGCTTTAGCTCAATTTGATGTCAAAAAAAAAAAAAAAAAAAAAAAAGTAGAGAAATAGACCTTCACAGTTACTCTTTTAAGGAAATCTTTTATATATACATACACATACATACAAGGTGTCTCAGAATTCAACCACACAAATTGCAAGGATTGTGAAGGGGTCCTAGATAAGCGTTTTGAGATAGGGAACTTGTGAACCCTTTTGTAAACTTTCAAAGTTATGATGCTTTTTCGAAATCCGATATTTCAGCTGATACGTCAATATAACGTAAGTGTGTGAATTAGATTTTCATTCAGAATGCTCACGTCTTGCCCAAGTAGTCGGAAAAAGTAGTGTTAATGCACAGTACACGGGAAGTAGAAAACTATTGGCTTTACTACTTCGGTAAAATTGTTTGTTCTGCAAGAGTATGCACGCCAATGATAACAGTTCAGTAGTGGTACGAAGTAATTGCGCATGCGCAAAGTACCTAGTACATCGCAACTGAGACGACGTTATAACAGACCCTGACCTATGGCCGAAATCCCAAATGGTAGCGGAGAAAGCCGAAATCCACCCGAACGACAGGTGAGTTAGAAAGTATTATTATTATTATTATTATTATTATTATTATTATTATTATTATTATTATTATTGTTGTTGTTGTTATTATTTGTTACATCTAAACTATTCTTTGTTAAACCTAAACAAAACTAACCTAATCTATGAAAAAGTAAAATTTATTCTATTAAAAAAGATCACAAGTGAGGGAAAAAATAGTTACACTTCGGGGTACGGACCCAGAACTTTCGCATTATTAGCATGACACTCAAACCAACCAGTCGGTCCTGGTGGTGTAGTGGTTACCATACTTGCCTCCTACACCCAAGAACGCGGGTTCGAACCCGTCCAGGAGTAAAAATCCTAAGTATGGCTTCCTTCGGAAGGGAAGTAAAGCCGTGGGTCCCGTGTCGTATATTTACGGCACAAAAAAGAACCTCAAGCCTGAGAGAAGAGGCCTCTGAGCAAAATTTGTCGGCAGTTTCACGCCCTGATTGGAATGGGACGCTGGTGACCTGAGATGTTAAAGAGCGTCCGTAAATAAACAAATAAAAAACGCTCATTATCCACCTAAAGTAATCCCTTACTGGAATCGTAACCAGTCGGCTTTCTTCGCTACCGTTCGGGACTGCGGCAGCGTAAGGTAAAGTCATTTTCTGCTTTGTATATCAAATACAACAAACTGTTTACAGTTGCTCCGAAACGTAGCTAACGAATTTTCATTTGCCGAGCTTGCTGATATGAGGAAGCATCTGTAGCCGTACAGAGATAGATTTCCAGACCGACATCATCCTTATCGCTTCCAAACTGTCCGGGAAACTGGATCTTTAATGGTGCACAGACCCGATGCCGGTACAAACCGAAGGCGTCGCACTCCAGCCTTTGAAGAAGAGGTGCTTACCAGGGTTTGGTAGGAACCTTCCACCGGTACCCGAGCAATTGCCAGGGCCGTGAATACGGACACGTTCAGCGTGTATCGGGGTCCTGCACAAGGAACAACTATTTCCCTGGCATCTGCTTAAGGTGCGGGCATCGGGGCCAGCAGACTTGAGTTCTGCAGGTGGGTCTTGGAGCGGCAGAATGAACAGCCTGACTTCTTCTCCCAGGTTCTCTTCACCGACGTGGCCATGTTTACAAGAGGTGGGCTAATTCTGAACCTTAGCAACAGTCACGTACGGGAGTGTGAGCAGTCGCATGCAGCGGTGGAGGCTCGTTATCAACATCAATGTGTGCGCGGGCATCGTGTCCAATCAAATAATTAACTGACGAGCAGCTACTAGCACGGGGGTTGGCTGCTTGTTTGAGGTTCGTAACACTCCACATCTATTTGAGAGGCTGCGAGGATTATTATTATTATTATTATTATTATTATTATTATTATTATTATTATTATTATTATTTTGCAGGTGCACTCTTTGCAGGAATGCTGCAGGCCGACACGTAGAGCAATATCTCTGGTGATCTCTCTTTTATTTTTTACACTTAAAATACCTTTTTTTCTTAATCCTTCATTTTTTATTTGGTTTTCACGCAGGGTGAGAACCTAGAATACAATTTACTTAATTTTTCTTAGGTATTTTGTTTTATTGAGGTACATTTTTCCTTTACTCTGGAGAAAGTCGTTTATTTTTCCTTTTAAGCACTTACCATGTCTATCATCATCGGCTAGAGTGGAGGAAATTTTGAAATGTACCTGCACATACAATACTACATGTACATGACAGGTCAAGGTGATGACATTTGGGTATTGCCTTTATCCTTGCAAGTTCAGAGTTACCATGTTATTCTTTAAACGCATTGTAATTTATTTTGCTCAGTTCGTTAGAGTGAACGAGCGGTTCTGAAATACAAAACAAATATGGTAACTACAACACGAAAAAGAGAGGGCAAAAAAAATTAAATTAAAAAATGATAAAAAACTTGAAGAAAATGCAGTTGCGGAGGTTGGAACCTCCTACTCCATCACAATATAGAACGCCGTTGCACGTGGCACGTATTTAACCACCGCGCTTTCAGCAACAGTACCTGGAGTTAAATGAAGCGACTGTCTTTTTCCCAAATTCCTGTGGAGGTTTAATCAGTGGCGTGCTGACTATTAACAGACGTTATGCTATTGCATGAAATTTAGAAACCACAAACCATAAGTTCCCATCTCAAAATGCTTATGTAGGACCCCTCCACAATCCTTGCATTTTGTGTGGTTGAATTCTGGAACACTCAGTATACATACATAGGGTGCCAAAAATGTATACACACTTCAAGCAAAGAAAAAACTGTGTTAACATAACAAAACTGAATTCACACAAACAGAAAATAATGAGTACTAATCATCTTAGACTTTTACAGTTCCTACAGTTGCTCAAAATGCTCACCATCGACGTCGATACACTTCTGAGTACGTTGAACTACTGATTGAGCAACGTTTGCGAAAGTGTCCTCAGCGATTACAGCACATGTAGTTTCAATTTCTTCCCGAAGTGCTGTCAGTGTAGCTGATTTTCTACGGTATACAACACCCTTAAGAGTTCCCCATAAGTAGAAGTCCGACGGAGTCAGATCCGGAGAACAAGGTGGAAACTCAATGGGACCTCTTCGTCCTAACCAGTGCCTTGGAAGATTGTCATCAAGGTACGTAGTGCAATTTGTGGTGCACCATCCTGTTGAAAGTAAAATTCTTCATTTCCATAGAGTATATGAATGGCGGGTAAGACGTATGTGCGTGTCATGTTCATGTACACTGGGCCAGTTACCGTTTCTTCAAAAAAGTATGGTCCAATTAGATCCCTAAATGACAACCCACACGAAGCATTAATTCCAGTTAAATTAACAGCCTTTTCCAAAATAACAGGTGGAATGTTTGCACACCAGTAGACACAGTTATGCCGGTTAACAGTTCCGTTCAACTTGAATTATGCCTCATCGGACCAAGACGTGTGTACAGAACAGAATCGCCAACGCGAGTAACAATTGCACGCATTCGAGACAACTTTGAGACTCATGGTACCATATGCGATGTTCACAAAGGCATACCAGGGAGACCTCGCACAGCAACAAGCCCCGCGTCCTCGGACATGGTTTTGGAACGTTTTTAACACTCACTGCAGAAATCTACAAAGCAATGTGCACATGAGACTAGGATTAGCAGAACCAGCGTACGTCGTATTATTAAAACAACAAAGTTGAAAATTTTCATCCCAAGACTTTGCATGCATTAAATGAAGATGACCCTGATCGGAGAATGCATTACTGTGAGTGCTTTCGGAACATGGTGCAAGAGGATGAGGCCTTCGTAGGGGAAGTTGTTTCACAAAACAGCCCTTTCATATTTTAAAGAAAATAAGTTAAGAATACCATTATGGCACACATTTGCTACTATTTGAAATGTATGTAGGCTCCAAAGAAAATTCATATCAAGCACAAAAGCTGTTGATGTTGAAAAACAGTCTTTGTTATTTTTTTACAACAGAAATTGCCCTTGTCAGCTGACTTGCGTTCTTTTCAGCATTGAATTACTTAGAGTGCCAAAAAATGTACACACACTTTCACAGTGATATTTATTTAATATATTTCAATGTTGGACCGAAAAACAACAGAAATGTGTAGTATGATGTTCTGTAAACAGACGTGACTCACATTACGATATACTACTGTTGCTACAACAAAATGGAGCCAAGATTATCGTTTGAACAGCAAAAAGCAATTTTGAAGTGGTATTGGAAAACCGAGAATGTTGTTGAAGTTCAAAGGCAATAGTAATGTCTTTACTTGTTTAGCAGGGTTTGAAATACTTCCAATGAACAGGACTTTCAGTGTTTTGGAAAATTTTACTATAATCATACTGAAGCCAACCTTGAAATTTATAATGGCAAAAATGAGTGCTCGTGAACAACAAATTAGCTGTCAATTTCAAAGGCAATGTCTTGAGATTTAACACAAAATCGCCTATGTAAATGACGGAAAGCTGTAGTAGTAGCTATTGGTTGGATTAGGCATACTTCACTGGCCAATCGGCAGAAAGAATAAACAGGGGTCCAGCTGTGCTACATTTCGCAGTCTTGCAGTTAAAATGTGCAGCTCAAGTTTTGCTTGTGAGTTTCTTATATCACATAAATTCTGAACCGAAATTCCAAAGTGGGCTTCACTATGATAACTTTGTCACTTTCTTATGAGTACTTTGAGTGTTTTCAAATGGTTTTGGGGAAAATGTAACAGGATTTCTGCATTACTATTTAGATATGTGAGTATCATTAAAATTAAGAAGTTTGTCAAGCAAGAAGGCAGGATCTTTGGTGAAAAGGGAAGAAAATGATATAATCAGGCAGTCGATAGAGTTATGTGAAAGAATTTGGAAGAGAGTTTAAGATCTGCAAGATATTTCTTGAGGGGGCCTGAGTCACATATGAGTGCTGTTACTTCACACCATGCGACTAGTCAGTACTTCGGTGCTAGTATTTCTAGACGGCCATCTTCTTCAAGCGTCCATATGCTCATCAATATTAACCTCTATGCATGGCCGATGCAAGAGCACATATTAGATGCGCACGTAATGAAACGTGCAGTTTTCAAAATTGGCTGGATGACATCATCCTCTTTGGAAGTTTCAGTTTTAAAACTTGCACTTTTATATTTGACTTAATAAATTTTTGTAATTTTTTTCCACAAACATATTGAGATTATCAACACAAAGAAATCACCCAAATTAATTTAATTATCTTCGAATCCCTGCTTTCATTAGACATTTTCACTGCTACATTACATTCCTATAATTTGGTCTAGTTATTGGCATTTATTAAAGTGAAATTTAATTCTACTCTAAAGGAATTTCTTCCTTGAATGTTTCTATCCGTATTTTAATGTTTGTCGCCAACAATCTAACTGCATTTTCCAGGAATATTTTATATCACAAGTTATGCTATTGCTAAAAGTTAACTTCGGTTTATTGTGCTGCAATTTTATTTGCACTCATTTGTACCGACTGCCGATTTTATATTTTGGTTCTTAAATATTATATAGTTGCTTATTGGCACCTGCGAGCTATTTCAAGGCTAAAGTTTAATGCCCGTTTATCTATGATGAAATAATTATTGTGAAATTAAACCAGATAATCATTTGTATTTTTCTTTGGGGGGGGGGTGTAAATTTGAACAAATAGCTACGGTTTGAACAATAACGCACTAATGATAGGCAGTGCGCAACTTTCGTGTAGTTAGTTTACCGGTACTCCAATGCAAGAACTGAAAAACCTCTTTAATTTCATTGTATTTTAAATATTTCACATTTTTCGTAGTTGCTGTAAATATATTTAACCGGTGGTATAATGATATTAAAATAATGCATATCTTTTAGGCCAAAAAGCGTTTTAGCATGGTCTCTCTCGTTAGAAATGTCAGTTAAGAACACCCACGCTCCATATAGCAGAAGAGTAGCAGCAATAACATTTCAAATTAAATTATATTTGTGAAGTGGAACTAACAGTTTACAAACATAAAATACTCTTATTCACTAAACATTAGTTCCTTTGTTGTTTTTAATTGTGAACGACCTTAGTCAAAAGCAAAAGACAATTATAATTGGTGATTAACCTTAAGAACTGAAAAGATAATATTTTATCATTTATTCATGAATAAGTGTTTAGTGAATCTGCCTTCCGATTTGTTTGATTCTACGCCACAAGTCTAGCTCTACTTACTGGCTGAACATATTCCGTATTTACTTATTTAGCAATCGTAGAGTATATCCCAAGCTTCTCAGAAATGAGAAGCTCAAGTCAAGGATACGTCTAATACACAACACAATTTTAAACGAGAAAGACCTCGTCCAATAGAAAGCCTCCGGACTGAATCAACCTTTCTTCTGATCTTAGGGGAAATATAGAAAATTTATGTTGAAAGATGTCCCTCAAGCACACGTCATCTTTATTAGATTTTAAAACAAAATATGTATGATTGAAACTAGACGTTATATTTAACATTTATGTTAACTTTCTTTTGACTTGTTCTCTTTATCTAATGATATTATGGAAAGTCCCAGGACTGGCCACGGGCTAAAGTTCTTGATCATCCAACATTCAACTTATTTTGAGATGTTTCTCGTGCAACGTCCTGATAGGGAAAGTAATACGAGTGTTTTTCTCACATTATCATCCCTGCGACCTTATCACAATCACAGTGTTATTATCATCATTCTTTTATAAATAGAATTTCTCCCGCTAACAGTTAACTTTATAATATTTTGTTAGTCTAATATACACGTGGTACTAGTTTCTCTGTTGTCACCTCTGGTTCACGCCTGTGAGAGGTGTGCAAGTTGAGACACGTTCAGTTCCGCCTACAGTAACATTGAGGTGACACACGACGAACAATATGCTGATCGTTTCAACAAATCTTCAGCTCAGGCCTATGTAATGCCACAAGAAGCCTATGGAGAAGTCCGTTCTTCCCTGTAGCACATCTCGAAGATGGTTTAAAAAGTGTAAAGAGGGGAGGCAATAAATGACAAAGAAAGGCGGGCGCGTACTCAAGTTCGTGCTCTATAGGAAACATTAACACAGAGAGTCATTGTGAGAGTAACATTAAAAACACTTTCAGGAAGTTTGAAACTTTTACTGGGTGCCATCTACACACTGCTAACTGAGAAGTTACACATGAGACGGGTTCCAACACTGCTGATTCACGAACGTTCGACATGTTACAGGAAGATGTGGACATTCTTTCAACCGTAATCACTGTTCATGAAACTTGCCTGCATCATTTCGATCGTGAGAGCAAACAGCAAAGCTCTGCGTGGAAATCTCCGTCATCAACACCAACACCAAAAAAAGCAAAAGTAGTTGTTTCTGGCAGGATCATCTCATTTTTCGATATTCAAGTAGCTAATGGTTTACCAGGGCAATACTACAGAGATATCGTGGAAACTCTACAAGGCAAAAAACTGTATTTCCATACAACAAGCAGAATCTTGCACGTGGGCACATCGCAAAGGTTGTACCTGAATATCTCACAAAAATATTGTGAAGTGTGTTCATCACCCTCCTTACAGTCCAGATTTAGTCCCATGTCATTTTTTACTTTTCCCCAAAGAAATACCTTCGTGGGTAAGCAGTGATGAAGACTACGGGGGCGATTCTGAAGGACCTGTCAAAAATATTTCCAGTATGTATTTTAAGATTGGCAGAAACGCTGAGACAGATGCACGGCATCCAGCTTTGAGAAATATCATCAAACTTATGTGAATGAACAAATCTTTTATAAAAAATTATGAATAGCCCTTGCATGTTGCGAACTGCAGCTGTTTACACCATTTTAAAATAAACATCTACTGAATTTACTTCACACACTTAATAAAATGTATTATGTAGAAGTATGCGGCGTTTCATTTAAAGTCAAGTCCATGACAATTTCTTAAACATGGGATAAGAATGAGCGGCATCTCTTCTAATTCCTTTGAAGAATGCGACATTACAAAAATAATTTCAACATTTTACCGCAGATTTTTTTGAATGGTATTTAACGCCCGTTTTTACTACTGAGGCAACACAGGCGGTGAACACTGATGATACATGAGATGAAATGATATATTGGGAAAGGATTTTTTATGGAAGGAATCGTTCCAGGCCTAAGTTTAGGGTACCTTTCCAGTATTTGCCATTTATGTGGACTGAGGAAAACCTCAGTCGGAAGGACGATCCTGGTAGGAATGGAACCCCAGACCTCTCGCTCACGAGTCCACGCCTTAACGACCTCGGCCACCAGTGGCAGTTTACCACAGAATGAAATAATATTGAATAAACATGAAAATAGAAGTCCTGCAATGAGAATAGGTACCATTATAAATGTTGAGGGCGACAATTCAACCGTACGTAACACGTTGAACGGAATTACAATGGAGCATTCTTCGGTTGAGAAACTTCGGTGAACTGTCGATGGTATTCCTTACCACGAAGATATGAAAAAGCTGTGGTTAGGTACTAAAAGCAAATGAGATGGGCACTTACCTCATGCGGGTTTCAGTATCTGTGCTTCAAGCTATTTCAGCCGCTGCCAGCGAAAACTGAAAAATAAGCATCGGTTTCAAATTAGAAAGCGCATGGTTACAACAAAACCTTCAAATTAGTCACTTGTTAGCTTCTACTGTTAGAATATATCCCCCCTTTTTTACCCTCCTAGCCCTCCGAAATGTATTATAAATGTATTAAAATGGAAATTAGACCTATAACTGATCATTACAAAAGGACCTAAAATGTCAACCTCATTACAAATTTATTTCAAATGTTCTTCAGTGAAATGGGCATGTTAGAACCTAGCAGTTGCACAATTGTGGCGAAAATGTTAAGATTTTAATCTCAAGAATGTGCAGGTAGCTAGGCTTTTTTTTTTTTTTTTTTTTTTTTTTTTTGAAAATGCTTATATTATTGCATAACTGCTCCGTCACACTGCATATAAGATAGTTACAGAAAAAGAACCTCGCGATTAGTTCAGAATTATCTTCCACCACTCGATAAGAGAGACTAACGGTCTTAAATACAAAAACGTGATATTCAGAGGAATTGAGAGTTTACCACGGGTCTCATTTCACTACTCTTCACTTATTCTAAAATGAAACACAATTTGAGCAAGTGTTACTAGATACTAGAAATTATAAAACTAGTACATAAACATACAATCATGTTTTTATCACAATTTGAATATTACAACAAATTTTCAGTTACAAAGGAAATAAAAGAGATAAATTAAAACTATGGAATGAAATAGGAATAGCACAAACACTGTGAAATGTTTGGTACATGTTCCTATTTAACGATTTAACCTTTCCTTTCCCAATTACCTTTTCTTCCCCAAGAGCGTCTTGATAAGGCGTATCGTTCATGTCGGTTATATGATGTCATCCTTTCGGTATTATTAACTTCTTGCCTTTTCCTTATAGCTCGATTTGGTTCTAGTATTTCATTTGGCAGTGTCTTTGTCAGGAGGGCCTCGTGGGTTCATTTCTTTCTTACGACATTCGATACCGGGAAATTCTTTCTTTGTATTTTCATGAGAATTCGTACTTGAAGGCAATATCAGACACCTATTCATTTTCATTTTTTGTAATTTATTGATAATGTAACGAGGAATTTTAATTACGGTGTTTCAATGTACTTAATTTGAAGTTTGCAAAGTATACTTGCAGTGTTCCAAACATCTCCTTATACAGTTTCCAAGGGAATGTTTTTAATATTCGCATGCTGTTATTTGAAATTGTTAAAATAAATAAAGATGATGTTAAATTTTTCTTTCTCCCGTTCAAAAGGCAATTTACCTTTTCTAGTCGTCTCCTGGAAGTTATACTTCAGCATCTTTCCAAATGCACATGTATTGCTGTTGGGAAGAATGCAAATTAAACTTTTAGCGAATTAAACTGCTTTTGGACCTCAGTTTTAAAGCTGGCGCAACATTTTTCACAAAAATAGAAGGATGGTGTGTTAAGCACCGAAATTCTACTCTGGAAATGACACATATCGTGGTAACAGCAGGAACTCGAGCAGTCCTAGCTTTAACATTTTATCAAGGGCTTAGTACAAGAACAAGGTAGGGTCTATTTGGGCAACAAAAAGACACATTAACCCTTATATTAAAAAAAAAAACTTTCGTTTCGTGTTGATCCAAAGAATAACCATGAAGGTGCAAACTGTCGGTGGAACGGTAAAGGAAGAAGGGCTTCATCACCTAGCAG